>RRZL01000028.1:255640-306782 GCA_006782975.1 Chlorella sp. Dachan | reverse complement strand
CCGCAGGTTGGCCTGGGCATGACGGTCAGGGAAGAGCCCGAGGAGGCGGCCTCAGCAGCGGGCGGGCAGCAGCAGGAGGACACGGCAACCAGCGGCGGCGCAGGCGTGGCAGAGCCGCCGGCAGCAGCGGCGGCGGGCAGCGCCCCCGAACCTATGCAGCAGGATGGTGCGCAGCCGCCGGCGGCCGCCGAGCCGGAGCCGGAGCGGTCCGAGGAGGAGTGGGAGCTGCTGAACAAGTGAGCTGGAATGGGTAGGGTTTTGTGGCTTGTTTTAAGTTGATGTTTGTTGCTAAAGTTGATGTTTGTTGCAGCTTGCAGCTGAGCCGGAGGATGACCCGAGCGAGGGTGGGCGGGAGTGCAAGGCAGCCGGGCGCTTTGTGTGCACTCTGTGCTGCATCTCTACCCTCTGTTGTACGCGCTGCGCCCGCAGATCAAGTCATGCAGCGCAGCCGATCCCCTGGCTTTGTCCCTCGCTCACCTCGATTCCCACTTGCCTCGCAGGAAGAAGGAGGCGCTGCAGGAGAAGGAGCTGGGCAACGATGCGTACAAGAAGAAGGACTTTGAGCGCGCCATCCAGCACTACAACCGGTGCGCTATCCATGTCGTGGGTTCAACTGCAACCCAGGTTTGGGTTCAACTGCAACCCAGGTTTGGGTTCACTGCAACCCAGGGACCGGCTGCTGCACTGAGCAGGTGCAAAAAGGCACGTTTTGAGCGCGCCACCCAGCACTACAACAGGTGAGCCATCCATGCCTTAAGGAAGAGCTGAACAGTGCTTGTTGGAAATGTGTTGGCATTGCACCGGAGCTGTTGCAGTGGGCTGGGTGCCCCAGGGAATGGCTGCTGCGCTGGGCAGGTGCGAGAAGACGCATGTTGAGCGCGCCACCCAGCACTGCAACCGGGGCGCACCAACGCATGTTGAAAGCAGGCACATCAAACGGATGCCTGGGTTCCGCTGCGCGCGGCTGGAACAAATGCGCATGTGTCGCGCCAGGCATCTGGCCCTGCACCAAGATCAGGATGCGTCCGTCCTGCCCCCGCCCAGTCCTCCCGTCCTGCCTCCTAACCTCTCCCTCTGGTTCACTAAACCTCCTGCAGGCCGTTGACTTCCTGTCCAACCGCACAGACGGCGCCTAGCTGCTCATGTACTCGCCATTGGTGCCTTGCCTGCCCTGCAGGGCCATTGAGCTGTACGACCAGGACGTGTCCTTCCTGTCCAACCGCGCGGCGGTGCACTTTGAGAAGGGCGACTTTGAGGAGTGCATCAAGGACTGCGATGCAGGTGGGTGGGCCGTGTTTACCTTGCTGCATGCCTGGCGTACATGTGTGTGGTGGTTCGGGCCTGAGAAGGGCGACTGTGAGGAGTGCGTTAAGGACTGCGACACAGGTGGGTGGTTCAAGCTTGTCGGCGTGGAACAGGCCAGTTGCATCAGAGGGCGATGAGGACAGTTTCATGGCGCCGCAGCATGGGCTGCGTTGTGGGTGAGAGGCGTGCCTGCCCCGGTGCATGCGTGGAACACAGCCGGGAGCTGTGCCCAGACTACAAGCTGGCTGCTGTGCAGACCAGCTCACCACTCTGCTACCACCCACCCACCTGCCCGCATGCAGCGGTTGAGCGTGGCCGCGAGCTGTGCACACACTACAAGCTGATTGCGTGCTAAGCTATGCTCACCACACCACCTTGCTGACCTTCCTTGCTGTGTTCAACCCACTGCCTGCAGCGGTCGAGCGCGGCCGGGAGCTGCGCGCAGATTACAAGCTGATTGCGCGCGCGCTGACTCGCAAGGGCAACGCACTGGCGAAGCAGGGCAAGCTGGAGGAGGCGATTGCGGTCTACAAAAAGTCCTTGACGGAGCACCGGTGAGTTGGGTTGCGTGGATTGCTGGGGGATGTACTGGACGGGGCATCGGTGCGTTGCGCTGTGCCGATTGCTGGAGGCGGTGTAGTGAGCGATGCAGTGAGCGCTTGGGTTGGGTGGCAGTGGGATGGGGGGCACCGGCTGTGATGCAAGCTCCGGAAGGGTTGCTGGCCACGTGCACGAGTGTGTGCGCCTGTGCCCAAGTTGCTGCGTGCCCGCTCTCCCCTGAGACGGTGCTCATGAAGACTGCTGATTGCCCCTTGCAGCAACGCCGACACGCTCAAGCGGCTGCAGGAGACGGAGAAGATGCTCAAGGATGCGCAGCAGGTGGGCAGAAGGGGCATGAAACTATAGAAGGGGCATGGATCGAGTGAGAAAGGGTGTGGATCGACTGAGAGCTGTGGGCGAGCCGAGCGCACTTGATGCCAGCGGCGGTCACTGGGCAGGTTACGGTGCAGGCAGCCTTCCAAGGCGCTGCGGCTTGCCCCCTTGGTGCGCCTCCCACTGCCCCTCCCTTCTGGCACGCGGCCTACATCCACTTGGACATGTGTGTCAGAAGCGCTGCTGCTGTCTGTGACTGCCTTTTCTCACTGTTCCGCTCCTCCCATAACCCGCAATGGGCAGGCGGCCTACATCAACATGGACCTGTGCGCCGAAGAGAAGGAGAAGGGCAACGCGGCGTTCAAGGAGCAGCGGTGGGTGCTGGCTGCTGGGGGTTTCAGGGCGGTGGGTGCTGGATTCTGGGAGTTGCAGGGCGCCGATGCCAGGGCACGGTGCACCGCTGTGCCTCCGTTGTGTCAACACGCGGCAACGCTGGGCAGCGGCCAACACAGCTGCTGGGCCAGGGACGCGAGCCCTACTCGGTACCTGTGTTCCAGCGCGGCACGTGTGCTTAGCACAGCAGCCATGGCCTGCTTCGATTTGCAGGTACCCCGAGGCAGTGCAGGTGCAGCACTACAGCGGCCCGCCCTCACCGTCAAAATGCAGCAGCCTCACAAACTCCCCTTGGAGCTGTCTTGCCTGCAGGTACCCCGAGGCGGTGCAGCACTACACTGAGGCCCTGAAGCGCGGCCCGCCCTCCGTCAACCCCGAAGCCTACAAGCTCTTCTCCAACCGTGCTGCCTGCTACACCAAGCTGGGCGCGATGAACGAGGGTGCGCTTTGCCGGGGCTGTGGCATGTTATTTGGGCGAGGGGCGTTTCCCCCGCCGCACCGCCTGCTGCACCACACTGGGCGCGATGAATGAGGGTGCGTGCAGAGGGGCGTTGTCGTACAGGCCAAGCAGGTGCTCCAGCGTGCTGCCCAAGCCTGTGGTGCACACTCATTTGTGGCAGTTCATTTCGCAAGCCTGAAGGGCGCTGACGAGTGCATCCGGCTGGCGCCTCAATCGACTGCACCCGCTGAATCGTGACCTAGTTCACACCGGTTGTGTGATTCCGCAGGCCTGAAGGACGCCGAGGAGTGCATCCGGCTGGCGCCTGAGTTCCCCAAGGGCTACTCGCGCAAGGGCCACCTGCAGTATTTCACAAAGGTGAGGAGGTTTGATCGAAAGGTTCTGTCAGCTGTCGTTGTGCCCAGCTGGATGAAAGAAGGGGCTACTCCCGTAAGCTGAGTGAAAGAAGAAGAAGAAGAAGATTTCGAAGGCGCAAGGCTACTGCGCAGCGTTGGGTTGTTTCAGCGTGTGGCTGCCGCATAGCTGGCTGCCTGACCGCCCAATCATTTGCACCGCAATGGCCGCGTCCGCCCTGCTACCCACATGGCGGGCCGCGGTACGAAGGGTGCACACAGCAAGCCCCTCCCTGACCAGCCGGGGGATGTGCACTTGACGCATTTCATGCATACGCAGTGCGCGCTGCATGCCTGCCAATTGCCGGCGCGCATTGCCCCGTTGTGCTGCCGGCGGCGCGCCAGGATTGTGCAGACATTTGCTTCCATGATCTGTGCCTCCCTGTGGCCCTCTCGCTGCCCAGACCACACCACAGTTTCAAGTGCTGCAGCCCAGCCTTCAGACTGTTGCAAGCACGGCTCTAGGGCTTCAAGCATCAGACAGGCCTGAACCAGCCTTCGCTCACCCCATGTGTCCCTCCACCCTCCTGCTGTATTTTCACCGGAGTACGACAAGGCGATCGAGACGTACCAGGCGGGCCTGAATCAGCTCCCGCTCACACCATATTGTCTTCATTCCACCCGCGTGCTATGATTCCAGGAGTACGACAAGGCGATTGAGACGTACCAGGAGGGCCTGAAGCACGACCCCGAGAACCACGAGCTCAAGGAGGGGCTCATGCGCTGCGTGCAGGCCATCAACAAGGTGGGGTGGTTTGGGGATTGTGTTTTGCATGGGGACTGCAGTTGTGTATGATGAGGAGGCGGGAGGCAGTACGCGGAACGTGGGCTCAAGCACCCGTGCCGGCCATCGACAAGGCATGGCCATGCAGGGCGAGTGTGGTTTGCACGGAGTTGGCAGCGGCGCAGGCTGACAAGGCTGAGCTGAAGGGAGCGACCGAGTACTCGGCAATCATGATGCAGCAGAACGCCAAGAACCCACCAATTTCGTGCAGATGAACCGCGGCGAGGTGGACGAGGCGGAGCTCAAGGAGCAGCCCACCCCTCCTGCCACCCTGGACTCGCGTTGCACTCACCCCAAACACCATTTTTTCGTGCAGATGAACCGCGGCGAGGTGGACGAGGCGGAGCTGAAGGAGCGGCAGGCGCGGGCCATGGCCGACCCAGAGGTGCAGGGCATCCTGACCGACCCCGTCATGCGGCAGGTGAGGACAAACAAAGGGAATGCTGCTGTTGCAGGTTGGAGTGGTGTTTGTGGGGCGATGGCGGGCCCAGAGGCGCAGGCGGACGACCCGTGGGGTTGTGCACACTGCATGAGGCGTTCACACGACGCCAACCAGTTCCCTGCTTTGCTCTGGTTCACTCGTGCAGGTGCTGCAGGACATGCAGGAGGACCCGGCGGCGGCGCAGCAGCACATGCGCCACCCCGACATTGCGCGCAAGATTGAGAAGCTGGTGGCGGCGGGCATCCTGCAGATCCGGTAGATGAACGGTAGACGCGCCCAGCGCTGGGCACGCTGGGCAGCAGGCAGCAGGCACTGGGCAGCAGGCTGCGCCTGGGCAGCAGGCAGCGCTGCGCTGCCCAGACGCTCAGCTGTTCAGAAGCTGGTGACGGCGGGCGACCTGCTGATCCGGTGGACGTGCCCAGCGCTGGGCAGCAGGCAGCGCTGTGCTGCACAGGCGCTCAGCTGTTCGGAAGCTGGTGGCGGCGGGCAACCTGCAGATGCGGTAGACAGGCAGTGTCCCGTCGTTGTTGTGCAGGCAGCAGCGCCAGCAGCATGCGGCGGCCAGGATGAACATTGACGGGTTGGCATGGCATTCTCCATTGGTCTGGCCTGCCCCCACCCATGCACCCCAGGCTCTCATGCATAGTGCACTGCATTGGCCTGTTGGCGTTCGCCTCATCGTTGGTATGTCTGTGATCTATCTGTCCTCTGGTAACAAACCCTCATCCTCCAAACCGGCAGTGCAAGCCAGCATGCACAAAGGGTGGGCGAGGCAAGACAATCGATAGCATTGCCTGTTCCTCTGCAATTCCGTTCAGCATGTCCTCGCGTGAACAAGCAGCTTGCTTACAGGATGTGGCGGGCGGCCAAGCAAATGGGATCGGCTGCACCAAAACTACTGCCGGGCTGCAACGGGCGCAGCAAGAACAGCAGCGGGGAGTGAGGGGTGATACAAGCACACTCAGTGAAGTGTGGGCCGAGCATTAGGTTCAATCGTATCTCGTTCGGTTTGCAATAAATTGTATTGCTCAGGAAAAGGTTGGAGGGCTGAATCATATCAGATAGGTGCGCAGGGAGGCTGGGTGTGATAGCATGCCCATGACACGGGCCGGCGTTGGGCTGGCGCGCCAGCGCAGACTGCAGCAGCCGCTGCAGCAGCTGCCGGTATGCGCCACCCGTACAGTGGGCCAGGCACGCCCTTTGTGGCTGTGTAATAGCAGGGCCATACAGGCGCACCCTACTGCGGGGCGGAGGCTAGCAGGCTCTGGGTCCTCACTGTGGCTGGTGATCTCACACAGGCACTGCGGCTGTTCACTACATGGGGCTCTACCGCGTGGCGGAGGCCAGCAGGAACTCGGTTTCAGGGAGGCCCGCCAGCATCTCCAGCACCATCTGGTCGCTCAGCACCACCAGGCCTGGTGGAGACAAGGAGGGGCAGGGTGGGCAGGGTGGGCGGGAGAGCTGCTGGCGAGCTTCTGCCACCCAAATCCGCAGCAGCAGGAGCAGCAGCGGCAGCAGCATCGCACAGCTCACCGGCAGTGGGGCCCTCCCGCGCAAGGTTCGCGCGCAGCAGCGCCACCCGCTGCTCCCAGGCGCCGGTGTGGGGCACCACGCTGACCAGGCGGGCCTCGGAATCGGGGCTCTGCAGCAGGCAGGTGTGGAGGTGCAAGAGCAGACTGCGAGCTGCGCGACGAAGTGCGGGGGAGCACCAGGCTGGCCAGATGCGCCTTGCAGTCGAGGTTCTGGCACAGGGGGCATCAGTTCACACAGGGAGCCACAAGAGCCCTGGTTTGGTGGAGCATGCAATGAAGCCCCAGGGAGAGGCTGAAAGGACACTGGCCGCGAGCTTCGGGCTGTGCGCAGCAGGCATGACAGCCGCAAGCAGGGGTGTGTATCATGCACGTGCTATGGCCCGAATTGCAGCCCACTTTCTTGCCTAACCCCAGCCAACTCACGCTGGGCAGGCGGCGGAAGTAGAGCGCGAGGCGCTGCTCGGGCGCGGCGCCCCACTGCCGCAGCTGCTCCGCGCATTCAATCAGGGACACAGCCCCCGGGAAAGAGCTGGACAGCTCATCACACTCCGCCCCGCTGGGCTGCGGCAGGCCCGCCAGGCTCCAGTGCAGCAGCAGGGGGCCGCTGCCGCTATCGTAGCAGGCAGGCACCAGCGAGGGCGTGGGGGAGGGCACGTCCATGTGCGCGTCGCCATGCGCCGCCCGCACAAAGCCTTGGCTGCACGGGGGTGGCGGAGGTTCAAGAGGAGAGGTCAGGGGCAGAGGGTGCAGGTGCGGGGCGGGGCTGCTGGGGATGAAATGTGGTCTGTGCGCAAGGCAGTGACGCGGGTGTGCGTGCACGGTTCTGCTTGGTCTGCCGAGGTGTGCAGCGGCACTGCCGATGTGCAGGCAGCAGACTCATCATGCACAGGCAGCGCAACTGATTCCGCTGGCAGCGGAATCAATCTGCGCGCACCAAAAGTCGGACATGCCGGCCCCGGCGTCGCCCTTCAGGCAGTAGGCATCCCCCGGCTTGCGCCCGCCCGCCAGCTGCGCTGCCAGGTGGGCAGTGGCATCCTGCAGTGGGGGTTTCATTTGACATGTTGATACAAACACCACTGCTGAACTGGACCTGACGAAGCAAGGATGGCAGGAGCGGCGGCAGGCGGCGGAGGTGGCAGCAGCAGCGGCGGCGGCCTGCCTGGCAGGTCGCCAGGACTGTGAACTGCCGGCCCGCCCAGTCGTCCAGTTGCGCCCGAACGACGCAGCTGCGCCTGGCGGGCCGCCGCCCCGCGACCTGGCCAGGGCGCGCTGCCTGCACGGCCGGCAGCGCCAATTGGGCTGATCGCGATGCCAGGGACGGCATGGTGAAGTTGTGGAGGCCACGCGATGCGCCCCAGAGTGATCGCCTTGTGGTTGTAGGATTTCATCCTGGTGGCAGGGCGGCGGGCACAGCGGCGCCGCAGACGCCGGCTGTCATGATGGCTGCGCAGGCATGTAGGCTGGACATACAACAGTTGACGTTGGCGCACAGTTGCAGATGGGACACACAGCAGCACGGGCATCACTTCCCTCTGGGGCTGCCTGGAAGCGAGCGCTGCTGCCGCCGGCGCCTGCCTGCCGCCCGATGGGTCGCGGCTTGGCTCCCTGCTGCTGTCTGCAAGTGCACGCTCGGGTGGACGCCCTGATGTTACAAATGGAAGCCACCGCAGCCCCAGCCAGCTGTCGGCGATTAACACAGAGGTGTCTTGCATGCCGGGCGGCCGCCGCACCATGCGGCGGCAGCGGCAGCCGGGGGCAGCAGCTACTTGCAGTCTGGGTGGACTTTAGGAAAGCCTATGACTGCATACCCAGGCAGCTGCTGTGGCAGAAGCTGGCAGCCCGCGGCCTCGGTGGCAGCTGGTTGCGGGGCGTGCAAGCGCTTTATGCCGATGTACCCATGTCGGTGTGCACTGCTGATGGCCCTTCCCCCTGCTTCCAAGCCCGCATTGGCCTCAAGCAGGGCTGCCCCCTTAGCCCCACCCTCTTCGGCCTCTACATTGATGACTTTGAGGGTGAGGTGATGGCGGCAGCGCAGCGGGGGGAGCAGCTGGATTTGCCCAGCCTGGCAGGCAGCGGCAGCCTGATGCCACCGCTGCTGTATGCAGATGACATGGCCTTGCTGGCCACGTCAGCGGCGGGGTTGCAGCGGCAGCTGGACCTGCTGCAGGCATACTGCCGGCGGTGGGGGCTGACGGTTAACACCGTCAAAACCAAGGTGCAGCTGCTGAGCGGCGAACGCACACAGCAGGCGGCCCTGCTTGCAGCCGAACGGGCGCAGCTGCAGTTTGACGGTCAGCTACTGGAGGCGGTCAGCGCCTTCAAGTACCTGGGCATCACATTCAGCTCAGCCACCTGCCTTGCGGGCGCTGCTGCGCCAGCCCGTGCCAAGGCAGCCGGTGCAGCCCTGCACAACTGCCGCGCCCGGTGCGCAGCGCTGGGCATTGAGGCAGCATCAGCGCAGCTGCAGCTGTTCAGCTCACTCGTAGACTCAGTGCTGTCTTACGGCGCGGAGGTTTGGGGGCCGCAGCTGGCGGCCAGGGCAGCCGGCGGCGACGGCCACACTGGCTGCACAGCAGAGCGGCTCCACCTCAGCTTCTTGCGCCACATGCTGGGCGTGCGACAGGGCACTCCCAATGCGGTGGTGCTGGCGGAAACTGGTGAGCGGCCGCTGTGGGCGCGTTGGCTGCTGCGGGCAGCGCGGCTGTGGAACAGGGCACTGGCAGCTCCACCCGACAGCCTGCTGCGGCAGGCGGTGCTGGCCAGCACAGTGATGGCAGCAGAGCCTGGCAGCAGGAGCCCGGCAAGGCAGCCCTGGGCGCAGCAGCTGGCGGCAGCGCTGGCGGCAGTAGGGGTACAGCTGGACCTGTCGAACCCGCAGCCCGTCAGCCGGGCGGCTGTGAGGGCAGGGTGCCAGCAGCGCCAGCTTGAGCAGCTCATGGCTGCTGCCGAGCGCAGCGGCGCCACCAAGGTGCAGCACTATGTGCTGGGCACCAGGGGCGGCGCCATCGACGCCGCCAGCCTCAGCGTGCCAGCGGCATACATGTCGAGCGTGCGGGAGCGCAGCCGGCGGCGGGCGCTAGCGCAGTGGCGCACCGGCTCCTTCTGGGGACTGGAGGAAACTGGGCGGTGGCAGCAATTGCCCCGGGAGCAGCGTATCTGCCCCCACTGCCAAGGCGGCATTGAAACCGTACATCACATGATTTTTGACTGCCCCCTGTACGATGCCATTCGCCTGCGCTTCCCCGACCTGTTCAACTGCCCCGCCACCTTGCATGCCTTCCTTGAGCAACCTGCCAAGCGACTCGCGCCGTTCACCGCAGCTTGCCGCCGCTGCTGGCTGGAAGCCTCCCCAACAGCCCCTTAAATTTTTGTACAGACACCCACCCCTCTGTGTATATCCGATGCACCTCCCCCCTTTTTTTCCATCACTGCTTTTCCCTCAGCCCCAGGCTGCCTCCTGGGGGTCTGTATCGCAAGTTTCGTTGCGGACACGCAGACTTTAAACCCGAAAAGTGAAAAGTGAAGTGCGGCGGTGCGCAAGCAGCTGCAGCGAGCGCTTCTATGCTATCATCACCCTCACATGCAGTTGCAGTTTTGAAGGTCGTAAGCCGTGCGGGAGGCCGCATCGGCACTAGGGTTTTGCGTGCTGCGCTTCTGTGGCCAGGCTGATCGCGCACACCGCCCGGCTGTACCTGCTGCCGCCTTAAGTTTGCGACACGTCCCGAGTCTCTAGGCCCACACCGTTCGGTGCCCACCGCCCCGACACCCAGCTCCGCGCTGCAGGTCCGCTTTCCCCCTGCCTTGCTGGATTGGGGCGTGAGGGATTGTCGGGTTGTTGCACGCACGAAACGAGGGGCTGCAGAGGCCGCCCAGCTGCCGCCGCCCAGCTGCCGCCGCCCCAGCTGCCGTCGTTGCTGCAGCTGGCGGACCGCCGCTGCCATCTGTGGGCTAAGATTGCACCCCCGACTGCTGATCTTGCTTGCCGCAGCAACCATGGGCATTGTCGACGCTATGCGGCGGCTGAGCGGTAAGGCTCGCACCCCCTTGCCACAGCTGCTGCCGCTGCCGCCTCGGCAGCGACCATGGTGCCAGCACTCTCTGGCTGCTGGCCTGCCTCTTCTGACATCTTGCACAACGCCCTCTCCGCTCCTGCAGGCCGGCCCTACAGCGGCGAAAACGAGCCGGCGTCGCCCACGTCGCCCCAGGCCACGTGGCGGGACACAGACCCTGGGTGAGGGGAGGTAATGGGGCTGCGCGGCGCGGTGGGGGCTGCAAGTTGGCGCAGTGCAACGACCACCGAGCGCGGCAGGCAGGGGCCCTCCGCGCGCCAGCCATCAGGCTGACTGACTGGAACGAGTGCAAGGTGCACGCGGGCCTTGGATTCTGTTCTTTTGCTGGCTGGCGTTGGGCAGACGGTGCAAGCACTGATCCACGGCCGGCCATGCATGCTCCCCGCCGTGGCGGTAGAAATCGGACGCAGTATGCTGCATCCCTTTACCCCGCTTCATCACGCGATGTATGCTGCGCTCCCGCCTGCTCACACTGGACCCTCGACCTCACATATCCCCACCTGTTGTGCAGCCACAACCCCAACCTGTCCAAGCAGGGGCGCAGCTACTACGACACCGTGGAGGACAAGAAGGCGGCCCCAGGCATCTGGTGCGCCTTGCGTAACAACGTTTTGCTTTGCTCATCGCTGCTTGTCGGGCTACTACGACACCGTGGAGGACAAGAAGGCGGCCCCGGGCATCTGGTGCGCCTGATGTCGCGTATCGGCAGCTCTCTTGCCCATCGCGCCTGCTTGTGGGGCTACTGCGACACCGTGGGCAGGAGCCACCACTTGCAGCTGGCACGGGCTGGGCGCCGCTTGCACTGTGTGCCTGCTTTACCAAGTCATTCAGCGGCTGTCTCACTGCTTCTGCTCATGCCGCAGGGACTACCACCTGCAGTCGGCCAAGGCTGAGCGGGAGGCGAGCCATGATGTGGCGCGCGCCGCCTTCAAGTCGATGGGAGCCTCTACCACCTCCCAGGGTAAGTCAGCGCATGGATTACTTTTTATTTGTTGCAAGCTTTGCTGCGGGCTGCTAGCTGCTGTTCTTGGACGTGGCCTGCTGACATGTTGCCTGCAACACCGCTGCGGCCCCCGCCGCCTACCAGGGCGTGCCAAGCCGGTGCGCTGCACCCCAGCGCACGGGTTGCTATCGCGTACTAGAGGCGAAGCAAATGGCACGCTCGATCTGCTCGGCTTGTGTTCTAGACTCGCAGGCGACGTGCTGGACTCATCGCTGCTGCAACGCTGCCTCGAGGCTGCCCTCACTCCTGCCGAATCGTTCCGCAAACTGCAGGCGGTTTGCTGGATTCCTCGGCGCTGCAACGCTGCCTCCATGCTGCCTCGCTCCTGCCGACTCGTTCCGCAAACTGCAGGCGGCGTGCTGGACTCCTCGGCGCTGCAACGCTGCCTCCATGCTGCCCTCACAGCTACCGAATCATTCCACAAACTGCAGGCGACATGCTGGACGCCTCAGCTCTGCACCGCTGCCTCGAGGCTGCCCTCACTCCTGCCGACTCGTTCTGCAAATCGCAGGCGATGTGCTGGACTCCTCAGCGCTGCAACGCTGCTCTACGCTGCCCTCACTCCTGCCGACTCGTTCTTCAAACCGCAGGCGATGTGCTGGACTCCTCGGCCCTGCGCAAGATGTCTGCCTCTCGTGGCGCCGAGTGCAACTCATGCTGCTGCTGCCTTTCTTCAAATACAGGCGACGTGCTGGACTCCTCGGCCCTGCGCAAGATGTTTGCCTCGGAGCGAGTGGACGAGATCATGGCCATGGCCGACAAGAACAAGGTAGGCGGTTAGCTTGCTGGCCAGCAGGTTTTGCAGTTTGAGTGAGACGCTGGACAGGGCTGCGTGAGGGTGAGGTCAAGGCCATGGCCGACAAGAACAAGGTGGGATTCTGTGTTTGAAATGTTCACCGCCTTGTGGGAGTGTGAGTGGCAATGGAGCGGCGCCCTTGGGTGCGGGCGCACGAGATTGTGGCTGTGGCCGGTGAGACCGACATGCCTGGCCGGATGGCAGCTTATTGTAGCCGCCAGGACGTGTCCTGCATACTTGCTACCCCAGCTGCCGACCTAGCTGCTGCCGCACCCCCCTGCAACGCAGCACGCTCTGCACAGCATGCCCCCAGCTCGCCCTGCTGTTGCCCTGCCCTCTTTACAACTTTGCAGGACGGCAAGATCGACTTCAAGGAGTTTTGCGACCTGATCAGGAAGTACCCCTGCGACTGAGCTGCAACCGAACCGCGCCTGAGACGCGCCTGAGCTGCAGCCAGGCCACCAGCGCCCTGCTTGAAGCCGGAAGAGCCCTGCGCTTGCAGCGCACGCCACCTGTGTTGAACCACCGCCCATCAGCCGATAAGCCAGCGGCGGGCATGGCAGCCCCAGCGGCAGAAGCCGCCGTGCGTAGCCTGCCCCAGCTGCCGCCCAGTTTTCTCGGACCCTCAGTTTTCAGCTTCAGCTTTCAAAGCCCTCAGACGACTGTGCTTTCATCCCATGTTACTGTTCGCTCCTCAAGCATGCTGGCTTTGCTGCCGCTGCCCTGAGGCGGCAAGATGCTGCGGCGCGCCTCGGTCTCCTCTGCAACAAAATCCCTGCTGCTTCTTGTGTAACGAACCAGTTTTGGGGCACGCCTTGGCAGTGTGCCTGCGCATCGAAAAGGACGCATCGCAGATCACAGACTGGCAGCAGGTGACTGCCGGAGCCACACCGCTCTTCTGTGCAACAAAAGTCGGACCCGGGTGGCGGTGGTGGCGACCAGCACCTCTACTTCTTTGACTGACGGCTTCCTGGCACGTGGTCTGCTTGGATGCTATGTGAACTGACTGGACGATGATCAAAGTGTGCCCTTGTGCCGTGGCAGCTCGTCAGGCGCTGTGCCGCACTGTGGGCGGCGGCGGCGGGATGCCACCTAGCCCTGCACCCAGTCTTGATCAACATCTGGCAACTCACACTTCATCCACTGCACAGCCATGTCCTGGGTGGCCCTGAACCAGGAGCTGCGGGAGCTCCTGCCTCGATTCAGGCTGCCCGCCGACCTCGGCTCAGCCCGGAACCTCGTACAGCAGCTGGAGACGATGATCGGCGGTGGGGGTTTGGTCCGCCGCGTTGCTGCCAGCGAGCCCTCCGAGGCAGATGCGGGGGCTCTGCGCAGGTGGGCCATGCTTGATCAACAGCAATCGAAACCACTGCGCGGTGGCAGGCGCCAACGGCCTGCCAGCTCGGTCGCATGCCGCTGCCCGCCGAAACACTGCCCCAGGGGCTCAGCGCTCCCTCGTTTGGTAATAAAACAAGTGTGGCCCACCCTTCCCGCCTCAGCACTCTGGGCATGGCCGCCAAGCGGATGTCACACCTGATGGCAGCCGTCGAGCAGGAGATCAATGACGAAGCCACCGAGCGGCTTGTGGCTGCGGCCTGCCTGCTGCCATCTGTTGCATGGACATCGGTGCCCCGCAGCCCCTGCCCCACTTCATGTCATGCATCCAGCTCCTGCTGCGCTGCGGAGCGGCAGCACAGCGTTTTCTGGTCAGCCAGGCTCTGAACCACGAGATCACCACTCCGCAGCTTCTCGACAGGCTACTTGCGCAGACTTGGGCGCTCAGTTTTTGGCAGCTGCGAATCTGCGAGGTGCGGCCCAGCGCCAGGGCCGCCGCTGTGGCAGAGGCGTGCGCGCCGACGCCACTGCTGCTGCAGTGGGCGCGGGGCATGGCGGCAGTCTTGCTGATGTGCATGCCGTCGTCCTGGAGGCTAGGTGGGCGACTGGGGCATGGCAGCTGGGCCTCTTGACCCGCCGTCATGCCTGCCCTCTGACCTGACGTGACGCCTGCCCGCTTCCGTGCCCCTGCATGGCACTCGTGTACCGCCTGCCCAGCCTGCCCGCCCCCTGCAACTTCGCCCGTCCACGCCTCCTTTCGCAGGTTCCGCCCACGCTCACCTATGCACCCAGCTGTCACAAGTGGTTGCACGGCTGTTTATGTTCCCGGCATTCTATGCTCAGCAATTGCTGAGCCGCTGCTGCAGGACGAGCAGCTGTGCAGCGACCTGCTGCAGTTGCTGCTGCCCGGCGTGACAGCCATGGCAGGAGGCCTACAGCTGCCGCCGGAGCGCCACCTACCCGACTGCACCTGGCGCAATGCATCATACCTGGCGGTTGTTGTCTCTGCAATCCCCAAGCCGACGTTTAAACATGCGCTGGCTGCTCAGCGTGAGGACCCTCAGCGCCTGCTGCTGACAGCGGCCCAGCTGCTGCAGCACTGCCCCTTCGCTGCCGCACTGCCGGCAGAGCTGACAGCGTGGAATGCGCCAGACAGCGCATTTTCCTTTGTCACTCAGCTGGGAGTCGCAGCTGCTGTTCAGCCCCGCAGCCCCGGCACCCCGCAGCAGGTGGCGGCGATGCTGCTGGCCGGCGCAACATGGCCGGCAGCAGCTTTGGTGTCGGTCCCGCCGCGGCAGGCGCAGCAGCTGCTGGCTGCGCTGCCCAGGCTTGGTGATGCGCTGGTAGCGGCGCCGCAGGATCCCAGCTGCAACACAATGCGCTTCAGCCGGCTGATGCATGCAGTGGGGCAGGTCTTGACCTTGCTGGCTGATGCAGCACAGCCCACCGGCAGCCCTGCCCACCCACCGGCGGCCATGGCAGGCGCGTCGGGTCTGCCAGCGTGGTGCCGAGCTGCTGCAGCAGCGCTGCGCTGGCTGCCGTGCGTAACTGTTGAGGCTGCACAGCGACAGCAGGACGAGCATGGGGCAGGGGCGGAGCTTTATATTCTGCGCCAGTCTGCCGCCGAGCTGTCATCCTCTGTGGGGCGGCTTGCCCTGCATGTGGACAGCAGCGGCCACGTGGGACTCGAGTCAGGAGATGCAGCCTGGGCAGCCTGCAGCCCAGCGGTCAGGGCAGAATGCTTCATCGCCCTGTGGTCGCTGCACACTGCAGCCTGCCGCATGTGTTGCATGGGAAATGGGCTCCACGGCAATTGGGTCTGGGGCCCTGAAACGTGCTCGCCGCGCGCCGCCCGGCGGGTTTACAACTCTGAATGTGATGCAGTTTGAGTTAGCTGGACTCCGGCCTGGGTTGCGGCTGTGCAGCAGGGTCGCGCATGTCTCCACCAAGCCTCCCACCACGCTTTGGGCCTCACCCGCTGCCCTTACACCTCGTTACATGCGTTGAACTGTGTGCGAACGCCGCAAAGGAGCGGCAAGCCTGAGAGAGCGCGGGCGGGGCGCCGCCACCTGGCAGCACGGCACAGCGCCGCCGGCGCCTGCTAACCAGCTCATCAATCAATCGCAGTTGCCGCAGTTGCCGCCCTTGCCGCACTTGCAGCCGCAAGCGCGGGTGCAGACGGTGCCGCGCTTCCTGCAGGCACACTTGGGGCCGCACTTGGCGCCGCGGCAGCGGCACTTCAGCGCTGCCTTGCCCCTAGCGGCGTGCACGCTGATCGTGGGCACGCCCGTGGTCTCCACGCCGCTGAACCGCAGCATTTCTGCTGAGCGTGGCGGCGCCGGCTGCAGCTGGCGGGGTTCCACCGCCTTGCTGAGCACGCCGGCATTGGTGCGGACCTTGTAGGCACGCTTGCCGAAGGCCCTGCTCACTCCAATCACAACAGCCACTGGCTTTTTCGGCACCTGCACCGGGTCGCCGCCCACTGTGCCACACTTCGGCAGCGTCAGCAGCACCACGTCGCCCACGTTGTACTCCTGCATTCATGTCAGGTCATGCATTGGTTGGTGGTCAGCACATGGTCAACAGTTTTCACGAGGGGTGGCTCGCTGCTGGAGACAGGTGAGGTGTGATAGCCCTACTTTCAATGCGGTCATTTCATTCCTGACGCAGGCATTGGCATTGTCACTCAGTCGGGAAAGCAAACTGCTCAGCTGCACTAGCTTGTGCCAGTAAGACCCACGCGACTCAATTGGCCATACCCCGACCAAGACACCTGCCCCAGCCTAGACGCACCCGCGCCTTGGCCTTGCCGCGGTGCTGTGCTTTGATGCGGGCGCGGTTCTTCTCATGGTCTTTCAGCACCTGTTGCCGCATCTCCGCCAGGTGCACTGGCAGCTCTGCAGGGCATGTACCAGTGCTGCGTTAGATGGCAACAGCAGCCGTTCTTGTACAGCACGCACTGTTCAGGCGTCGCGTTTGCAGCACATGCCCTGCTTCCCGCCACAGCTTCACACTGCATTGCTCACCTAAGTCTGGTGCTGCGTTGCTGGGGCCTGCCTCCTCCGCCGCTGCACTGCCGGGGCCTGCCACCTCTGCGGCTGCACTGCTGGGGCCTGCCTCCACCACACCACCCTGCCCCTCGACAGAAGGGTGGCAGGGCCCTGCTGCTGCTGCTGCTGCTGCTGCTACTGCCCGGCTTGTTGCGAGCAGCTCCAGCACCGCTGGCTCGGTCTCTGCACTGCCAGGCGCCTCCATGCCTTGCATGCCCGCTGCGGCTGCCTGTCGCCGGCTGCTGCGCCGTGTCAACACAGGCTCCCGGCGCAGCTGCTCTAGCATGCTGACAGCCACCTCCTCATTTGACGCGACAGCTGTGTCTGCTGCACCTGGTTCGCTGCTTGGGCATGCTGCGCTGCTGGGGCCTGCCCCTGCTGCTGCACTGCTGGGGCCCGGCTCAGCCGCCCCTGCTGCTGCACTGCTGGGGCCCGGCTCAGCCGCCCCTGCTGCGCTGCTGGGGCCTGCACCAGCATCCTGTGCAGCCGCTGCTTGCAGGATGCCGATCACGCGGCGGCGCTTGCCTGCGGAGCTGCCCACTGCTGCTGCACGCTGCGGCATTGCCCGCGAGGGTGGCTCCCCCTGGCCGCCATCAAGCGGCGCTGCCTCCTCTGCCAGGATTGCTGCCAGCCGGCTGCCTGCTGCCTGGCGGCGGCTGTGGCGTGTGCCCACAGCTGCCAGCCACTCTGCTGCCTCCGGCTCATCGTCTGATGCGTCCTCCCAGTCCTCCTCATCTGACAGCTCTGGCAGCTCAGCCGCTGCAGCTGCAGGCCGCTTCTTGCCGCCGGTGCTGCGACCAGCAGGGGGGGCTGCTGCTGCCGCTGAGCGGTGAGCGGCTGCATTTGGCAGCGCCGCCTCTGCAGTGCTGCAGGGGCAATCGCACAGCAGTTGAAATAAGTTAGGTCGGGCAGGGCAGTCCAGTCTCAACGACGCCATGCCAGGCAGCACACACCGGCAGCACACAACAGTATTCAAAAGGCAGCACCATGCCGCTGAACACATGGGCGCGCAACTGGATGCCCATGTCAGCAGTGACCTGCTGCAGCGCACCTCTCAAACTGCAGCACCGTGTTGACCTCCTCGACCGACGGACGCTTGCTGGTGTGCGGCAGTGTGCCGTACAGCACAAAGTTGCGGGTCTTGTTGTTGCTGAACACAGAGCAGGGCCGGTTGTTGATCATGTCCTGCACGCGCATGACCTGCTCAGGCCAGCTGTAAAGAAAGGTGGGACCAGGCCAGGGAAGTCGCATGTCAAAGCAAGTCATTAATAACGCTGCGCACTTCAGGTCATGCTGTAAAGCTTGCTGATGCCGTGGCACATCCGTCTGAGCAAGCACTTCTGAAAGGCTGGCATTCCAAGACCTCACCATGTGGTGGGCGCCTTCATGAGGTTTGTACGCACCGTGTCCCGCAGCATCCGGTTGGCCCGCTCGCTGCAGCCCTGCAGTTGCGAGAGGGAAGAACGACCTGTGTCAAAAGCGTTCAACAGGCATCCGTCATTTCAAACACAGGCACGCTGAGGCAGCATGGCAGCATGGCAGTGTGCGTGATGCATGGCTGGCAACTGTGGGCACAGAACACTGCCGCGGCGCTGTGCGTGCCTGGCTCTGGGGGTGGCCGACAGAGCCGTGGATGAACTCCACGCCAAACAGGTCGCACAGCTCGTTCAGAATGGCGTTGGCAAACTCGCTGCCGTTGTCGGTCTGCAGCTTGCCGGGCACCATAGTGTCCATCCAGAGGAAGTAGATCTGCAGTGGGCGATGGGGCGGTGCACCGTGCATGAGTAATTCGAGACATGGCAAGCCGGGACTGATGGGCAGCAGCTCCCCTGTGGTGCTACTGCCATTGCTGTCACTGCCGCAGCAGCGTGGCTCGGTACCGAGCATCAAAAGAGCAAAGCTAGGGCCAGACTTGCAGTTCAGCACACTCAGTAAGCCGCCATGCCCGGCACTGCATCCCACGCGGGCAATCACACCCAGGGTGCTCACCTCCCGGGCCACACCAATGGCGCTTTTGCTCCGCAGCGCCCGCAGCCACACGCGGCGGGTGAACAGGCACACATACATCAGGACGTACAGGAACTTCTCCGCCCGTGGCTGCGTGTCGTTCTCGTCCTCGCACAGCCGCACAACATCGGCCTGCAGGGGGGCGCAACCGGTGCACCACATGCGCTGTGGCGGGCTAGCAGGGCAACAACAGCCACGGCACGCACGCAACAGCTGGTGCAGGCAGGCAGGGAGGCAGGTAGGCAGGCAGGTAGGCAGCACCATCCGGCCCACCTGGCAGTGGTGGAAAGGAGCCAAGAAGCCGTCCAGAGGGTGGGGGGGCGGCAGCTGGCTGGCCAGGGTGGGCTTGGTGTCCACGTAGAAGGGGTCTCCCTGCGGACATGGCCGGCACGCATGATCTTGGACATGAAACAATCCTCCAATAGACAGCGTGAGGCAGGCGCTACAAGGCGCATGGCATGTGCAACCGAGGTCAGCGGCAGCACTGCAAGGCAGCCAGCCACCCCAGCGCAAACGGCAGCCGCCCAGCCCAAGCGCACCGCCATGTAGAGCTCAATCGACTCCTCTGTAAAGCCGCATGCACCGTAGATGACGCGAGACTTGCCATCAGGGCCAGGCGCCATCTTGGATGGCAGGTGGTGCCGCATCTGCAACCAGGCACGGGGGTGGGGGGAGGGAGGGGTGGGGGAACAGGGCGGGTGGGGGAACAGGGGGCGAAGGGAAGGGCAGAAGCATGTGGCCATGTGCAGGCAAACGAGCTTCGATTTGCAACCCTGCTTGTTGAGCTTTACACGCACGTGATAGAACAGCTGGGCGGGGCCCACTGTGCCCAGCAGCTCCAGCTGTTGCTCGATCACCGACGGCACGTCCTCGATGGCGAGGATCGGCACCTTGCGTGGACCAATGCTGTCGTGCAGCGGCTGCCACCGCACCAGCACCGTCTTGCCGGAAAGGGACGTGTCCACGCTTATGGTCTTGAGCACCTGCATTGTTCAGGACAGCCCAATGCCTCACTACAATGCGACCAACAGTCGAAAGTGGATAGCAACGTAGCGGCGCCTCAGGAGTCCACCAGCCTGATGCACACATTGCACTGCTGTAGAACTGGCTCACCTTCTCGCTGAACTGCTTGGGAACTTTCAGCTCCTGCATCACAGAGGAAGCTGCAGAGGCCTTCTTTTTGGCCCCTCCCGCGCCCTGCCGCCCGGCGGCACGCCGCGCCGACGCCGCCAGGGAGGTGCTGCCGCCTTTCAACTGATCGGCGCAGCTGTCGACGTCGGCCTGGCTAAAGAAGGACTGGTGGCGGCTGTTGGCACGCCTTTCGGCGGCATATTGGATGAAGATGGCCGCCTGGGCCTCGGCCATTTTGAAAAGAGCGAGGCTGCAGGGCGCGGGAGGGGCCTTGAAGATGTGTTAATAACCGATAAGGTAAAGGGTATGACCGAGATCGCGCGGCGAGCACGTTTCAGGGCCCCAGACCCAATTGCCGTGGAGCCCATTTCCCATGCAACACATGGTGCACTGGGTACTGGCCGGCGGCCCCCACATAGAGCTGCTGGCCCCGCCTCTTGCTCAGCCGCTCTCCTGCCTCCATTTCGTGCTGCTTGGGCAGCTGGCGGACGCCCATCGCCTGGTCCAGCAGCCTCTAGCAGAAGCCCCGCCAGAAGCGGCCAGGTGAGCCGGTTGCACAATGCGTGCTGCCTTGCACAAAGTGAGGTGTGTTGCTTGTTGACAGCAGCGTTGAGCCGCAAGTAGCGCTGTCAACATTGTATCCGGTGCCGCCACGTGTGCGCCGCCCACCTAGAGGCGCAGCTTGCAATCCTAGATTCCTGTGCAGACGAGGCACTGCAACCCAGTGTTGCTGGGGATGTGCTGGAAGGCTTTTTGGTGGCTGTGTTCTGGGACGCCTCCGCACTATTCAGCGACGCATGGCTGCAGTCTGCGGTGGCACGGTGCCTGCGGCACATCCCCCAGGCGCGTGTGCTAGTCGAGGCCGTTTGCCCTTGTGGCTTGCAAAATTTGGCAGTGAACACGCCGCGCATCTGTCGCCTTGAAGCTCAGCTTGTGACAGCTGCGCATAATTCTTTGAACGTGCACGGCCCGTTTCCCCTACTGCTGCAGGGCGCGCGGCTGTCGTGTTTCAGCGAGCTGCAGCTGTTAGACGCGGCTGTACTGTCGCCTCGCGCCGCCGCCGTCCTGGTGGCTGAAGGGGCACTGGATGCCGTTGGGCGCGCCTCGCTCAGCAGCCCTGCGGGTCGCGAGGTGGCAACCCTGGCGGTGACTGCGGCTGCGCAGCTGGTGCAGGCAGCCAAGGATGCTGTAGCAGACCATGGGCCCCTTGTGCCAGCAACGTCGCCTGACCTAGCATTGGAGCTGAGGGAGGCGTTAACAGAAGCGGACCGGGCTGTGCGCATCAGCCGTGAGCTGGGCCCACACATGCACGACCCTGCCTCCTGGCAGCCCGCCGCCCGCCGCCTGGCTGCCGCGCTGCTGGCCTGGTGGCGCCGCACTGAGGCGCAGCCGGCGACGGCGCTGNGGTGGGGGCAGGGCGTGGGTAGCCAGCGGTGCAGGTGCGGCACTGAGGGGCAGAGGGGCGGGGAATCGGAGCGGCGGCAGCTTAAGAGTTGAGGAAGCCGCCGCCTGCCGTGCCGCTGACGTCTGGTATGCTTGGGCATCCACCCGTCCCCCCACACACACTGCCCACTGCAGCGCCTGACGCGCGGTGTG
Organism: Chlorella sp. Dachan; assembly: GCA_006782975.1. Classification (NCBI taxonomy): domain Eukaryota; kingdom Viridiplantae; phylum Chlorophyta; class Trebouxiophyceae; order Chlorellales; family Chlorellaceae; genus Chlorella; species Chlorella sp. Dachan. The sequence continues at coordinate 285,613 of RRZL01000028.1, read as the reverse complement.
GTACTGCGGCACCGCCTGCTCCCACGCCGACTGGCGGGCGGGGCACCGACGCGTGTGCCGGGTGCTGGGCGCGGCGCGGGCGGCGGAGAAGGACTGGCGGCGGCAGGCGGCGGCTGTTGATGCGGATGCAGTTCCGACATGATGCAACCCCGCCACTTGAACATTTGTACGTGATGTGCTTTGTTCAAACATTGCTGATCCTGCCTTTGCCTCCTTCTGCCAATGCCCTTGTGGCGAACGGGCTGCATGCTTGGATCAATCCGTTACCAGCTGCACGGTTGAGCTTGCAGCTTGACCGGCCAGCCAGCCAGGTTGCTGGTAATGGACAGCCATCATGCCAGGCAGAGACACCTAGGGCACATGGCATTGGGGCGCGCCTTGGCGGTATGCTTGCGCATCAAATGGCCGCATCGCTAATCACTAGCAGCAGGCGACTGGCGGAGCTGCCGCTGCCGCTGCCGCTGAGACCTGTGTGCCTTGTCTAGGCGTCAGCTCACTACCTGAGCTTATTCGAAACTTTTCGAGCACAAAGCAAGGCCAATCATACAGAGCAAGCGGCCCTAGTAAAAACCCTCGCTCGGCCGGCAGCCCCGCAACCCTCGCACGCCGTCCCGAGGCTCCAGATATGGCAAGCGGCTACACGCCGCTGCCTGACGGCCTGCCGTCGCCCGACGGCGGTCCGCAGAGCTTTGCGCCGCCCCTGCCGGCTGGGTCGCAGCAGCGGCGCAGCCTCTGGGAGCGGTGAGCCGCCAAAGCTGATCTGAATAGGCTGCGCTGTCACGCAAGATGCCCTGCTGCTGCCGCCGCCGCCGCCGCTCCTCCGCTGGCGCTGGCCGATCGAGGACGTGCGCAATAGGCACGCTCTCAATCGACCCCACCCTTTTGCCGCAGAGCAAAGTCGTGGACGCAGAGAGTGCAGATGCCTTGGTCGCGGCCGGCGCAGGAGGCGCCACCGCCCAGCGGCTACCTCACGCTCATCCCGCTGTCCGACGCTCGGCTGCAGCCGCGCGACACGCGCCTCACCGCCGCCTGGCTGCTGCTGTTTGCTCTCTTTGTGGCAGGCGCCGTGTTCATCACGGTGAGGAGCGATGCTAGGCGCGGGCGGTGTTGCCTGCACGCGAGCCCCGCGTTGCTTCCCGAGGTGCCCACCCGCGTTGCGCTGCCGCCTGCAGGTGCCTCGTGGCGTGAGCATAGGGGAGGTCACCGTCAAGACGGACCGGATGGCATGGAACACCACCAAGGTGGGCTGGGCTCCTGGTTGCTGCACGGTCCAGGCTCTGTGCGGTGGGGTGTGCTGCAGCGCTAGGGCAGGCCCAGTTCCCAGGTCTCTGCCGACTTGTGCAGCACATCGCAGGAGGCATCTTTTGAGCCGTGTGCCTGCCCCCTGCCGTCCCCGCCATGCAGTCCACCTACCAGCTGAAGCTGCTGGCCCGCGTGCCCGTGTACAAGTGAGCAGGGTGGCAGCGGCGCAGCATTGACACGAATGTGTCGCTGCTTTGCCTGGTTGGGCAGGTGTTGTGGACCCCTCTGCAGGAGTTGCCACTCCACTGCTGCTGCTCTGGTGTGCAACATCCGCAGGGAATGCTTCCACTCCGCTGCCCCGCACCCTCACCCTCCGCTGCTGCGATCCTGCCCGATCCTGCGATCCTGCCGCAGCCCCAACTACCTGTCGGCCACGATAGAGGGCGACCTGCACATCCTGTTTTACCGCACCGTGGCGGGGCGCAGCCAGATACAGCGGCTGCGCCTGCCGCCGCGCGCCGCACCCAAGGTGTGGAGGGACGGCCTGCCGCTGCCGCTGTGCTGCCAGCAGTGGATCTCTGCCTGCGCATGCTGCACTGCTTGCCACCATGCTCGGCCTTTGGCACTCTCGCTGTGTCAGCTGCATGCGTGCCCCCGCAGGTGGCGTAGGTGTCCATTTATGCCAGCGGCATGCACCGCTTCACGTGCAACCAACCTGCCTGCATGATTGTGAGCGTGTGGCTGCGGGCGCCCTGCTTTTCTTGTGCAGGTGGTGGAGGTGGCCATCGATGCGAGCGAGGTGCCCAGCGATTATATCCTGGCCATCCTGTCGCAGTGCAGCACCTTCCCAGAGGTGCGCAGCGGCCTGGGGATGCTGCAAGCGCCACGGTGCATGCCCCGCTTGCCGCGTGCGACATGCAAGGCTTGCCCAGAGTGGTGAGCTGCATGCGGTGATGCTGGCAAAGCCCGAGCTCCCCCCTCCCTCCCCTGCTCCCTCCCCTGCCCCAATACACAATCAGATGCTGATCTTCTTCCTCAAGGGCAAGCTGGTGGCTCGCTACCTGGGCATGCGGCAGCACCTGGCCACCCTAGACACGTACTTCCTCATCAACTGCAAGTGAGTGCCAACCGGCAGCCAACAGCTTGGGCTTGCCCGCCCGCTGCCCCACGCACAGCTGCAGTATCGCCCGCAACCTGGCTTGCCTGCTGAGCTCAGCATGCGTCCAAGCTCACAAGCATCCGCACGGCTTGTTTGCCGCAGGGACCCCAGCGTGGCTGCCGTGCTGGCCGACGCCCAGCCATCGCTGCCGGGCCGGATAGGCGTCGGGCCGTCGCAGCTGCCGCAGCTGCACACGGGATAGGCTTCCGCCAGAGCTGCTGTGCCCTTCATACGTGTCTTACGCTTCTGTACACATATACCCGTTGTAACATCATGCCTGCGATGCCTCTTGGCTGGCAAGAGCACGAAGCGAACAGAGGGGGTGTCGCCCATGCTGCCGCCTGCCTGGCTGGCGGCGGCGGCAGCAACAACAGGTGGCCGCCCATGCTGCCTTGTGGCTTTGTTACGCGCACTGTCGCCATGCAGCCGTTGACCGGCGCAGCCTGAAGCGGCTGTCGCGCCGCGAAACTCGAAACGGCAGGTGGAGCGAGTTTGAGCTCCACTGCGTCTTCGACTCACCAACCGCCGTGCCAAGCGCTCAGCCGGCGTCCTGCCCGCTGCTGCCACCTCCGCCGCCTGCCGCCGCCGCCGCCTGCCGACACTGGATGAAGACGGTGCCGGCGGCCAGCGCGGCACCGCAGCAGCAGGCCTATGCCCGGGCCTACCGGGATGTGACGGCGCACGTGGAGCTGGATGAGGCATTTGCCAAGCTGCGGGCGGCGGCCGAGTCGCATGCCGGGCTGCTGCAGAAGCAGGCCGCGGTGCGCGTGCGCAACTGGCTGAAGAAGCTGTCCGAAGAGGTGCGTTTCCAACTGCAGCTGGTTGGTCTGGCATACTTGCAGACGCTGCAGTGCAGCCTCGCGTTTGAATCCTGCCCGCACCACCAACCTCGGCCCGTAGCAGTCGTCACCGCCCGCCCTGCTCTCCCCTGCTGCCCCCGCAGACCGCCAACGTGGTGTGGAAGCGCAACCGCAATGCGTACACGCGCCTGCTGGTGGAGCAGCTGCGCTGCGGCAAGCTGGTGGAGCCGTTCACGGGGCAGCCGCCGGGCGGCCCACTGCCCACGCTGCCCAAGCACCTGGCGTATGCTTTCAGGCCGCCCCGCGGCAGCCCCGCCGCCGCTGCTGGCGCAGCGCCCTCCACTGGCCGCAGCCCTGGCGCAGGCCAGGCAGCGTCGGTGCTGCAGGGCGCGCAGGCAGCGACGCAGCAGGCGCTGTCCCAGAGGCAGGCGCTGAGCCAGGGTGTGCAGCAGCAGTCTCTGCTGTCTGCCTCCGAGCAGCTGGATGCATACCTGGGGCGGGCAGACTTCAGGCGGGCAGAGGCGGCAGAGGAGGAGGCAGCAGTGGCCTCCGCCTTTGTGCCACGTGAAGCAGTTGTCAGCGGCAGCTTGAGGGCAGCAGGCGGCGGGGCGCGCGGCGCCAGGACAGCGCCCCAGCTGCTGCCGGGCACCCGCATGCAGCTGCGTGGCGCTGAAGGGCAACACGTCGACAGGTAGGCACGTTGCATCGTTTCTGCCTTGGTGGCTGCAACACGGCGCCAGTTGGTTTTCTGGCTGCCTGCTACTTGCTATCTTTTCATCGCCGGCTCAACGGCCTTGCACAGCCGCCATCACCTCCCTCCTTCTGCACCCCCTCCCAACTGCCCTGCCCCGCAGGCACCAGCTGGGCGACGTGGGGTGGCAGCCCAGCAAGCTGGAGCTGGAGGCGCAGCTGGGCGCGTCCCGGGAGCGGCAGGCGGAGCTGGAGTGGCGCCTGGCCGCCATGGAGACAATGCTGAAGCAGCACTCGGCGCTGCTGGCGCCCGCTGGGCCCGCTGCGCCGCTGGGCAGCCTGCTGGATGCCATCGACGACGGCCACGTGTCGCCGCCGCGCTCCAAGGTGCGGAGGGCGGGTGGCGGCAGGGACATGGGGTAGTGAGGCAAACAGATGGCAGGTGCTGGGATCTTGGCTGATCTTGGCTGATCAGAATCAAGCGTGGCTGAACCCATGCTGCTACCTTGTGTGCGGCTCCTGGTCACCTGTTGTTGGCAGCTGGGTGAGCTGATCCAGTGGACAAGCTAGTCCAGTGGAGGCCCCATTAATTTCCGTCAATCTCGTGCCGTTCCCCTGCCGCTGCTTTTCTTCCACAGGGCCCCAGCAAGCAGGAGCTGGACGAGCTGATTCGGCGGTATGAGGCCAAGCGGCAGCAGTGGCGCTCCCCAGCCTGGGCGGCAGGTGGCGCTGGCACCGGCGGCGGTGGCAGCCCGCGGCGGCGGCCAGCCCAGCCCCCTTTGGAGCCCAGGTGGGCTCCTGGACAGGGGAGGGGGAGGTGAAAGAGCGCGGAGTGATGTTTCGCATGGTATGCTTACTTGCGATGTTGTAGGATGAGAGTGTACCCCCGGTCCCTGTCCAGGCTGACAAGCAGACACCGCCTTCCCCTCCCAACCCTGCTGCAGCGACGAGGCCGAGATCCTGCAGCAGCTGGATGCCTTCCAGCGGCAGACGGAGACCATCCGGCGGGCGCTGGGCGGCGGCGGTGGCGGCAATGCGGGTGCTGTGGATGATGGCAGCCTGGCGCCTCGCCAGCTGGCCAGCTCCCTGGCTGCAGCAGCCAGCGAGTGGGGTGGGCCGGAAGGCACGCCCCTGCGGCAGCACCCATCCGGCCTGCGGGGCGGCGGCTACACACCGGGCCCAGGCATTCGGGGCGGTGGCACGACAGACCTGTTTGATGGGCTTCCGCCATCGCCTGCTGCCCTGGCAGCCAGCAGCTGGATGCAGCAGCAGCAGCAGCAGCACGCCAACCGGCACGTGCAGCATGCGGGCCACCACTGCCGCGAGCAGCCACAGCAGCAAGCAGTGCAGCCGCCCGCCAACACCCAAGCCAACGGCTGGCAAGGGAGTGTTGCAGCAGCGCCGCCTAGCCAGCAGCAGCAGCAGCAGCAGCAGCAGCAGCAGCGGCCGCGCAGCCCCATTGGCCCTGACGTCCGGCACACCAAGAAGTCGGCTGCAGCGGCGGCAGCAGGCGCCAGCTCAGCGCTGCAGCGGCTGAAGAGCCGGCGGCCAGGATCAGGCGGGGGGCAGGCTGCTGACGCCCTGCCGGCCGCAGCAGCTCAGCCATCCTCGCAACTGGTGCAGCTTCAGCCACCACCCGATGGCGGCTTGCACGGGGTGCAGGAGCAGGTGGTGCCGTCACCATCGCCACCGCTACAGCAGCCGCCGCCAGGCAGCCCCTGGCAGGCGCCTGCACTTGGTGTACCTGACCAGCCGGCGCAACCCGAGGCGTCAGCACCAGCCACATCACCATCATCAGCCCCAGCCCCGCAGCTGCCTCCCGACTCCAATGCTGCGCTGGTGGCAGAGGTGCGGCAGCTGCGCTCCAAGCTGCTGCAAAGCCTGCAGAAGCATGCGCCTGAGCTGGAGGCAGCGGGTGTGGGCCCATCCCTACTGGAGGCTGCTCGCTCCTCTGCTGGCACCAGCAAACTCTTCCCCGCCACTGTGCGGCACCAGGCTGAGCAGGAGGCGGCAGGCAGCCTGAGTAGCAGCTGGCGGCTGGCAGCAGTGACTGGGGATGCCTCGCCACCAGCCACTACCGGGCGCAGTGGCGGCATGTTTCGGCTGACCGACCAGTCTAGCCTGAGCAGCGAGGCCTGGCCCCCTGCAACCGGCATCGCCAGCAGCAGCAAGGTTCGTCTCACAGACGACAGCGGCGGGCTCGATGGTGGCAGGCAGCGGCTGAGCGACCTGGGAGGCAGCTTTGGCGGCATGAGCAGCGGCTTGGGGAGCGGGTTGGGAGGCACGCCTGCCAGCGTACTGGGCGGCAGCAGAGGCGCAGGCCTGGCTCGGCTGGGGAGCCTGGAGGCGGGTGGCGGCTTCAGCTTGGAGGCGTTTGAGGCGCAGACGGAGGCGCTGCGGCGACAGCTGGCGGGCCTCTAGATATGGGCTACTAGCTGTCGTGCTGCTCCTTGCGGGGCTCGTTTCGTACAAGGCTTTCCGGCTTTTCCATGGACAGCACTCTGCCGCCCACCCATCCCGCCCAACATGTTGACTGTTGACCCTACTGACCACCGACCGTTGAGAACTGATTTATTTGACACTGCAATGACAACTCTTTGATGTGGGGAGCTGGGCTGTGTAATTGTGCAGCAGGCAAGCAAGGGGAGAAGTAGCAGGGGAGAGGGGAAGCCAGCAGAGCGACGGCAAATGCATGGTACAAACAACTAGGGAGTCAAGGAGTCGTTAAAGTACAAAGTCAAGCTAGCCTGAGGTGGTGTTTGTCTGCAGAACGGCTGCCTGCCTGCCGCCTGCCGGCAGGCTATGGCGGCCCGCCTCACTGCCGCGGCGCGCCGCCCATTGTTGCTTCCGGCAGCCGCTCGATCGAGTACCTGCAGGAAGAGCAAAATTGGAGGAATGCAGGACGAGGAGGCAGGGTCGGCGGGCAGATGGCCGGAGCCTAGCCGCCAGCCCAGCTGTGTCAGCGAGCAGCTGCGCCCGGAGGCTCCACATGGCTCGTTGCGCTGCAGCCAGACAAAGGCGGGGCCCCTCACAGCTGACCAAGGCGGCAATCACCGCCCTGAGACCCCCACCCACTTGTGTGATTGGATATACATGATGGGCACACCCGGGATCTTGCGGATGCGCCTGAACGAGGTGGACAGCAGGCGGTGAGGGGAAGTGGGTAGTATTTCGGGTGGCGCAAAGCGCACGGCAGGCTCCCGTCCAGCTGGGCACCGCGCCAAACCGCTCCATCCGCCACGCCTTGACACAGCCTTCCAGCAGCAGCAGCTGCTGCCACGGCGGCGGCGGCAGCAGCAGCAGCAGCAACGGCAGCGGCGGCGGCGGCGGCGGCAGCAGCAGCAGCAGCTGGTGCTGTCCGCCCCCCTGCGCTGCACAGCGCGCACCTGCGCAGGTCGCGGTCGCATGTGGCCACAATGTAGCAGCGGTGCTGCTTCACGCGCTCGCAGATGCAGTCGTCGGCGTACGTGCCCTTGTGCGTGCACGGCAGCCGCTCCACGCGTGGGTCCTGCACGATTGCGTGGCAATTGGAGGCACTCGGCACATGTGCACACGTGGCCGGGCCAAACGGCGCAAAGCATGCAAGGGGCCCGCTCCAGGAGCGGGCAACGAAGGACCGAACTTCAGCCGCACCAGCTTGTGACAGGCACACTGACGAGCAAAAAGCGACAGCTCATAGCTCACCTTGGCGATTTTGAGGGCCACGCGGTACTTCTGGCCCAGCTTCTCCAGCTCAGCCAGCACGCAGTCGGTGATCATGGGCGTGCACTCGGCATACAGGCAGTCCATCATGCCCTGTGAAGCAGCAAATGAGGGGCGGACAGGTGAGGCAGCACGAGCAGGTGCGCGACGGGCCCTCAGCACAGCAACTTGCTGCCGCCCTGGCGTTGAGGCGTTGAGGTTGTGCAGGGAAGCAAGCACTGCTGCAGCTCAGCTCCAGTGCGAGCATGCGACCCAGCAAGCCCGCCCCAGCGCACCTTGACCAGGTCGATCTTGTTGCGGATGGAGAAGTTGATGAAGTTGGTATCAATGATGACCTGCAGGGGGCAGGTTGAGAGGCCTTATTGGGCACATGAGGCAAGTCGACAGGCCGTGTTGGAGCCCGAGCAGCCCGCAGCTGCACATGCACTGCGCAGCGAATAGCGCAGCCAGGTGGGCATGGCCACGCGCAGCGCCACCACAACAGCTGCAGCAGAACAGCCCCATTTGTGCTGGCGACACAACCGCGGCAGCAGAGCCTTCAGCAGGCCAGTTCAGGCGCCCACCTGGTAGGGCGGCCCAAGCTGCGTGTTGTAGCGGAAGAACAGCCCCGCAGGCGTCTTGTCGCTGCACAGGCCAGAAAGCGAGGGGAAACAGGGGAGGACGGCACCAAGTCAGCCAGCAGGCTCGCTGGGAGGGCGCAAAGCTTGGGGGCTGCGCCACCCCACAGCATTCCAGGCGGCGAGCCGCCAGGATGCAACCTGTCTTCACTGCCGCAACAGCGGGCACCAGCTGGCACTCACACATGACGTACATCCTCCTCCTCCTTCTTTTTCTGCGGCTTGGGCCTGCAAACAAGGAGGAGACACGATTAACAGGGGTGCCTGCCCAGCACCAGCAGCGGTGGTGGCCACGCACCAGCAGCAGCAGCGGCACATGCAACTCACTGGGGTCCCAAGACCATGCGGGCAGCCACAAGCCACAGGCACAGCCATGGCTGCAGGGGATAGTCCAAGCTAAAATGGCAGCCCAACAGGCGCACTCACGGTTTGAGGTCCTTGGGGTTGATCATGCGCTTGACCTCGGCAAACTTGCGCGTCTTCTTGGCCTTGCCCATCGCGCCTCAACTGCTGCTGCTGCTGCTGCTACGGTGAGATGCTGCCGCCGTGAGTCAGGCCGGTCCGCTGCCGGCAAGGGGCTGCAGCAGGGCCGCAAGGGGCGCGAGGGTGCAGGTTGGCGGCGGCGGCGGCGAGTGGAAGCGGCGGCAGGCGGCGTGGGGCGTCGCAGCCTGGCGGTCTCTTCACAACATCGCAAGCACTCCCTCTACCGTAGAATGGAGTCTGGCGGGCAACAGGGACGCGAGCCCGCTGCCACACCCGCTGCATACCAGGCCAGAATTGCGTATTGCACAGCGCAACTCACTTGGGCAGCGCTGCCGTTTCCTTGGTATATGGGCGTGGAGCGGTCGGAGGGCTGTGGGCGCTGGCAGTGCCTCGACAGTAGCCCTGAGAGCGCCTGTGCGCTACTGGAACACTTGTAACGACTGTGACAAACTGCCAGACCCGCTTGATTGCGGCGCCGACGCCAGCAGCCCTGCCAGGCAGCCCAGCAGGCCGGCGGCGGCGGCAGCACACAATGCATGGTGAAGCCATTGCGCGTTTACGCTGCATAATTGCGCTCCACAGTACCGTGCAAGTACATGCAGCAGCACCGGCATGCCTGAAACCAAGCCTGCGCCGGCGGCGGCGCCCGAGCCGGCACAGGTCGAGGAGCCTGAGCCGGCCCGGGAGCCCATCGAGCAGGAGCCCCAGCGCCCTCCCACTTCCCGCATCTGCGTCAAGAACCTGCCCAAGTATGTGGACGACCGTCGGCTGCGCGAGCACTTTGCGGCCAAGGGCGAGGTCACGGACGCCAAGATCATGCGCACCAGGTGGGCAGGGGGTGGGAGGCTGCACCAGCAAGGGCGTGGCCCTGCGCCAGGGCGCCGGCGCCGCCCGCCGCTCGAGCGCCGCGGCTCCCCGCTGCCTCTCCCTCACCCCGCCGCCCTCCTCCTCCCTGGCGCAGGGACGGCAAGTCGCGCTGCTTTGGCTTTGTGGGATTCCGCACTCCTGCGGACGCCGAGGCGGCGGTCAAATACTTTGACCGCTCATTCTTCGACACCATGCGCCTGGCGGTGGAGGTACGGTTCGTTGCGCCTTCATGTGCAGCTGCGCGTGGACTGAACTGATGACACCCTTGCATGCGATTTGTATGCCGCAGTTGGGAACCGTATTATGCTGCACACGCCAACAGCGCTGCTGCCTCGCTGTTGCCGTCGCTGCTCGGCTGCTGCTGCCGTTGCACCTGCCCCTGCATCGCCGACCCCTCCCGCCCCTCCCTGCCCTGCCGCACCACCGCAGTTTGCCTACAAAGCCGGCAGTGGTGCAGCACCTCGGGCGTGGAGCAAGTACACGGAGGGCACCAGCGCACACAAGCGGCTGGCGGCGCCCGGAAAGACGGAGGCCAATGCACAGCCGCTGGGCGCCGGCGCCGACGGCGCAGCAGGGCAGCAGGCGGGCAAGAAGGGCAAAAAGGGCAAGGAGCCCCTGCCTGAGGAGGGTGAGTGTGGGCTATTGATGATGGGTGTGCCGAGGAGAGTGTGAGGGCGGCGCGCGGGTCGACGGCTCTGCCTGGGATGGAATGGCTGTGCAGCAGTGCGCCCACCCTGCCGCCACATTGCTTGCGTTGAGCTTGGATGCGCTCCCCTCGGCTTCTTCATGGGTGTGGGTGGTGTCGTTGCTCCTCCTCCTTTCGCAGCCGACCCCAAGCTGCGGGAGTTTCTGGCAGTGATGCAGCCGCGCAGCAAGCAGGCCATCTGGGCCAACGACGACCTGACAGCCGCCGGCTCGATGGCAGCCGCCGCCGCAGCAGGGTCCCAGCAGCAGCAGCAGCATCGGAGCAAGAAGGCGGCAGCAGCAGAGGAGGAGGAGGGCGGCTCGGATGATGAATATGAGGACCTGCCTGCGGCGGCGGCGGGCGCCGCGCCTAGCAGCAGCGACGGCGGCGGTGAGGAGGAGGAGGAGGAGGAGGGCAGCGAGGAGCAGCAGGGGGAGGATGGCCTGGTACGGAATGCAGCTGTGTCGGACCTGGACTATCTGAAGGCGCGGGTGAAGGCCGACTTTGATGACGATGACGAGGCGTGGGCAGCGGGCGCTGCAGCAGTGGAGGCCAGCAGCGGCAGCGATGAGGAGGAGGAGGAGGAGGCAGGTGGCAGCGGCAGCGAGGAGGAAGGGGAGGAAGAGGAGGCCGCAGCAGCGAGGGATGCTAGCGTCTCGGATGGGGAGCCAGCAGCAGCAGCGGCCGGCAAGCAGCCGTCGGCGGCGGGCGGCAAGCAGCAACGGATTCGGCGAAAAGCGGTGGATGCAGCTGATGATGAGCTGGACGTCATTTTTGGCGGCGGCGGCAGCGGCTCAGAGTCAGATGGGGAGGAGGCAGCAGAGGCGGGCGAGGAGGAGGAGGCAGAAGACGGCCAGCAGGCTGCTGATGCTGACATGGCAGATGCAGGGGACGAGGAGGAGGCGGGGCGGCAGCAGGGCGCGGGCCAGGGGCCAGCGGCGGCGGTGGTGCAGGCTGGCGACGAGGCCAGCATCGCAGACACGGGCCGCCTGTTTGTGCGCAACCTGCCCTACACAGGTGGGCAGGGAGCTTTGGGGCGCTGGCTGCTGTGTCAGCGATGCCTGTTTGTGGCTGTCGCGCTGCATCAATTTAGTGCACCTCATTGCAGAGCGGCGACGCCTGCGTGCAAAGCTGCCGGCTGTTTTGCCTGCCTGCTTGATGCCTGCCGGCTTGGCAGCAGCTTTCCTGGCCGCCTGCCCTCATCTCCACTGAAGCTGACCTGCAGGCGCTGTTTGAATGCTCTGTTGGGCAGCTGTCCCGAAGCATCACGATGATTGGTTAAACCCCTCCCACGCCCCCCTTGCAGCCACTGAAGCGGAGCTGCAGGAGCTGTTTGAGCAGTATGGCTCGGTGACAGAGGTGCACCTAGTGCTGGACAGGTGCGCAGCCTGGGCTGCAGCTGGGCTGCAGCTCATGCTTGATCCCAGTGCATGCCTGGTCAAAGACGCAATCACGGGCTTGAGCGGTGCAGTCCAGCTGAGCGCACTGCGGCACAGGGTCAGGCACCGGGCCGGGCCGCAGGGCGAGCCTGAAACTCACGGCCTGCCATGTGCATTGCAATGCACTGCGTTGCCTGGTTCCCTGCCTCGCAGGGCCATCGAGGAGACCAGGGGTCATGCAAGCCCTTCCACTGTTTTTGCTGCCTAGGTTAAGCAAGGTGCTGCTTGCCTGCTTCCCTGCCTGCAGGGCCAGCAAGAAGAGCAAGGGTTTTGCGCTGGTGCAGTTCAGCGATCCGCAGGACGCAGTCAAGGCGCACGCAGGTGGGCCCCCTGGCTGCTGCTGCCGATTCGCGTTATGTAACCTGGGAGCTGGCACTGTCTGGCAGTCCAGAGCGCGGTCAGGCGCACGCAGGCGCGAAAACTGGGCGCGCACAGTGCGAAGGCCATTGCGGTGTTTCATTCCTGACCAGCTGCTGTGCTGACATGTGCATTGTTTGTGCCGCCAATGCAGAGCTGGACGGGTCCATCTTCCAGGGCCGCTTGATCCACATCCTGCCCGGCAAGCGCCCGCCTGCGCCGGCGGAGGCGGCGGAGGGAGAGGGCGAGGAGGGCAAGAGCGGCAAGGCGGGGACCAGCAGGTGTGTGGGGGGTCCGTTTCTTCATGCTCCCTGACTTGGCATTGGAGGCAGGAAGTTTGGGAGGGCATTATGCCAGGCTGTGCATGCTCTGCTGTGGGCCAGGCGAGCACATCTCTGTGCTCACTCCAGCTCCTGCTGCACCCACAAACAAGGGACGGAGCGGGGCTCAAAGCACCGCACCACCAACACTTGAGCTGACCACTGGTGTGTCCCCACCATGTGCTGCCCCCTACCCCTGCAGCTACAAAGAGAAGAAGGCTCACCAACATCAGTTTAGCTTTAGCTGACGAACGATTTGCCCCCACCGTGCGCCATGCCCCTACCCTTGTGCAGCTACAAGGAGAAGAAGGAGGCGGAGCTTAAGGCAGGGGCCGGCAACCGCTCCGCTTGGAACACGCTCTTCATGCGCGCCGACACAGTGGCGGAGGCAGTGGCTGCACACTTTGGTGGGTTCTTGCTTGGCCGCTGACGTTTGTGGGGCGCTCGTTGGGGCTGTGGCAGCGCTTCTTGCGCGCCGCCACGGTGGCGGAGGCAGTGGCTGCGCAGTTTGGTAGGGGCTAGGCCTGAGCGTGCATAGTTTGCTGCGCATTCTGCTGCTGCTGCTGCGGATGCTGGCATGCTGCCTCTAACAACCTTTCAACTCCAACCTTGCTTTGGTTTAAACAACCCGAGCCCTGCCTGCGGGCGTGCCTTGCCTGCAGGCGTGAGCAAGTCTGAGCTGCTGGATCGCGAGGCTGGCGACATGGCTGTGCGCATGGCGCTGGGCGAGACGCACGTGATTGCGGAGACCAAGCGGGCGCTGGGCGATGCTGGTAAGCACGCCTCCGACTTTCGAGCAAAAGCAGTTCGAGCAAAAGCAGTTGGAACAAAAGCAGTCTGGGGGTTGGGAGGAGCACAGGTGTTTGTGACGGCCCCCTGGGTGGGCGCACGTGCGCTGGCTCAGGCGGCTGGTTTGGGCGGCACGGCACATCCCAAGGCACGCTGCTGCATCCTGTTTGGCTCTCCCAGTGTGCATTTTTCCCGCTGTTGACCTGCGCTCGGAACCTGCGTTTTATCCCTGCCTCAGGCGCCGACGTCAGCAAGCTGGAGGCGGCGGCAGCGGCGGGCGGCAAGGCTGCAGCCTCCAAGGCTGTGGCTCGCAGCGACAGCGTGCTGGTCGTGAAGAACCTGCCGTTCTCAGCAAGCGAAGCCGAGCTGGAAGCGCTGTTTGGGGCGATCGGTGAGCAGCGGTTTTGCGGTTGGAGGGGCGTCGTGTGCCCAGCGCCCTTCACCTGGCCGTGTGCAGCTGAGCCTGCGCTATGCCGTGCATCTCGCTCAGCCTGCAGCTGCCGCCTGGTGTGTGCAGCTGCTGTAGGTACATTGGCCTGACCCCTTGGCACTCCTTCCCACTGCCCTGCAGGCCCGCTGGGCCGGCTGGTGCTGCCGCCCACCCGCACGCTGGCACTGGTTGAATACCTCGAGCCGCAGGTGGGCGGGGTTGAATACCTGTGACAGTATGGGGTTAACCGCCTTGAGTGGTTGCTTGTCGATGGTTCTAGGCTGCCCTCCGCCCAGTCTACTTTGCTGTCGCCGCACTGCCGCACAGGTCGCGCCGGCTGTAACAACCTGCCTGCCCCTTGCGCCCCGCCTCCCACCTGCCCCACAGGACGCGCGCCGCGCCTTCAAGTCCTTGGCTTACAAGCGGTACCAGCACGTACCGCTGTACCTGGAGTGGGCGCCAAAGGGCATCTTCTCCTCCCCGCCCCCGCCCCGCCCTGCCGCCGGCACGGCCGCCGCCGCTCCCGCCGCCGGCNCCGGCGCCGCAGCGCCCGCAGCGGCGGCGGCGGCAGCAGCAGCAGAGGCGCCAGGCAAGAGCGCCAAGGGCGCCAAGCCCAAGGCGGGCGCAACTGCACCCGAAGCCGAGCTGCTGACTGGGCTGGCCGAGGCGCAGGCTGAGGAAGCGGAGAGCAGCAGCATCTTTGTCAAGAACCTGGCCTGGGGCACAGAGGAGGCGGCGCTGCGCAAGCACTTTGATGCGGCCGTGTCGGCGGCAGGTGGGTGCTGTGGCCGGGTGGGCAGGCGGGTGGGCCGGTGTGCATGCTCACGTGGGTCGGCTTGTTGAGCGGTTCGCGGGTGGATGTTGGGCGGGTGCTGGTGCCCAATCAGCAGTAACAATGAGGCTGCGGCAGCTGCGGCCGCTGCGGCCGCTGCTTGCAGTTGGTGGGTTGGTTGCAACCCAGCTTGATTGATGTGCATGGGCGGGCCGGCGCTGGCGCCTGCCTATGTGACTCGGCCTGCTAATCCTGCTCAGCCACCTGACCCCGAGTTTGTCTTTACCACTCCACGCTCCTCTCCCAGGCGGCGCGGTGCGTGCGGTCAAGATTGCCAAGAAGAAGGGCCCAGATGGCAAGCAGCTGTCCGCAGGCTTTGGCTTCATCGAGTGTTCCAGCGAGGCGGTGGCAAAGGTGAGAACAGCGTGCGCTGTGAATGCCTGCGGTTGCTCCGCTTGACGGCTTTGTGTTGGCGGTGTGGAGTGCTCGGGGGGCGGCGGCAGAGGTGAATGCGCAGACGGATTGGCAGTCGCCGCGGCTTGCTTTCTGCAGCGCGCCTGACCCATGTGCATCAGGCCGCACCACGCAAGCTGTCTATCCGCCTCAATGGTTTGCGGTCCCACCACCCTGGCCACCCTGCAGGCGGCGGTCAAGGCGCTACAGGGCAGCAGCCTTGACGGCCACAAGCTGGTGCTGCAGTTGTCGCAGAAGAAGCCGGCAGGTGTGTGCTGGGCGGGGGTGCGAAGGTGGCATTGCGGGGCAGCGTTGCGGGATCGGTGCAAGACAGTGCAGCTGCGTAGCGGCAGCCGAGGCAGCTGGGCAACCTGTGTAGGCGCCACAGAGCAACGAGCCCGGGGCCTGGCAAAGCAGTGAATTTGTCCGACTCTGCGCTTGCCTGACGTGCACCACATGCACACGTTGCCCCTGCAGCAGCGGCGGCGGGCGGCAAGCGCAAGGGGGGCCTGCCTGACACCAGCAAGATGGTGGTCCGCAACGTGGCTTTTGAGGTGCGGCGTTCTGGGGCACCCATGCTAGGCCGTGCTCGGCTTCCATTTGTGGCGGACGGTTGTGCTGGGAGGCACAAACCTGTGCGCCACGGGGTTCTGCCGTCCGCTTCCCAGCCGTCGGCCTGTCAACACAGCATCAGATGCTGCTGGCTCGTGTCTGAGCCGACGTCTCGTTTGGCGCTGCCCGGTCCTGCAGGTCACACGCAAGGACATCATGGGGCTGTTCACACATAACCCGCCATTGTTCCAGCCCATCTGATAATGCTGACTTGCCGCTAATGTCGGTTTGTCCTCCATTGCAGGCCACCCGCAAGGACATCATGGGCCTGTTCACACATGCCGGCCATTGTTCCAGCCCATCTGATAATGCTGACTTGATGCGCCGGTTTGTCCTCCATTGCAGGCCACGCGCAAGGACATCATGGGCCTGTTCACACCGTTTGGCCAGATCAAGTCTTGCCGCCTGCCCCGCAAGTTTGACGGCAACCACCGGTGCGCCATGGGGCTGGCTGCTGCGTAGGTCGGGCCCTTGTATGGCGGGCTTTGTTGCCGCCTGGCGACAAGGGTCTTGTAGGTAGGCTAATACTGGTGGTGGACTCACCCACCCCCGTTCCCGCCCCGCTTTCCTGCCTGCAGCGGCTTTGCATTTGTGGACTTTGCCACCAAGCAGGAGGCCCGCAACGCCATGGAGGCGGTCCAGGTGCGGGGCTGGCTGGCTGGCTGGCTGGCTGGTTGGGCGCATTGGCGGCCGGCCTGGGGCGTTGTGGACGCGCAGCTCGGGCATGCTCACGGCACTCACACGGGTCACCCACCTGTTTGGCCATTGCCTGCTGCTACCTCTTGCGCCGACCTGCCCCCCTGCTTGTGCATGATGGACTGCTGCAGGGCGCACACTTGTACGGCCGCCGCCTGGTGCTGGAGTGGGCGGAGGAGGAGGGAGGCCTGGACGAGCTGCGCGCCAAGACAGGTGGGGTAGACACCAATCCTTGCGTGCATAAAAGCGGGGTTGCTGTTATGCACAAAGCATGGCATGGGCGCCCCATTGCACACGCCGCTCTGCTGCCAGCAGAGGTGCCTGCACTGTGCTGACCGGCACGACTGGTGCAGCGCTGCAACCTTCACACCTGTGCCCTGACTGCCCCCTGCCCTGCTGCAGCTGCCAAGTACCGGGGAGAGGCGGAGCTGGAGGGAGCGGCGGCACCAGCAGCGGCAGAGCCGGCGCAGCAGCGGCAGAAGAAGCGGCAGAAGACCAAGAAATGAGCGGCAGCCACACTGCATCCCACGCAGCAGATGTGCAGCCGAGCTGCAGTCTCCCTATTGTTTGGTCCAAATTTTGTAAAATAAGCACGCGTCGATCAAAGCGCACATGGTTTGTTAGGGACAAGCCCTGCTGCCGCCATGACCAACCAAGGCGGCGTGCTGCTGATCAGCCTGACCAGCGAGCGGCTCTTGCACAGACCCACACGGATTGAAGGGTTTGGGCCCTGCCAGCTGGGTGCACTCTCTCTCACTCGAGCCAACAGCGCTGCTGGCACCGGTGGCCACCGGCGAGAGCGGCTGTGGAGAAGCCTCGGCTGCAGGCCCTTCAGCTTCACATGGAGGCCCACAGCTTGGGCGAGCGGCTGTGCGGCCTGCTGGACGGCGCTGCCGCCGCTGCCGCCCAGGAGGCTGCCGCCGCCGGTCCGGCCACCTTTGTTTGCTCTGGCCCACTGACGCGCATCGACCCAGGGCTCAAGGTGCCCGCTGCCGGCGGCCGCATCGCGCTGCCGCTGCAGAAAGAGCAGGCGGCGGCGCTCAAGGCGGTGTGCACGCTCGCGCCGTTCGGCCAGGCCGAAGCAACCGTGACCAACCCGGCTGTGCGGCACATGTATCAGCTGGACCCTTCTGCCTTTGAGCTGACCAACCCGCGTGAGTTGGGTTGTTGGAGGCAACATTGTACCGTTACGACGTAGCAGCGGCATAGCGGCAGCACGCACATGCAGCTCATGCGGCAGGGCTGAATCGAGCGTACGCCTCATGCCTCTGGCCCAGCCCTGCGACACCTCATCGCGCTGCCGTGCTGCAGGGTGGGAGGATGCCGTTGTGCCCGTGGCTGTGCGCCGCGCCGAGGCGTCGCTGGGCATCCACCACAACACAGGCGGGTGGTGTGTGGCGACATGGCTGTTCGGGTTTGTGGCATGGGCCGCCCCGGCATGAACAGTACGCATGGAGTTGGCTGGCATGAAGCCCCTGCCTGCCAACCACAAGGCTAACACTGCTTGCCCCACCATCCCCCGCCCTCCCCTGCAGAGGTGGAGGCGCAGCTGTACAAGCTGCTGCTGAATGAGCCGGGCTCCCACTTCAAGCCGCACAGGGACAGCCCCAAGGGCGGCCCCGGCATGTTTGGCACGCTATCCATCATGCTGCCCTCAGCCTACGAGGCGGGTCGCAGTGGCGGAGGGGTGGTGGGCAAGGTGGCGTATGGCACATGAGCAGCTTGCTGTGTGCTCCTCTCTGTTGTACGGCGAGCAGGCGGCAGGCGGTGGGTGCCCGCACAACTTCGCTGCCTGCTGCCGCTGCACATGCTGCCCTGGTCCGCCGCGCCACTTTGCTGCTGCGCTGCTGAGCTGCACCTTATGTGCACCCTTCTGTCCCTCTGTTGTTTACGCCAGGGCGGGCAGCTGGTGGTGCGGCACGCGAGGCAGGAGGTGACTGTGGACCTGTCGGGCCCACGCGGCGCCAAGACCACCTGCTTTGCCGCCTTCTACGCAGGCACGCGCTCATGCCATGCCGCATTTGTCATGAGGCATGCCATGCGATGCCATGCCATAGCATATGCTATGCATGCCATCCCGGCCGATCGTCATCTCATTGCATTCCCACGCCACGCCACGCCATGCCACGCCACACCACGCCATGCCATGCCATGCCATGCCATGCCGTGCCATGCCATGCCGTGCCGTGCCATGCCATGCCATGCCGTGCCGTGCCATGCCATGCCGTGCCGTGCCGTGCCATGCCATGCCATGCCATGCCACGCCACGCCATGCCATCTCATGTCGCCATGCCATGCCATGCCATGCCATGCCATGCCGTGCCATGCCATGCCGTGCCGTGCCATGCCATGCCATGCCGTGCCGTGCCATGCCATGCCGTGCCGTGCCGTGCCGTGCCATGCCATGCCATGCCATGCCACGCCATGCCATCTCATGTCGCCATGCCATGCCATGCCATGCCATGCCATGCCATGCCATGCCATGCCATGCCATGCCATGCCGTGCCATGCCGTGCCGTGCCGTGCCATGCCGTGTCCTGCCCTGATGATGCCTCAATTGGAAGCCCCATGTGTTACCATGTGCAGACTGCGAGCACGAGATCCGGCCCGTCACCGCCGGCCACCGCCTCACGGACAACCTGGTGTTTACCGGTGCTGGGCCGCCGCCGCCCGCCATCGAGAGAGGTGTGTCTGGAGGGTTGGGCATGGGCATTGGGAAAGGTGCCACTTCAGCCGCCCCTCGTGCCTGCTGCTGCTGCTCACTGGGCTTGCCTACCTGCCCGCACTTTAGCATCACGCTACAGGTATTTGTTCTGCTGCACAAAAGTGCGGGCTCGCGTATCCTCCGCTTCCCTGATTGTGCAGCCTACACGGCGCGCATGGTTGGGCTCGCGGAGGACTGCTGCTGCCTGCCTTGCCTGTGTGGTAAAATATGCACATATTATGCGTGCCTGCTTCCCATGCAGCAGCACATGAAGTGGCTGTGGCTCGTCCATCTCACAAGTCCTCACTCACTCAGCCGGATACCATGCCTCTGCACCCCGTGTGCAGCTGGTACCGCAGCACCGGCCTGCTGCTGTGGCCGCGCTTCAAGCGCCTGCTGGTGGCAGCCGCCTCCTCCGACCTGCCGTACCAGCTGCTGCGCCTGCACAACATGCTGGTGAGCCTGGTAGGCTCCCGGTAGGCCGTAAGCCTGGCATTTGGGGATGCCACGCTGGCTGGCGCTTGCCTTGCTCAAGGTGGCCGCACTGGCCTTCTGTCCCCGCAGAACCCTCCGGGGCAGCAGCCGCCTGAGATGTCTGTATGGGCGGCCTGGGAGAAGGACCCTTCCGCCGGCACGCGTGCCCGCCTAAAGGCAGAGTATGAGCCGCAGGCTTCTGGCGCTGAGGCGGGTGGTGAAGATCAAGACGCCTGGCTGGACGGCATGGGCAGCGATGATGAGGAGTGCGGCTCGCATGTGCGCAGCCGCAGGAAGGAGCTGGCTGAGCGGGAGGCGCGAGCACACTGGGGACCCCAGCCACCTGCCACAGCTCAGCAGCTGGCCATGGGCCTTGCCGCCGCGGTTGCAATGGGTAGGCCGCGGCTGGGATGCCAGGAAGACGAGACTGCCATAGCATTCAAATTGCAGCTTGTGCTTGCAGCGCCAACCAACAGCGCATGCTTGCAGCTGCGCGCCTCATCCCGTCTGCTGGTTCACACTGGTGCACACTGCTCTGCTGCGCCCAACCCTACTTGCAGCTGCTCCTGTGGTGGTGAGGAAGAACCGGCAGCGCCTGGTCCTGCTCAGCAAGCTGGTTTGCCAGCTGGGTGACATTGCTGCCGGCGCAAGCCTGCTCAAGGCCTGGGCACGTAAGTCGAGTCTTGTGTTGTCCACCCACTTCTGGCTACGCTGATTTCGGCACTTCAGCGCCCAGCGTCAATTCTCTCACTGCACTGGCTGTGCTCCCTGCTGTGCTCCCTGCCGACCCCTGTCAAGACTGCCGAGGGATTCTGCGACACTCCGCTCCCACCTCTGGCAGGGGATGCCTCCTCTCCCGGATACGTCAGTGGCCCGGAAGAGGCGCTTCTGCGCATGTGTGCACACTTTGGCTGGCCCGCTGCCTGGCACCCCTTGCTGGGACAGCTGGTGGCCGCTCCGCCCATCCCCTGGGCGTCCTGGCAAGGCCTGCTGCAGACCAACATGCTGCAGCGTGCTGTGCAGATCGGTGAGTGCGGATTCTGCGGATCCTGTGATGGCTGTCATGCATGAGCCTAGGCCACACTGTGTTCGTGCAGCGCTGCTCTTGCGGTTGACACGCCGTGCCTCCTGCAATCCAGCGGAGCGCTTTCCCTCTCCAAATGACGGCGGCGGGGGCAGCAAGAAGGCCCTGAGTGCTATGGCGTTTGGTCTGAGCGCTGCGGTGCGCAGCCACCTGGCTACCAAACCGGTGCGCACATGAGGAGCGGTTGGGGCATTGATGTGCATCTGCCTTAGGGCCAAGCTAACGACCTGTTGGCAGTATCGCCCCACTCGCTCCCTCTGCAGCGCTACGGCAGCACGCGGCTTCCCGGCGGGCTGCTGCCGATCTTCAAGCTGCTGCTGCCCATCCGCACAGCAGGTACTCTTCAGAACGTATCTGGGCAACTTGCCCAGGGGACTGCTGCGGCCCGGGGCCCTCCCCCTTACGAATCGCCAACTGGCCGGCCACCTGAGTGCTTGCTGGAGGCGCTCTCAGTTACCTGTAGCTTCACCCTTTCACACCTGCACAGGAGCACGTGTGGCACTGGCGGCGGTGGTTGATGCTGTGCTGCAGTGGCAGCAAGCGCACCCCCGCACGTACCAACTCACCTACATGAGCTCTGACGAGATGTCGGTGGCCCGAGAGGCCGAGTCTGTGTTTGATGGGCTGGGCATTGAGGCAGCTGCAGGTGTGTTCGGCTGGCGTGCCTTAGAGAGCTGTGGCAGCTCTCCCTCAGCATGCCGCTGGTGCAGTGCGCGTTGTAGCATGCGCTGTGGCATGGCATGCACTGCAGTGGTGGTGTGGCTGACGGGGCCTGACGGCTGATTTGCGGCTCCAAGGCATGAGCCGGCCAGCGCTGCCGTTCCCACATGAAAAGGCTTCCGCTGCCGTTTCTAACTGCAAACGCTGCCCTACCCCCAAGTTCTGCAGGCAGCACCGCCTTCCTCAAGCTGCTGAGCTGGTCGCTGGTGCACATCACAGCAAGGCTGCCTCCAGAGCCACGTAAGTTCAACCTTGCCGCGTCTGTATGCCTTGGCTGTGTTCGCTGAGAAGGCTGCTTGCAACACACGTTCCCTCCGCGCTCAAGCCGTGCTTGATGCACCGGTTGCTGAGCTGTGAACAGCCCATCGCCACATGACCATGTGTTGCAGGGGCCCCAGGCAGCTGGAGCCGGCAGTTCCAAGGCCTACCCTGCAGTGGCGGCGCAAGCATGTGCAAGACGTGCCGCGCCCTCCAGGTCGGAGGGCAGCGCCACCTGCCTGGTCGGGTGGGGCAGGTGCACCTTGCTCTGACCTGACCAGCATAGACGGATCCGACTGCACATTGGTGCTGCATGGAGGGCAGCTGCTCACCAACCCGGGGGGCGGCCCATGCCCGTGCCGCATGCTCCTTAAACCTTAGCAGCTGGTTGGCTGGTCGCTCCATCTGCTGGCAACTCTCTTCTCATGGTGCTGTTCCTACCGCAGGCCTTTGCTGATGACCCGGATCTGTTCGAGCTTGAAGTGGCCGTGGGGACCGCAAGCGAGCGCTCCCGCCAGCACCTTTTAGACTTCTCGAACAGGTGGGCACTGTGTGCAAACCGCCTTTCCCTGGCCCCCATCTGCTGAGCTTGCAAGTGCACCTGCCACCCTGGTGAACACAGCAGCGACCGCAGCAGCAAGGCTGCCTGCTGACATGCGGGGCTGTGGCCCGCGCCATGCTGCAGGGGGTACATGAACGACGTGAGTGCGGAGTGCGACTGGGCAGACAGGCAGCTCACCTCGGTCAAGGTCACCAAGCGGCACTCCGCTTACGACCAGGCCGTGAAGCAGCGGCAGCAGGGCGAGCAGGAGCTGCGCCCGCTGGAGAACTGCTGGCTGCACTGCCTGCTGTACCTGCTGGCCCCCGGCGGTGGGGACGCGTCTGGCGCTGGCGGCGGCGCCTCTGCCGGCAGCCCTGACGACAGCCAGGGTGGTGGTGGACCGGCAGCAAGCGTCAAACAGCAGGACGACTGAGGGGCAGCCCCCAGCCAGCAGTTGCACAGCTTTCAGTTGCACACACACTCACCCAGATCATGCCTCAGCTAGGCCCGGAACCTGTATCCTTGCCTGCTTGCGGCAGCTGCTGACTGCACAGCACCAACATCTCTTTCTGCCGCCTGCAGCAACTCTGCGAAATCAACGCAAACTGCTGTTCAACAACGGGTGCGTAGATTACAGTGCTGCTGACAGTTCAGTTGGCTTACGGGTACAGGTGGGCGGTCAAGAGCACAACAAAAGGCAAGCTACAGGCGGGAGCAAACAGAGGGCAGCGGGAAAGCGGCAGGGCCGCAAAATCCTAGGTGGCTGCCTACCGCGGCTGCAGGCGGGCTCAATCAGAGGTTGCCTCGCACTTTGTGCAGGCAGACCATCAGCCCTGATAGCACGCCCACACCGGCATAAATGCCCACCGTCTTCCTGCAACACAGACGGAGGCAGGGGCGGGAAGATAAGGGCGGGCTTGCGGTCAGCCAGGTGGCGCTGAAGTAGGCGCCCTGCAGCTGCACGGCATCCAGCCGTTCCAGGAACACAGCCGCTGCCGGTCAAACCGCCTCAGCACAGCTGGGCAAAGCTGTCGACACGCAGCGAGGGCCGCACATACGCACCAGAGGTTTGCCACCACCACCGCTCGCTGCTCGTCCAACGGCTCCAGGTGCTCCCCCGGCTGCGCCTTGGCCTCAAACCACTCGCCTGCACGGCAGCGTGAACGGGCCAGCAAGGGTCGATTCTGGCAGCGACGGTGCAACACACCGGGCCGCGAGCGCGCCAGGGGTCCCAGCAGCGGCTGACCACAGCCTGGCGACACCCGGTGCAGGCCCCGCTGCAGCATCAGCCCTCTCACCCGCATATGGGTAGCCGTTGTTGATCAGCGACGCCAGCACCGACAGGAACAGGATCGCAAAGATGCTGAGCCCCAGCCAGAAGGTGGAGCCTGGGGGAGGGGCGCGAAGGTGGGGAGGCGGAGTGTGAGCGGCGGCGGCCGGCGGCGGCAGGCAGGAGCGCCTCCCGCCTGGCGCCGCAGCTCTCTGCGATCGTAGATCACAACGGCCGCACCAACCAAACAGCCGGGGCAAGCCGAAAGCTTTGGACGGCGAGCGTGGACCGCCTTCCGGCACACAGCGCGTCAACCCAGCCGCGCTCACCCGTGGGTCCACACATCGTGATGTTGTGGCCTCACGAGGGCCGCTGGCACACGTCCAGGCCCCTCAGGCGCGCCTTCCCGCTGTGGCTCTTTCAGTCCGCAGCGCGGCAGCGCGTGCTAGCTGATGCAGGTGACGGAGCATCAGGTGCGCGGCCGCTTGAGGCCTCCAGGCGCTGTTTCTTCCTCCGGCGCCAGGTCACCATTTTCATCGCTCCTGCCCGTCCAAAAGGCGCATGCAAGCATCGCAGATTGAAACGACCTGGGCTGACAGCCCTTCCCGATCGCCCGGGAGCCGGCTGGACGACACTTTGCATATCGCCGCCGCAAGCACCGGCCTTTTACAGCCGCCATGAGCGCCATCCAGACCGTGTGCAGCAGCGGGCGGGCAGTGGGGGCGCTGCCGTCCCTGGAGGCGGTCCCCCGTGCCCGCCCCCACCGCGCCGCCGCCCTGCAGCAGCAGCTGGCGGCCCAGGCCCGCACCCGGTTCGCGGGCAGCAGCAAGACGTACTTGGCGGGCGGCAACAGGCTGCAGGCGGCGATGGAGGCGGCAGCGGCGGCGGGCCGCCGCCACGTGCCCGCCAGGTGCGGTCCGGCGCTCATCGGGTTGGGCTGGAGTGTGGGAGCAGCCCAGCGTGTTGCTGTGGGCTGGCTCTCATGCACTTGTGTGCAGCCTTTAGAGTGCTGTCACGCTGTTGGCGCGAGCAGCACGACCTGCTGCACGGCCCGTGTGCCGGCATGCATGTTGAGCCGCCAACCGCCCCCGCTGGCCGTCCGTTCCCCTGCCGAGCCTGCCGCTGCTGCGCGCGCGCCGCTGCGCAGGCTGCCCACCCGCATGTGCGGCATCATCGGCGTGTTCAAGCACGAGGGGGAGGCCAATGTGGAGATTTACGAGGGCCTGCTCATGCTGCAGCATCGCGGCCAGGACTCGGGTGCGCGCAGCTGGCCCCCTGCATGTCCTGTGGGGGTGGCGCGTGGCGTGTGGCATGCACACATTGTGCGCTGCTGCGGTGCACGTTGAGGGCTGTTGCCGTAGCACAGGTGGCACACCAGACAATACTGCTGTTTTCCTGCCCTGCTCGGACGTGTCCTGCTGCCGCTAGCCGCTGGCCATGAGTTGCGCATCTGCAGACGGCGAGTGCAGCGGACTGCATCACATTTGCTGCACCCATGTTGCCCTGGTGGTACCCGCCGCTGCAGCCGGCATGGTGACCACCAACTGGTCCAAGTTCAACGAGTACAAGGCCAACGGCCTGGTGAAGGACGTGTTCCACAAGCAGGACCTGCTGGACGGACTCAAGGGTGGGTGCGCTGGGGAGCAGGGGTGCAGGCAGCCTTCACTGGTTGGGGCCCGTGTGGTTTCCAAGATGCTGCTGGATGCGTGCGGTTCCCGCGATGCTGCCGGCTGGACCAGCAGGGCGTGCTGGACGGCCTC
Source organism: Chlorella sp. Dachan (assembly GCA_006782975.1). NCBI lineage: Eukaryota > Viridiplantae > Chlorophyta > Trebouxiophyceae > Chlorellales > Chlorellaceae > Chlorella > Chlorella sp. Dachan. Next base: position 260,689 of record RRZL01000028.1, on the reverse strand, counting down.
GAGGTCGGGCTGGGGAGCAGGCATGGCAGAAGCGGCGCGCTGCGCCAGCTCTGGACCAGTGCATGCTGGGAGTCCGCCCGCTCATGCTGCGCCTGCTTGACCCTGCGCTGGGCCCTTGTACCATTTGCTGCAGGCTCCGCGGGCATTGGCCACGTGCGGTACCCCACCGCTGGCTCTGCCTCGGCCTCTGAGGCCCAGGTGCGATGCTGCTGCTAGTACACCGCTGTTGAGTGGCTTGTCGGAGATCCGGCGCACCACCGTTGGGAGCCGCTGGGCCGCCACCTGAGCGTGCAGTGCTGAGTCTGCCGCTGCTTGACGCCCCGGTGTTTTGTGCTGCTGACTTTCCCCTGCAGCCCTTCTTCGTCAACTCGCCGCTGGGCATCTACCTGATCGACATGCCCTTCGTTTTCATTGTTTCGTGCTGCCGACTTTCCCCTGCAGCCCTTCTTCGTCAACTCGCCGCTGGGCATCTACCTGATCCACAACGGCAACCTGACCAACACCGACCAGCTGCGCCAGCTGCTCAACTCCTCCACCTCCTTCTTCAACCGCCACCTGCGCACCAGCTCCGACTCCGAGGTGAGGCCTGTCTTGAGGGGGGAGAATGCTGGGTTACGGGCAGGGCTGGCTGGCCCTCTGACCCCTCTGTACCGTGCGGGGAGGTCTGATGGGGAGGGGCTGCCGCAGGCTGGCTTGGACAATGGCGAGCTGTGGAGAGCCGCAAAAATGGTGCCAGGCACCAGCTCAACCGCAGAACCGCGTGTCCCATTTCGTTGCCTGTCACTGGTGCTGGCCCGCATGCTTGCGGACGCGATGCACCTGAATGCAACCCCGCCTCAGCTCCCGTGCTCCTCCTGCCCATTTCCTGCCACAGGTGCTGCTCAACGTGCTTGCGGACGAGATCCACCGTGCGCACCAGCGCTGCCTGCTGGAGGACGAGTGCGACCCCAACCGGGTGCGTGGGGTGCGGCCGTGGTTGTGGTAGTGGTTGTGTGCGGGAGGAGGGGCGCACATGCTGTTGTGTGGCTGTGGTGATGGGGCGGATGCATCCTGTGCTGCCGCCGCCGGATGCTGTCCCCGCTGCTGCTGCTTCCGCTGTTGCTGCTGCCGCTGCCAAAATCATGCTTGTGCGACAGCTCCGTTCAACTGACCAAAGAACAAAAATGGACATGGTGTTTGAGGCGGGCAAGGCCACAATCCGGCGAGGCCACGCTTAGCTGCCAATGGCCTGGCATTGCAGCATGCGCACTCAACCCTCCAATCACCGTACCACTGAGCGCAGAAGAAGATGGACATGGTGTTTGAGGCGGGGGAGGCGACCATGAAGCTGCTCAAGGGCGCCTACTCGTGCATCTCGCTCATCAAGGGCGTGGGCCTGGTGGCCTTCCGCGACCCGCACGGCATCCGGTGGGTGGCTGGGTGCCGCAGTTGTGCCGCAGCAAGTGGAGTTGTGCCGCAGCAAGCGGAGTTGTGCCGTAGCAAGTGGAGTTGTGCCGCAGCAAGTGGAGCTCCTGATATGCCACAGCAAGTGGAGTGCCTGTAGCGCACATGCGGTGGTGTGTGTGCAGGCACAAAGGCAGGGAATTAGGGCCGCGTTGCCGTGCCACTGCTGCTGCCTCGCATGCACATCGGCAGGGAAGCTGCTGGGCCCGGTAGCCCACCCGCTAGGGCCGGGTTGCCGTGCGACCGCTGCTGCCTCGCACCCGCACAATCCTAACCGCTGCCCGCCACCCCACCCTCCCCACAGGCCGCTGGTGCTGGGCCGGCGGCAGGGGCGCCGCGGCGAGGAGTGGTGCGTGGCGTCTGAGGACTGCGCATTTGGACCCATCGGCTTTGAGCGCGTGCGGGATGTGCAGGTGCGGGGGGTTGGGTAGGGCGGGATGGGATGGGTAGGGCTTGGCGCTAGCAGGGGTGGGCTGGAGCGGGATGGGGTTGGAGCCAGCAGGCTTGACTAGGGCGTGTTTCCACGCTGCAGGTGCTGAGTTGTGCGCCGTCCAGACCAGACACGCAGGATTCACTGCATTTACTGCATGCGTGAAGTGCTCTGTTGCTGGCCGCTGCTGCTTGCCTCTGTCCCGATCCGCCTCGTGGCGTCTGCCTCCTGCCCCCCGCAGCCCGGTGAGATGATCATCATTGACGAGCAGGGGCGGCTACACACCCGCCAGGTGGCGCAGGTGCGCACCGCTGCCGCCACGTGGGGCGTCTCGCGTGCGTGCTGGTGCACGTAGTGGTGATGGGCACTCTTGCGGACTAGGAGCGGCTGCCTGCTGCATCCCTGCGTGCTCCAGCTTGCGCTTGACACAATTCCTGCCCCTCTGCACTCATATGGCGGCGTGCACGTGATCCCAAAAGTTGGGCGCACATCTACCCCCCTCCCGTTTGTGGCCGCAGTGCGAGCGCCTCACGCCCTGCATCTTTGAGTACATCTACCTGGCGCGCCCCGACTCCGTGCTCAACAACATCCCCGTCTACAACTTCCAGGTGGGTCTTTTGTTTGCCTTTTTTTCATGCTATTCAGCGGCGTGGCCCTGATGATGCTGGCTGCCTGCGTTTCACGTTGCTGGCAGAGCTGCGCCACTGTGTGCTGCTGTGACACCTGTGTGTTGGTGGCGCTCGCTGCGCATGGTTCCCGCGCTTGCCTGGTCGCCTGACCCGCCCCCTCCCGGCCGCCCTCTGCCTGCAGCTGGGGCTGGGCACCCGCCTGGCAATGCGCATCAAGTGAGCCCTGGGGCAGGGGAGCTGGGGGCGCAGTAAAACGCATGTGCACTTGGCTCGCATTGGTCCCTGTGGCCGTGCAGTGTGCGCTTGTCCCAGCCCCTCTGCGCCGGCGCTCATCCATGCACCAACCTGCCTCCCCCGCCCCATATGTCTGGCGTGCTCCGCCCGGGTGCTTCCCTGCTTGCCCACCCGCCCATCACAACCTTGTCCCTTAAATTTACGTTACTTGCAGAGAGCGCGGCTGGGATGTGGACCTGGTGTGCCCCGTGCCCGACGGCTCCCGCCCCGCCGCCATCCAAATTAGCGCGGAGCTGGGCCTGCCGTACCGCGAGGTGGGAAGAAAGAAAGAAAGAAAAGAATACGCCTTGAGCATGGATTGAGGGGGCCAGCTGGGCCGTACCGCGAGGTGGGCTGCATGCGGGCTGCAGCGTGTGCGGCAGTGTGTGCGGTTGTCTACAGCCGCGTGGCGGGCAGGTTGATCAGGCGCAAGGTTGGGCTGAGCTGAACTGACTGGGTGTGGTTGGCAGGACCAGCCCTGCCGCCTGGCCAGTACCCAGCCATGGCATGTGCGTGCTCCATCTCGCCCTTGCAAGCCGTGTGTTATCACCTGTGCTGGGCCTGGTGTGTGTGGGCCGCACCTACCGCACTACAACATGCCCTGCCTTCTCACCCTTGCACGCCTTCTTGACACGCACCTCTGCAGGGCCTGGTGAAGAACCGGTACGTGGGCCGCACCTTCATCATGCCCGACCAGCGCCTGCGCGAGGTGCGGCGGCGGTGGGACCAGAGAGGGGAGGGCAGTGCCACCTGTGGGGCTGCCCTCTTATTGAGGCGGTTACTTCTGCTCCTGCTGCTGTTGCTGCGGCCCACAGCACCAGCAGGCGGCTGCATGCTCATCTGAGCGGCGGCCCGGCTGCTTTATTTTTGGGCAGCCTCTGACCGCGCCTCTACACACTGCCCATCCACCGCGCAGATGTCTGTGCGGCGCAAGCTGAACGCCATGCCCGTCGTGTTCGCTGGCAAGAGGTGGGCAGGCAGTTGCGGCGTGGGGCTGGCGGCGCGGGGTGACGAGCGGGAGGCACACTGTGTCGTGCTGCCGAGCTCAACATTCTGACGTTCTCATGAGTGCCTTCCTGGACCTGCAGCGTGCTGCTCATTGACGACTCCATTGTGCGCGGCACCACCATGAGCCAGATCGTGGACATGGTGCGGAATGCGGGCGCCAAGAAGGTAGGTGCAACCGCTCTCAGGGCGGATTGGGTCGCCAGCGCTGCTACCATCGTGGCAGCAGCGCAGCTTGCCCTGCCTGCTGCAGCTTGCATAGCAGCGGTGCGCGCAGCTGCCTGCGTGTCCCCCTTCTCCAGCATGCGGTCAGGCCAGAACCTGGCTCAACCTGCTAGCTTGCGTTACCCTCCTGTGTCCTGCCTCGCACACCTCTGCCCCTGCTTCACACACGCCTGCCCCCTGCCTCTCCCACCGCCCCACCCCGCAGGTGTACCTGGCCTCTGCCTCGCCGCCGGTGCGGTACCCTAACGTGTACGGCGTGGACATGCCCACCCGCAGCGAGTTTGTGGCGCACGGCCTCACAGAGGACGAGATCTGCAAGGTGGGTGCTGCGCTGCTGTGCGTGCTTTGGTGCACACTGGCTCCCAGGTTCCCGGTTGGCACCGGTCCGGCCCCCCGGGGGCCCCTGCTGCACTCACGCTGCGGTGCCAGCATGTTGAGGGTGTGGAGCTGGGCCGCTGGGGTGAAGGGGTGCCCACAAGGCGCAAGCCCTACATTGGCTCTCCATACCCTGCTGTCTGCTCTCCACCCGGTGCTGGGCGCCGACAGTTTGCTCCGCCAGTGCGTTTGAGGACCTGCCACCCCCGTCCCTAGCAATTCTGACGCCTCCCCGCCTCCTCCCCTGCCCTCCCCAAACAGGTGCTGGGCGCCGACGGCCTGATCTACCAAGGCGTGGAGGACCTGGTGGCGTGCGGCCGCGACCTCAACCCCGACATCCACGACTTTGACGACTCGTGCTTCACAGGTGGGTGCATAAAATGCCAAACTTTTTGCAGCTGCTCAGGGGACTGCATCAGGCTGGCGGGCGGCGCAGAACCCGCTGCGGTGCATGGATGTCCTGCGGGACAGCTGGGTGCTATGCCCGACCTGCCCGGCTCCACTGCCCTGTCTGGCCAGCTGCCCCACCTCCGCACCTCGCATCCCCTCCCATGCACAGGGCGGTACGTCACCGGCGACATCAACGAGGCGTACCTGCGCAACCTGGAGGAGCAGGGCCGCGGCAAGCGGCGCGCGCGGCCAGGGCGCAAGGCCAGCCTGGTGGCGCCG
>RRZL01000028.1:184810-252665 GCA_006782975.1 Chlorella sp. Dachan | reverse complement strand
CGCGCGCGGCCCCCCGGTCGGTAGGGTGGATGCCGCAGCCGGCGCAGCTGTTGTGGTTTGGGCGGCCTTTGCCGCAGCTCGTGACGCATGCGTGCGTGCCAGTTGGGCAGCCGCCAGCCCCGCTAACTCTCCAGCCTCCGCTCCGCAGCCAGCTCAGCTCTCCAGCTCCATCCACCAGTGGGTATTTTTTCCGTCTGCTCCTGCTCTGCCTGTTGGCTCCTCCTCTCTGACGGCCCCTGCCGGTCATGCAGCTTTACTTCACCTCTGCTTCTGTTTTCCAGCTTTGCTCCTCGAGCCATCAGGTCGGTCTGCTTGCCTGCACTGCTCGCCCTTGCTCCCTCAGCTCCACCACCCCTGCCTCCCAGCCCAGCTCTGTGGTCAGTTGTTTGTTCCCAGCTGTGGCATTTTTGCTGAAGGCCCAGGTCTGCTTGGTTTGGTGGGATGTGTGTGCATGCACTCCCCCTTGCCCCCTCACCGCTGCCACCCCCTGGTCAGTCCTCCCAGTGGCCTGAGCTGTTTGGCCGAGCGCCCTGTTAGGTAGAGTCGGCTGTTTGGTTTTAGGGCTGCCTGCCGTGCATGCCTCCTTTTGCCCTCAGTTTCTGCCGCCCCTGGTCATCAGCCCTCCTCCCAGTCACGCCACGCTTTTGAGCCACGGCCCCGTGTCCCCTAGGTAGCGTCGGATGTTTGGTTTCGAGGGTTTGGCTGGCTGCATTCCGCGCATGCCCCCCTTTGCCCCTCACCCCCGCCACCCCTGGTCATCAGCCTTCCAGTCCTGCTGCCCTGCCCGTCCCCTCGGTGGTCCGTGCCCTAGGTGCAGTCGGGTGGTTCCGTTCCCCTGTTTTCCTGGCTGTGGGCTTGCATGCTGTGCATGCCCCCTGTGCCCCTCACCCTCCCCTGCTCCTCGAGCGCCGCAGCCCTGCCAGCTGCTTGTGTGCAAGTCGGGCCCAGCTTCGCGCCTCGGGTACAGCTCCCCGGGCTGCTTGAAGTGTCTGCATGCAGCCGCTGCCACACACCACCCTGGCATGCCCTTCTGCATCCTGCATGCACGCCCGCCTGCACCGCTAACCACCCCTGGCCCCTCCAGAGGTCGTGCCGCCACCACAACCACACCCCGGCTCCCCGCCACCGAGCGCGCCCCGCTGCTGCTGCTGGTGATGCCCCGAGCCCCGCGTGACCGTGCTGCCGCTCCCGTGTGCCGCGCCGTGCCACTGCCACCCCGCGTCTGCGCCCATCGTGTGCTGCGTCGCGCCCCCGGCCCGCGTGCTCCGCGCCTACCCTGTGCTGCGTCGCGCCCGCCGCCCGCTCGCCCTAATGGCTTGAAGCGACCCAAGTGCCTCTGCCCGAGTGCCCAAGTCCGTGCCGCCGCGAGCTCGCTCCAGGTGCCGGACCCGCCACCCCTCCCCTCCCCACTCCGGCCCAGCCGCTGGGCAGCCGAGAGGCACGCCGCTGCCCCACCCCGGCCCCGTCACAGGGGACCCCAATACACCCCCAAACCCCCGAGGGCCCCGCCCTCCAAACCGGTGCTTCTCAGCGCCACCCGCCAAATATTCGGAAGTCACTCAAGAGGGTCGGGAGGAGGCTGTGGTTGGAGCCTTTGACTGTGTGCTTTGCAGCCGCAGATGCTTGCAGAAGCAGTGAGGTCAACTTGTGCCAGCTGTATGTAACAATATGCGTGCTGAGGAGGAGTGCGGAGTGAAGAAACGAATGGGCGCGTTGCGCGGTTGGGAATGGCAGGCCGCGCCTGTACAGCTCAGAAGCCGATGCGCTTGCCGGGCTGGACATCCACCGCTTCCGGCAGCTCCAGAATGGGCTTGACAAACAGCTGGGCGGGGGCCAGGCCCGGGGCTGCCGCAGCTGCCGCTGCCACCTGCTCCTTGCGCCAGGCCGGCAGCAGCTCAGACTTGGCGGCTGCGCCCACGCGTGCAAAATCGCGCTGCAGGTGAGGGCAGGACGGGCAAGGTGTAGGGTTTGTTGGTTGGATGGGACGTGTTTCAGTTTGATAAACAGCTCAGGAGGCAGGGCAGGAGCAGGGTGGCAACCGTTGGCTGCCGGAGGCAGGGCAGGAGCGAGGGTGGCAACCGGTAGCTGGAGGCAGGGCAGGAGCGAGAGTTTTCTGGGTAGCAGTGCCCACCTGGGTGAACCACTCATAGGACCCCTCGCCCGCCACGATGGCCACGCGGCGGAAGCCCTTGAGCCGCAGGTCCTGGAATCCAATGACACAATAGCGTGGCTAAGTGCGACAGGCAACAACGGGCACAATGTGGCGCAACCGTCGAGCCGCAGGTCCCGCACAAGAGCAGGTATATGAATGGGCAGTGAGCAGTGCAGCCGCTGGGGCATTGTGGGTACCCGTGTGAGAGCCGGCGCAGATGCAGGGCGCAGGCGCAGGGCGCGGGCGCAAGCGCTGCACCAGCCATGAACCCCTGCGACTGCAAACACAGCTCGGCTGTAAGGTGGCGCCTGACCGGCCCACTACGCTATGCATGATATGAGTGCTGTGCGGCCACGTGCCTGCTCCACATAGTCCAGCAGCGAGTCGCCAAAGCCGGCCCGCCGGTACGCGGGGTGCACCACAAACGCGCCCAGCTCCGCAACCTGCGCCAACACAGGGTTTGCACGGTTGGGTGAGGTGGCACAGATGGCTGGTACAGCATGAGGCTGGTGCAGCATGCGGCTGGTGCACCGCGGCTGCACTCAGGTCTGCATGCCGCTACCCAACCAGCTCGCATGGAACTGGGCAGCCAGGCTGCTGATGGCCGAGGCAGTCGCACAGGCAACCTGCAAGGTCGTAATGCAACAGCGCACCTTCACACCATCAGGGGAGGATCCCAGGTCCCGAATGGCCGCACAGCCCAGCACCTGCAGAGGGTTGCCGGCAGGGCACCCCACATGCTGGACCAGGTGGCGCACAGGCGGCAGCAGCAGCGTGCGCGCCGCCAGCAGCGGCACACGGCCTGTCCCAGCGAAAGGTTCACGGTCCCGTCCCGACAGCGCAGCTGCCTGGGATGTGTCTGGCGCAACAGCGCAGCACGCGCAAGGTGTGGGAAACTTATTCTCTGCAGGTGCTTTTCAAGTGATGCATCGTGCATGAATCTCCCCTTCTTTAAGGCACCCCCTTCTCTGCGCACCTTGCCCTCCCGTTCAATCGCGGTGATGTCACCCAGCCGCTGCGGCACGCAGCCCAATCTTGTCTCAACCCGTCCTGCTGCCCTGCTACCCACCTTGCCCTCCCGCTCAATTACGGTGATGTCACCCAGCCGCTGCGGCACGTCCTCAAGCGGGAAGGGCAGCGAGAAGCCCTCCGCCGCCAGCAGGCCCAGCACCTGCTGCAGGCCGCCGGTGTCGCGCGCTTCCGCGCTCCTGTGGTGGAGCAGGAAGGGGACAAAGTAGGTATGGCAGGAAGGGGACACAGCAGGTAGCAGGTATGACCAGACCCATGGGGGTGCTGCGTGAGACGCCTGCACCCTTTCACAGAGAGCCCACGCGTGTGCACGTCATCCAACCCAAGCAACCCAACCTGCTGGTGCCGCAGCCCTGCCCTTTGTGGCCATGCGTGATCGCCATCGGGAAGTGCAGAGCACCAGCTTGTTCTCCCCACTGTCCCCGTCCCACGGCCAGCAGGCAGGCCGCCCTTACCGAATGCCTTCGTACAGGTCTGCTGCAATCATGCACACGCCGGGCGTTCCATCTCGCGTGTACATCTCCAGCAGCAGCGCCCTGCAGGAGTTGCCGGGAAGAAGAGGCAAGGTTCACGCGGTTGAGTGCCCCGCGAGAGCATGTCTGCCAGGTGTACATCTCAAGGAGCAGCGCCCTGCAGGGTGATCACAGGGGGTTGGAGAAGGGTCGATGTGGTCACATATGCACAGCGTTTCCATCTCCAGCAGCAGCGCCCTACAAGGTGTTCAATGAGTAGATGAGGCGTCCTGCGGCTGCTGGAGCAGAGGCAGCCAGTCTCACAAGCCAGCCCTGCACACCAGCATGGCTGTTCATCAGCACTTGCACTTGAGGCTCCGCCCTCGCCCCTGATCACCCATCGCTATCTGCATCGATCAAGTGCGCGCGCTTGACGCCGTTCTTGCAGGCAACGACCGCCGCCAGCACAGCGTTGGGGTACCCAATCTGCGGATGGCGTGGGATTGAAAGGGAGGTGGGCAGGACCATTGGAAAGCTGCGCCTGGCAGTGCTGGCTGGGCACGTGGCTTTGTATACTGCAAGTCCATCACCCCACGCCGCGGGCCAGCACACCGACACAGCAACAGATGCATTGTTGCAACAAAGCGCCCGCCACACCGACCTGCTGCCAGCTGTCCAGATCCAACGCCAGCTCCTGCACGCCGCCTGCCTGCTTCCCACGGCCCCCTCGTGAGCCGCCGCTGCTGCCGTTGCTGCCGCTGCTGCCGTTGCTATCGCCGTCAAAAGCTGCCTGCCTGCTGCCATCTGAAGCACCCCCTGATGAAGACTCGTGCTCCTCCTGCCAGCTGCCATTCAGCTCCCCTTGCTGCCGCCCCCACTCAGAGGCTGAATCCTCGCCACCACTGCCGCCCACCCCATTCCACCCATTGCCGCCGCCCTCGCTGCCGCTGCCGCTTTCGCCCGCACCGCCGCCGCCATACCGGCCATAGGCCGCTCCTTCCTCGCCCTCGCTGCCGCTGCCGCTGCTGTGCCCGCTGCCCTCTTGCCCAGCGGAGCGAGAGAGCAGTTCCAGGGAGGAAAGAAGGCCGCAGTCTGAGTCACCGGCGCACACACTGGCCAAGATCATGTCTTCGGCATCGTCCTGCGTGCGGCAGGTGCGGGGCCAGCTGTTCGTCAGCAGGCAGCAGGCAGCAGGCAGCGGGCAGCTGATCATGAGCAGGCAGCTGTTCGTCAGCAGGCAGCGGTCTGCTGAGGCGCTTCCACCTTGGCGTGGGGTCGGATCTTCATCAGCAGGCAACAGGCAGCGGCCTGCCGAGCCGAGGCGTGTTCACCTCGCCCACCAAAGCACAGCAGCCGTCCCTGTACCATGGCCAAAAGCAAACGCGCGCACCAGCGGCAGGTAGTGGGGCAGGCCGAGCGCGCGCACGTCCTGTCCGGTAATCACAAGCAGCTTGTCGGCCCGCAGCTCAACCGCTGCGTGTGTGGCCACCTGCACAGCGGTAACAAGAGGGAGGCAGGGTGATGTGATGCAACGTGGCCGACCGCTGGCAAATCTGGCTGGAACCAGCTTCCACTGGAAGCGGCCAGCCCCAGAAGCGAGGGTGGGGCAGCAGGTCAGGACCCAGCATACGAACCAGCGGCAGCGTGGGTCAACACAACCACCACGTGAGGCACTCACGCCGAACGCGTTGCCAGTTGAGCAGCTCCCCAGGCGAGCTGCAAGGATGGCTCCGGCCCCAATCACTGAAACCACGCCCAGCGGAACCCAGCAAGCTCACATCGAAGGCGTTGCAGTTGAGCAGCTCCCCGGAGGAGCTGACTCCAGCCCCAATCAGTAAAGTCAAACCACACCCGCCACCACACTACAAACTCACATCGAAGGCGTTGCAGTTGAGCAGCTCCCCGGAAGAGCTGACGCCGATGTTTGTGAGCAGCACCAGATTGCCTGCAGCCAGCTGCTGCTCCACCGCCGCCCGCTGCACAAACCGCACTTGGCCCATGCGACCTGCAGCAGCGCAGCGCGGCAGGCAGGCAGCTGCAGTGAGACGGCGCAGACGGCTGCCCAGAGGCGCCCCAGTGCAGGCACGCGCAGAGGGAGCAGCGCTGGTGGCATAGCAGGCCGCGCAACCAAAGCACGCCAAGGGTTTGACCCAAGTAAGTAAGGCAGTGCATCGCACCAAAGTCAATGCCGTTCACCACGCCTCGGCGCTTTGCCGTCACATAGTTGCCGCTGACCACCTTCACGGGAGGAGGAGCGCCGCCATTCAGAGGAACCGCTGGGATCCACACGGGAGGCGTGGTTGGAAGGGGCGCTCCCGCAATTGCCGCTGACCACCCCAGCCGGGCCCCGAGGGGGCAACGTGAGCAAGCCAGCATGCAGAGCACGCAGCTCGAGCCTGGGCAAGCCCCGCACGTCACCAGCTTGCCGCCTGCCAGGCATCACACCCAGCCTGGCATGGCCCCTCGCTCCCTCCCCCAGCCGCACCTGGACAGCGGGTGCAAAGTGGAACTGGCCTTCGCCCCGGGAGTGGCGGCGGACCACTGGGATGGCAGGGGCCTGCAGGGGAGGGAGGGCAGCATGAGGGGGGCGTCGCATGAGTGCCCACACCCATCAGAGCCCACTTGCACTTGCACCACAAGCGCAGCACCATCCCAACTACCGCACACCCACCAGCTCCAACTTGCATTGAATGGCTGCCACTCGCCTTTGAGAGGAAAGCGGACACAAGGGTGGAGGTGCTGCCCGCCACCTCAATGGCGCCCCGCATCGCCACCTCATCTGCACAGCAGGCGCAGCAGGGGGGCAGCAGTGGGCCAGCAAAGGACAGCGGTTGGTCGCTGTTGAGCCGTCAGGGACACAGCACCACTGCATGGGGAATTTGGTTCCTTTTCAGCTCACACCGTGCAGCACCCGCTCAGCTTAAAACGAGCACCCACAATGCCGCACCGGTCACGCGGTACGCCCCAACGATCTGCGCCTCCCGGCCGCGCTCCCGCAGGTAGTTGTCGATCTGCGGCGCAGGCGGGGCCGGGCATCCATTGGAAGGGCAGCTAGCAACCAGAGCGGCCGCCCCAAAGCTTGCCGGAATGCCTGGGGCGGAGCCCAGTGAATATACCAAGCATTTTTCAAGAGCAAGGCATACGCCCGCAGACCAACATGTGCGTGTGCTAACCCATCTGTCAATCCGTCCATCTGCCGATGCGGAACATCCTCTGCCAGAATGCATGCGCTGCGCACCAGGGTGGCGGCTCCGCACACAATGACGAGCTTCACTCCCAGGCCGTGCAGCAGCAGGATGTCTGCAGCACCAGGAGGTGCCAAAGGTATCACTCTAGTGTTTATCACTCTAGTGTTGGCAACACAGCTGGTGTTTGTTGCGATGCAAAGGACCCCAGCCCTGGAGGGGCGCGCATCCCTGGCCCAGGCAGGCAGCCGCAGCTTGTCGGCGGTGGCAGATGGCTGCCGCACACTGCGTGAAAGAGGCAGCAGGACGCTCACCATCCAGCAAGGGATAGAGGTGCTCCTTGCGCCCCACAAACGGGCAGCTGTGTGCTCACCCTCCAGCAAGGGATACAGGCGCTCCTTGCGGCCCACCACGTCTCCGGGGATGACCACCACAAATGTGCGGCCTCGGTGTCCCGCCACGTAGGGCGAGGCCATGTGCAGGAAGCGCACAAACAGGCTGCAGGGAGGGGTGTAGTCGGAGCACGAGGGTGGAGTGCAGTCGCAGGCAAACGAGCGAGCCCGCAGGGCAGCCACAGGCAGGTCAGGCGCAAGGCTCACGGTCGATTCCCGGGGTGTGCAGCTCGGCACTCCCCCTGCACCTCGTCTCAGCACACCTGAGGTCGTCCTGAGTGGGCGCCTCGCCGCCGCGGCCCTTGCTGCTCAGGCTGCTGCCGCTGCCGGTGGCGGCGGCAGTGACGCTCGCCCTCGCCCGCCGCGCACCAGAGGCGGCGACGCTGCAGCTGCCCGCATACTGCGCCGATGAGCTTGGAGAACGCGTGGTTGCGCAGGCAGGGCGCTGGGCGGCGAGCCCACGCCGAGGGCTTGGCTCCTGCCGCTTGGTGGCCTCCACGGCCTGCCCCCGACTTGTCAACTGCATTGCGATGGGGCTCCGATCTTAAGAATATCGCCGGATTGTGCAGCAGTCGAACCGGTCCGAGCCACACACCGCCACCGCCGCCGCTGTGCTGCTGCCGCTGGGCAGCATTCAAGGCCGCAAGGCTTTGCACCCTGGCATAGCTACCGCAGCGCTAGTCCCCTGAATGTCACGGTCTCGTTCATAGCAGTGCACTGGCAGTCTGTGGAAGGGCCAGGCGGCATGGTGAATCGCCGTTCGCAGCTTGCGCCATGCGCCTGCTCCATGCGCCGCTGGGCTCGCACTGACATGCTGCAGCTTGGCGTCACCTTCAATCAATGTGCTTCTGTGTCGGCAGGGCTCAGTACGGTGCATTGCATGTTGACAGAGGCGTTTGGACAAGGCAACATCTCAGAGGTGCAGCTCGGGCTGCTGCAAATATACAGGTGCACGGCCGCTCACTCTGCCTTCCTTTCATCTCCATTGCCGGCTGCACCGCCTGCACCGCCCTCCTGCTGCCCGCCGCTCACTGCGCCTGTCCCCGTGCTCGCACTGCTGGGCCGCGCCTCTGCCCGTGCCGCGCCGCGCAGCAGGCGCAACAGCAGCAGCACTTGCAGGCCGCCCCACAGCAGGTTCATTCCGTACACAAAGTTGGCGTTGCCGCCGCCGCCGCCCAGCCAGAGCTGCCAGGAAGAAGCAGGGCGGCAGGGCAGGTTGGCTGCACTGAGAGGTTGGCTGCACTGAGCAGGTTGGCTGCACTGAGCTCGCCCTCAATGAGTGAGTGAGACGGCAGCAGCAAGCAGGGATGGCACATGCACAGCCCGTGTTCACCTTATGGTTGCCGCCAAGCAACTGACCACAGGCATGCGGCCGGCACAGTCCCTTAGCACAACATGCACAGTGTTATGTACAAACTTGCACAGCCCTGCACCCCCGCCCACCTGCATGACATCTGCAGTGAGCAGCAGGGCCGCCGCCAGACCCAGCCCAAACCAGGCCACAGCCCTGGCCCCCACATGCTGGCGGCCCAGTGGCAGCAGCGCCTGCGGGACCAATGCCAGGCAGCCAGGGCGGGTGGGGTGAGGGGTGCGACCGGTCGGTTGTTGAAGCAGGGGCAACTGGCAAGCCTGTTTTTGGTAGCACGAATGCCCAGCATGACAAGGGCGGCTTCAGTTAGCCCTGCCGTCTCCATAGGGAGCCACCGTTGAGTGCACACGCTCCGGCGGGTGCACGAGCTAGCCCAGCCGAACACGAGCATGCATGCAATGCATACATGCCGTCGCACCAGGCTCCACCACCCCAGCAGCTCACCCCCCACAGGGCCGCCATGGCCAGCTGCGGCTGTGGGTGCAGGATGCAACGCAGCAGGGCGCCCGCTGCCAGCAGGAGCTCGGGCCGGCCGGGGAAGCGCAGCGCGAGCGGCAGCATGGTGGCCACTGGCATGATGGCCAGCACGAACTGGAAGAAGGGTCTGTGCAGTGCAGGAGGAGGAGGGTCGATTGCGTTAGCGGGCGGCGGCGGGCTGCTATCATCCATGCCATCGCAGACAGCACGCAAGAAGCTGCCATGGAGGCTTTCTGATGGTTCGCTCGCGCACCATCGTGCAACCCAGCGGAGACAGCAGGCTTGGAAACACGTGGCTGTAAACCACTAGATGCACAGGCGTGCAACCCACCTGAACTGAGGGAAGGCTTGGGCCAGCAGGTACCAGTGCAGGCCCAGCCCCGGCTGCAGGGCGGCGGCCGGCAGCAGCGGCCCGCCGTGCTGGTACAGCTGCTGCTGGCCGGTGCGAGCGCCAACCCATGCCAGAGGGTCAGCATTGGATGCGGCGTGCACCAGCTGCGGCACAAAGGGCTGCCACCGGCCAAGCCCCAGCAGGGCCGACAGCTGCGCCCCAACGGGCGGCGGCAGCAGGCGTGCCAGCTGCGGCAGCGCAGCAAGGGTGCCCGCCACGAGCGCGCAGTATGCAGCCAGCTGCTTGAGGGGTGGTCCCTGTGCTGGGCCGTCACTGCTGAGCCTGCTGTGGCCGCTGCCAGGTTGCCGGTTGCGCTGCGCCGCCAGCATGGAAACAGGCACCTGCACAACAGGGAATGCATGCATTATGTTGACTGCAAAGCAAACAAACGGATTGCACCAGCATGGAGACGTGTATTTGTTTCCCGTATATGACCAGTGCACACTGACACTGTGTGAGGCTGCAGCTGCACCAGCAGCCGTGCGTGTGCACCCGCCTGGAGCTTGCAGTGCATAACCCAAAAACAAGCAAGTCTGGCATGCCACTGCGTCACTAGGGACAGCACGGGGAGCCATGCAAGCCACCGCCATGCCGCCCCCAAATGGCCTCATGCGCCACATGCCAACTTGCACGCACCGCTAGCAGCATGGCGCCAGGCCACCAGTCGGCAGCCCCCGCCGCAAGCAGCAGCGCGGAGAGAGCTGCGCCGCCAGGGGTCAGGGCCGCCGCTGCCGCGCCCAGCAGCAGCAGGTTTTGGAGGGAGGCTAGCGGGCTGGCGGCGCCCGCCAGAGCGGCGGCGGTCGTGCTGCACAAGTACACTGCGGCCATGGCCGCTGCCTGGCGCTCCGGCTGGCGCAGCCGCTCTGCCGGGGAAGGGGAGAGGTTGCCTCATGTCGGATGCAGCCGGTGACTGCGCGAGCATGCGGGGCAGCCAAGCGCAACACACACCTGCGACCGACCAGCGCAGCGCCGCTGCCGCCGCGAGGTCGGCGGCGGCTGCCCCGAGGCCAGGCGCGATCGGCAGCATCCGAGATGTACACAGAGCTCTGCTGAACAGGGTGGCACGGTGACAGAGCACGGAGAGCAGCTGGGGGGTGGCTGGTTCAAGAGTGGGGCGCGCCCCAGGGCATGGGCGCCCAGCCACCAGCTCTGGATATCGCCAGGACCCAAGTGCGCCCGCGATCGGGGTGTTTGGGCACTGACAGGGGAGCCTCACTGCCAGCAAGGCAAAGCATGGCCTGACAGGATGAAGCCCCCGCCCGGCCACAAATCTTCCCTTTGCTCCCTTGGATCGAGTCGCACCATGGCCTCCGCGATCGCTGCTCGGACCGCCGTGGTGGCCCAGGCCACCCAGGCCACTCGCGCTCGCGGCACCCAGCGCGTGCATGCCTGCGCCGGCTTCAAGGCCGCTCCCCTGGCCCAGAAGCAGCACTCCCTGAAGGCTGCCGTGGCCCAGCGCGTGGCTGCTCCCCAGGTGGGCGGTGGGTAAGGGCCGAGAGGCGTGCTCGAGGGGCGCCTGGGCGCCGATCCGCGGCCTCTCTGGCCGCACAAACGCAGATCTAGGCGGCCTGGCAAGCGCATTGGCCTCCCCATGGCTGCTGCAGGGCGCTGGCTCCCGCGTGGTGGTGGCCATGGCCAAGAAGTCTGGTGAGGCTGGGGCCCGAGCACAGCAGTTGTGGAGGCCCCGTGACCCGATGGCGGCGCGCGATGGCGGCGATGGCCCGCCCAGCCTGCTGGCCGCCGCCGCCCCGCGCGGCGGTAGCGCCC
This sequence comes from Chlorella sp. Dachan, assembly GCA_006782975.1. Classification (NCBI taxonomy): domain Eukaryota; kingdom Viridiplantae; phylum Chlorophyta; class Trebouxiophyceae; order Chlorellales; family Chlorellaceae; genus Chlorella; species Chlorella sp. Dachan. Next base: position 241,451 of record RRZL01000028.1, on the reverse strand, counting down.
GTTTGCACCGCGCATCGATCCGGCAGCGAGCTGCGCAGCTGACCTGCCCGCCCTTGCCTCCGCACTCCTGCCGCAGTGGGCGACCTGTCCAAGGCTGACCTGGAGGGCAAGGTGGTGTTCGTGCGCGCGGACCTGAACGTGAGTCGGGGAGCGGCAGGAGCCGGGGCGCTGATGGAGGAGCCTGGTACTCGCACCGACCCATGCACGCTGCCTCTGGCTGCCTGCAGTTGGCTGCACACGCGCCTTCCGCCCACATGGACGCACATCAACCGGCCATCATGTCCTGCACTCCTGTACCACAGGTGCCCCTGGATGGCGACCTGAAGATCACCGACGACACCCGCATCCGCGCCGCGGTGCCCACCCTCAAGTACCTGACCGACAACGGCGCCAAGGTGGGCTGGCGGCAGTCAGTTGTCGATTGGGGCTGGCAGCGTGCTTTCTGCAACTTGTTCCTGCCTGTCAATTGGCGCGACCCTGCCTGGCTGACTACGGCAGCGCAGCGGGTCGGCGCCAGTGCGCGGCTCTCCTGCCTGTATCATGGTGGCGGCTGCCGCCCGCCCGGCGTGCAGTGGAGTGCTCGGTTGCCTGCGGAGCGCTGGCGGCAAGCAGACAGCACGTGTTGGCTGACGCGCCCCGCTCCCTCACTGCCTGCAGGTGCTGCTGACCTCCCACCTGGGCCGCCCCAAGAAGGGCCCCGAGGACAAGTTCCGCCTCAACCCCGTGCAGGTGCGGTTTGATCTGGAAGCACGGTTGGTGGGTGGTGTTTGAGCCGGTTGGGCCCTGAGATGCGCAGCGTGGTTGGCCCTCAGATGCGCAGCGTGGGCCACCGCCCGCTGTGCGCCTGCTGAGCCGCCAACTCGGCTCCCAGCTGACCCTGCTCACTTCCCACTCCCTCCCTTGCCCTGCAGCCCCGCCTGTCTGAGCTGCTGGGCAAGACTGTGAAGAAGGTGGACGACTGCATCGGCGAGGCCGTGGCCAAGGCCACCGCCGAGCTGAAGAACGGCGAGGTGGGTTCAGGATGTGTTGTTATATTACTATTAATTATATTGTACTGCCCAGGATGTGATGGTTGGCTTTGAAGGCAATCACCCCTCCCTTTGGGCATCCACCTGAGCGCACGCTGTTCCTGGTTGCTCTCCACCGCAGGTGCTGCTGCTGGAGAACGTGCGCTTCTACCCCGAGGAGGAGAAGAACGATGCCGAGTTCGCCAAGAAGCTGGCCGCCCCCGCCGACATGTGAGTGGTTGGGAGTTGTGGTTGTGGGGCTGCTTGGGAGGTGTGGGGCTGGAGAGCAAGCCGAGAAGCTGGCCGCCCCGCCGACATGTGAGCGAGGGGCGAGCAGCCATGCGCGCGCAGCTAGAGGCTTTGTTGCCAGAGGCTTGGTGCAGCTGCCCGTGTGATGGACACGCACGCATCCCCACCTCGTGGCCCTTCTGGCATGGCGCATGTGCCCACATCAGCCGCCCTGCCCCCCCCTCTCTCCCTGCAGCTACGTGAACGATGCCTTCGGCACCGCCCACCGCGCGCACGCCTCCACTGAGGGCGTGACCAAGTACCTGAAGCCCTCTGTGGCCGGGTTCCTGCTGCAGAAGGAGCTGGACTACCTGGGTGCGTTGTTTGGCTGCTACTAGTGTTTACAGATGATTGAGTCGATTGGTTGTCCGTGTTGTTTGGCTGCTGCCAAAGGAGCACTGTCTTCTTGCGTGCGTTGCGCAACGGCGCCAGCTGGGTGAAGCCGCATGCTGCGATGCTCGTGGGCTGGCGGTGCTTGGGGTGGCAATCATCTGCCAATCATATGCCGCATCGCCTCGCCCGCATCCACCCCCTGCCCTCACCCTCATCCACCTGCCCGCAGATGGCGCCGTGTCTGCCCCCAAGCGCCCCTTCGTGGCCATTGTGGGTGGCTCCAAGGTGTCCTCCAAGATTGGCGTGATTGAGTCGCTGCTGGAGAAGTGCGACAAGATCATCCTGGTGAGATTTGTTTGTGATTTGTTTGTGAACAGATCATCCTGGTGAGATGCTGGAGAAGTGCGACAAGATCATCCTGGTGAGGGCAGGGCCCATTTGTGGACAGTTCAGTTGTTTGTGTGTGAACAGGTCATCAATCATGCTGGAGGAAGCAGGGCCTCGTGTGCACAGATGCCGGCTCGATGCGTGGTACTTGCTCACTGCTTGGCTGCGATGGCCGCGGCCGGTGCCCTGCTCCCCACCCGTTCCGTCCGGCACTGCCTGATGACCCTGACCCCGTCCGGCTCCGTCTGATGGCCGCAGGGCGGCGGCATGATCTTCACCTTCTACAAGGCCCGCGGCCTCAACGTGGGCTCCTCCCTGGTGGAGGAGGACAAGCTGGCCCTGGCCAAGGAGCTGGAGGAGAAGGCCAAGGTGCGGTTCATCTTGTAGTGGCATGTTGATATAGCATGACTACGGACAGGTGCGGCTGGCGGAGGCGCTGGACGCGCTGATGGCAGATGTGCCGTTGTGTGGCAAGGCGTTGCATGGCAAGGCAGGGGGGACCTGCTTGCCCACCGGTGTGGCTGTTTGCCCCTGTTCTCTCACCTCCTCTCACTCCACGTGCGCTCGGTGCTCTGCAGGCCAAGGGCGTGGAGTTTGTGCTGCCCTCTGACGTGGTGGTGGCCGACAAGTTTGCCCCCGACGCAAACACCCAGACCGTGGAGGTGACCGCCATCCCCGACGGCTGGATGGTGAGTCCCGGCGCTGTGCATGCACGGCTTTGTTTGGGAGGTTGGTAAGCAGCGCCCAGACTGTGGAGGTCACCGCCATCCCCGACGGCTGGATGGTGAGTCTCAGTAGACAAGGAAAATGAGCCTGATCCACCCCCCCGGGCCCCTGCCGTGCTCAGGCGGCACCCAAACAGGCTGCGTGTGCGCCGCTGCCCATCCTGCCTACCTCCCCCGCTGACGATGCGCACTGTGCCCATGTCGGTCTGAGCACCTCCCACCCCTGCTCCCCCCTCATCTGTGCGTTGAAGGGCCTGGACATTGGCCCCAAGTCCATCGACCTGCTGAAGGACACCCTGAAGGGCGCCAAGACCGTGATCTGGAACGGCCCCATGGGCGTGTTCGAGGTGCGCTGCGGCTGGCAGCTGCTGGGCCTGTCTGAGCGCACGGTCGCGAGCACGCCTGCATGGGTGCCTACCCAGTGCCCCGTGCTCTGGCTGGATGGCGCAGACACGTTTTATTGTATTTATATATTATATTATATATATTATATATTTTGCGTTCAAGGGCTCCTGCCCTCCTGCGGCACGTGATCTCGTCCCAACCCACCACCTCCCTCTCCCGTCGCCTCCTGACGCAGTTTGATGCCTTTGCCAAGGGCACCTTTGCCATTGCCAACGAGCTGGCCACCATGAAGGACTGCATCACCATCATCGGTGCGTGTGCAAGCCAGCGCTTGCTTTCCAGCGCGCAGTTCGAGCTGCGCCGTGCATCCCACATCAACCTGATGCTGGGTCCTCCAGGGAGCAGCGGCCCTGCTGTGCAGCCCGGCTGCCTTGCCGGCTCAGCCTTGCCCTCAACCAACCACCGCCCTGCCCCACCGCACCTCGCACACAACTGCCCGTGCAGGCGGCGGCGACTCTGTGGCGGCTGTTGAGAAGGCGGGCGTTGCGGAGCAGATGAGCCACATCTCCACCGGCGGCGGCGCGTCCCTGGAGCTGCTGGAGGGCAAGGTGCTGCCCGGTGAGTGATCCTGTTGTCATGCGGCAAGAGTGCTGGCTCTGGTGGTGTGGGTGCTGCTTCTGAGCTGCTTGAGGGCAAGGTGCTGCCCGGTGAGTCCGTGCGTGATTGTGATGACTGTGTGATGACATTCATGCCGGAACGATGCCAGCTCTGGTGGTGTGGGTGCTGCTCTTAGTGCTGCTGGAGGGCAAGGTGCTGCACCAGCGAGTGCTGCCCTTCTCTGTACCACTGCTTGCCTCCGCTTCTGGAGCTTGGTTGCTTGCTGCCGCTGCGTGCTGCTGCCGAGGATCCCCTAACCGCATGCTGCTGGCCGCTCACTCCCCGCCGCTGCCCTGCGTGCCTCCCCCGCAGGCGTGGCTGCCCTCAACGAGGCCTGAGCGGCCCTGCCCTGGGCGGCCCCGCTCGTACAAGGTGCGGCGGCGCCGGATGAGGGCCAGTCTGGCTCCTCTGGCGCGGCCAAGGCCCCTGTCGCCGCCGCTGCCAGCACCACCCCAGGCTTCCTGGGCGGCGCGGGCGGCTGGCCCCTGTGAGCGCGGCGCGCCTACCCTCCACGCAGTGAGCTGCCAACGCAACGACCCCTCCCCCTCTCTGCTCCAGCTCCCCCGTTCAACACCACCCCACTGTCCGGCACACTGACGCATCGCATCCCAAATCGCATTGCACTTCTTGGCGGCCGTCGTCCCCCGGCCCGTTTTCTCCTCGCCTTGGCAGATTGGTGCTCTATTTGATTTACGATTTTGTGTAGGCCCATTGCCAACCAAGCATCAGGCAGAGAGGGAGGCAGGCAGGGGCTCAGGGCATGGATGAGGGAAGAGTGTGCGGTGGCCCTGCAGCGCGGTGGCCCTGCGGCTCACTAAGGTGCATGCATCAGACTCAACTGTACGGCACTAGTGAGCCTTGCAAGAAAGCTCGAGGATGCAGTGATGCCAGCTGAGGTGCGATGTGCCTTCGCTACAAATGCGGCCGCTGAGCGGCACGTTGGACGCGCCACCGGGGTTTGTGGGTGGGCGGTTCGCTGGCCGCACATCCTGTTAGCAATCCGTTTCTGCCATCCGCATCAACGCCGCGCACTTTGTGCAGCGCCTCTGGGCCTCCTGCGGCACCAAGACACAGACCTTCGTTGACCGCTGCTTCCTAAGGCCTTGGGATGCGACCGCTGCACGTGCAGCCGGCCATCAACTCGGGGCCAGCAACAGCGGGGCAGCCAGCCGTGACGGAGACCCCCAACACAAGCACCCACTCGCCGTCACGGCCCCTGCCTGGCAGTGTGGCCAAATTGGCGTTCCTGTTTGAGCAGCAGGCCCCCGGGCCATCCCCTAGCCCGGCTGGCCCAGCCAAGCGGCAGCGCACCGCCGGCGGACCGCCGCTGCCACCGCATGAATGGCTGCAGAGCCCGCCACTGGCCAATGGCGGCAGTGCGGCAGGCGCGGCCGAGGGCACAGCGCCCGTGGAGCGTGAGCTCTTCGACGAGGACAGCGGCAGCGGGGAGACAGACACCAGCGGCGGCGGGAGCGCGGCGGACCCTGCGGCCCGGGAAGCGCGCCTGGAAGGCATCCGCAAAAAGTGAGCCTGGTTTTATAATGCTTGTGGACTGCATGCGGGAATTGCTTGGTTTTGCATTGCTCCTGTGCCTCACGTCGAGAGCACCAGGCTGTATTTATCCAAACACACATGCACCCAAGCGCAGGTTTGGCACGCGGCGCTTCCTGCCCGCCCGCGAGCTGCCTCCAGCGGAGCAGCGGCAGCAGCTGGGTGCTGCGGAGTCAGACCTGCTGCCTGAAGACTGTGAGTGGGTTGCCCCTGGATGCAAGCAAGCAGCATGTGCCTCCATGCCCACGCTGGGTGCATGCTTAGCTGGCTGCAGCGGCAGAACAGACGCCACCGCCCTTCACCATGCACACTGCTCCGGCTTGCCCGCTGCAGACAAGCTGCTGCGCTGGAACGCGCTGCCTGTGCAGCTCAGCGGCACCAGCAACGGATGGGTGCTCAACTGGGTGCTCACTGGCATGGTAGGCCTTGGTAGCAGCACCTATCGTGCGGCATGTTGCGTTGCAAGGCCCAAGAGCGGCAAGCTGCGGCACATTCTGCGGCATCAGGGCCCTGCTCACTCCTCACATCGCCGCTGCATCAGCTGCCGCACGCACACATTGATTCCCTGACCCTGCAGAGCGGCTGCGTGGGCCTGGCGTCCTCGCTGCAGCACTTGTGGGTGCTGGGCGCGGGCCAAACCATCTTTGTAGAGCAGGCAGACGCTGTGCACGCTGTGCGGGACGATGCGGTGAGAGAGCCAAACCCAAGACCCCATTTCCGCTGCATTGCGCCACTCGTGCTGCGCTTTTGCGTCTGGACTGCTGCTGCTTGTGCTGCTGAGGCTGTGCTGCCGACACGCTCCTGCTGCGCCTGTGCCCCTCCTGATTGGTCACAGGGCGTGGCCGTGCGCCTCGGCACTGACGGCTGGCTGACTGTCAAGTTGCCTGATGCGGAGGCAGCGGCCGGTATGATAGAAGCCATCAACAGCAGGGCGGCCACGCGGGCGGCGCTGCGGCAGCGCGGCGCGAGCGCCCCTTCGGCAGCAGCTGGGCAGGGCGGTGGCGCACCCTCGACCTCGCAAGCGCCCGCGAGACAAGCGGCAGCAGCGGCGCTGCCCGCCCGCTGAGGGTGGCGGGCTGCGCCTGCCAACATTTTGCAGCTTGAAATGTTTCCCTTCCTGGAGAACTTCATTTCCAAGTACTTTCCTTTCAAACCGTGACGCCCATTCCCGGCTGGCCTTGTGCTGCCGCTCTCGGGTGCAAGGCTTGTTGCAAACGAATTATTCAGGCAGTGGCGCCACGTGTACAGCGAGTGAAGGAGAGGCGGTGCATCAAAGGGGCCCGGGCCACAATATGCGAATAACTTAGGCGGTGGATAGCGATACAGTGTGCATTGTATTTCGATATGGGGCGGACGGGGGATCAAGCGGGGGCATGCGGGTTGGCCGTGGCGGGCGGGTCAGCGAGGGGTCTTGCGCTTGGAAAAAAGCGGGGAACAAGCAAGGCATTGCGCGCCAAGAGCGCGGGTCGGACATGAGGCGCTGAGGGTGCATGACACAATGCCATGGCACATGGGGCGGTGCACAGAGAGAAAGGACAGGGGGGGGACCGGCCGCGGCAGAGCGCGGCGGGTCGGCTCAAAGAGGGCTGGGGCGTCTGAATGGGTTTGCGCGTGCAGGCGGGTGAGGGGCGGTGATTGTCAGGCTTTGACCGAAGAAAAGGAGAAGGAAAAGAATAGGAGAAAAGTACATGGGTGGGTGGGAGGGTGGGTGTGGGTGTGTGGGCACGGGTGCCATGTGCCATGCACGCGTGGCGTGGGTAGGGTGGGGTTTTGAGGTGTTTAAGCATGCCGCCATCGGCTGCCAGGTGTGGCAAACCGACCGCAGCTGGGCAGGTGCGGCGGGGGCATCAGATCAGAGGTGGAACTCAGCCGGGCAGCCGCCCGCCGTGGCGGCCGCTGGGGCTGCCTCCGCGTCGGCGCCAGCCTGCTGCTGCGGCGGCTGCTGCTGCTGCTGTGACCCCGACTGCGCGAAGCCGGGAGGGAACATGACGCGGCGCGTGGACTCCACCACTCCTAGCGCGAGATCTATCAGCCTCTGCAGGGGTGGGGTGGCCCAGGGCCGGAGAGCGAGGGGATGACGAGGCGGTGGCACAGGGGGCCAGCGGGCAACAAGGGGCACTGCGGTGCACTGCACAACTGCACCCTCGAATCAACGCTGGCAGGCAAGCCGCCAAGCCTGGGTACCATCCAGCATCGGCTGGCAGCGTGCCCTCAGCTGGCCGCTAAGGGGTGAAAAAGAAGTGAACCTACCTGCGCCGCGCCTGCGTCCTGCATCGCCTTGCCAAAGTGCTGCTTCACCAGGTCAAAGTGCAGCTCGCTGAGGCCTGCACCAGGGCAATCCGAAGGAGAAGGGGCAGGCGTGGTGACGCCACCAGGCATGCCGCACAAGTCGCGTCACTTGCAGCGGCTGCTGGATGCCCAAGTGTGCCGGCTGCGCTCCGTGCTTTGAATATCAGGGTCGTCGTGCCCGCTGTACGCCAGCTGCCATAGTGCTGCCCCGCAACTGGCAACACAACCAGGCCAGCTGTGCTCACCATGCCTGCTCTCGTGGCATACCCCACTGTACAACTTGCAATGACGTAACCGCACAAAGCAGCACAAGCGCCTGGCTGGCCCCAGCGTGTGCACTCACCATGCCAGCTGATCAGGTCCTGAGGTCCACCTCGCCGCACTAACATTTCCTTATACTCCACCGCATGAAGCGGCACACGCGCCTGGCTGGCCCCAGCGTGTATCCCCATGCGCTCACCATGCCTTCTGATCAGGTCCTCATGCACCTTGTACAGCGCGGGCCAGGGCTCCGGCCGCAGCTGCAGGTACTCATCAGGGCCTGCGGCAGCAGCAGCAACCAAGTAAGTTAGGTGGCAGTCGTTTCGTGGCGACTAGAAGGGCTGCGGGCGCAGCTGCAGTACTCGTCGGGTCTGGCATGTCTGCCCACGCCTCTGCAGTGACGCAGCCAGCACACTGGCACAGGCACCAAAGCCCGCCACATGTGCCGATGTGCAGCTGGCAAGCGGGCGGGAGTTGGATACAACCAAGCCGCACACAACGCACACGCCAGGGGGGGTGCGGCAGCCCCAGAAGCATCAACCGCATACAATCAAAGCAGCGCACCTCCCAGCACGTATGTGACAAAGAGCAGGAACTTGCGCGTGTGCTTGGTCATGTCCACGCCCTCGAAGAAGCGGCCCAGCTGCGGGTCGCCGAGCACGCGGCCATAAAAACCGTCTACCACGGCCTGCACGCAAGTCCAGGGGGCAGCAACCGGCATTGGATGTGTGTGCGCAAGTGCTCAAGTGTGGGTGTGGCCCAACTATCCAGCGGTGTCCCGGCTGGGGGTCGCCAAACCGCGCGCGGGCTGGTGATTTGCCTGGTGACCTGTGGCCCTGCGCCTGGGCCAGCGAGTCAATGAGGGGCAGGCGGCAGCAGGCAGAGTGCATGCCAGGCCATGCACGGCATGTGGCGCGAGAGCCGGGGGGAAGGGTCTGGAAGCCGTGCGGCGGCGGCGCCGCCGCCAGTCGGACCACGGCCGGGGAGTTTTGACGGGGCTTCCAGGCGGACACAGCGCACGTGCGCAAGCAGGCTTGATGTGCAGCAGCATCTTAACTTGCCGACTTCCGTGCACGGCACCCTCTGAGAACACCGGCAAAAAACTCAAGCGCCTGCCCCAGCCCACCTTGACGACCACGCCGCCGCCCAGCTGGTCGTAGAGCGACGGCTCCGGGGAGGCTGCCTGCGCCTCATCTGGCTGCGCCTCCTCCTCCCCATCCTGCCGCCCTGCCGCTGCTGCTGCTGCGTCGCCGTCTGCTGCGCCCTCACCGCCCGGCAGGCGGCCCTCGCTGGGTTTGCGGGAGGGGAGGGCAGAGCCGCGGCGGGACTGCTCCTCAAGCGCAAAGTCCTCCAGTAGCTCCATGGTCAGCTCCCGGCTCAGCTGTTCCTCCTCTAGCGTGGACGGCTGCGTGTCGGTGCTGTAGTGGGAGGGCAGGGCTCCCTCGCTGGACAGGCTGCCGGCGCGGCCGCTGCTGAGGAGCGGCGGCACCGTCGGCGGCGGCCGCGGCGCAAAGGGCGGCAGCCCCGCCGGCGCCTGGCCCTGCTTCAGCCACGCCATGCCGCTGAGCTGCGCGGCGAGAGGCGGCCCTGCTCGCGCGGGGAGAGGCGGCCTGCAAGGGGCAGCGGGTGCGGGCGGCCAGCCGCGTCAACCAACGAGATCCTGGGGACTTGAGACAGCCATGAAAGCAGGCGGTGGGCCTTGCAAGCTGCCCGGCAAGCTTGGGCCTCACCAGGGGTGCCCACGCGCTGGCTGTGCGCCCCTGCCGGCTGCGCTCAAGGAAGTGTTGGAGCTCGGGGAGCTTGTTGGGCGCTTGCCAGCGCTTGCGGCGGCTCACGTCACTGAGCCGCTTCGGGCTGTGGGAGCAGTTGGTGTAGGGGCGGGTGTGCGGCCGCTGAACAACCGCTGACGGTTCGCGGTGCGATGCCCCGTGCGCTGGCAGAGAGGCCAGCATGCGTGCTGTGCCGGCTCAGCGCCCCCACCCGGCAGTACAACGTCGGCTGCGGCCACATTTCGGCCAGTCTCAAGCATAGGGCTATTACATATTTAAAGAGAATGGAGTAGTCAAAGAAAATAAATAGCCTGCCAGCTCCAATCTTACTACGCTGGCCCCCGTCCGCCTGGCTGCGGGACCGCCGCCGCATGCCCGCTCGCCGCTCCCGCCGCCGCATGCTGCTGCAGGCGGTCTTGCAGCTGCTCGCGCTGCTGCAGCACCCGCCGCAGCTGCTCCTCAAGCGCCGCACGAGTAGAGGCAGCTCTGCCGCTGGCTGCCGGCGAGGGCGCAGCAACTGGCTGCGCAACCGGCACTGCCGACACCACAGGACCGCCTGCCTGTGCCACACCGGTCGCTGGCTGCTGCGCCCCAGCAAGCTGGGCAAGCGAAATGTGGGAGTGCGCAGGGCTGCAGGAAGGGGCGCTGCTGCCGCTAGCAGCAGCCCCCAGTGGCCGCCAGCCTGGCGGATACGCCGCCAGAGCCCCGGGCGAGGCGACAGCGGGCGGGGGCAGCGTCACCGAGGGCGCCGGGGCTGCCATGAGTGGCTGCGCAGCGGCAGGGTGTGCCAGCGGCAGCTGTGCAGGAGCGGAAGACGACACAGCGGCTGCAGGTGGTGGGGCCTGGTGTAACAACAGGGCGCCCGACGGCACCATTGCAGGTGCAGGCAGGGGCGCAAGGCCGCCTACCGCCGCCATCGCAGGCAGCGGCAGCGGCACTCCAGCCGGCACCGTCGGCGGCAGCGGCTGCGGCACTCCAGCCGGCGACGGCGCCAGCAGTGGCGCTGCGGCAGGGCTGGGGCTGCCACAGGGCACAGGCGAGGCGGACTGGGGCAGCGCTGCCCAGCCTGCTGGGAGCGCCGGGCCGCCCACTGCAGCTGGCTGGACTGGGGGGTAGGCCGCAGGCATGGCCACCCGCACAGGCAGGGGGAGCTGGGGCGCCTGCTCGTTGGTAGGAACAGCCAGAGGGTTGGTGACGAGGTTGCGCAGTGAGGCCAGCATGTCGTGTGCCTGCTGCACCGCCGCCGTCAGAGAGGCCTGCGCGCGCCCAAAGCTGCCGCTGCCCTGCCGCTGCATGCGCCAGCCGGCGGGCCACCTGCTGCCGGCGCTGCTGGCAGCGCTGGCGGCACCCTGCCCGCCGCTCTCGGAAGCTAAGCGCACGGCGGCAATGGCATCAGAGGGGGGCTCCTCAGCCGAGGGCGGCCACTGCGACTTGGCCTGTGCCGCCCGCTGGTTGGCGCTGGGGCGTGGCGTGCCATCCTGCCCCTCCTCCTCCTGGCTGATTGTGTGCTCCTGCCGCCGCTTGCCCTTCTTGCCCCCTGCCCTGCTGCCTGGGCTGCCCTTGCCGCCCTCTCCCGCCGGGCTGGCTGCAGCGGGGCGGCGCGTGAACAGCACGGCTGCCACCGCTCTGCACAGCAGCTGCAGGTAGCCAGTGCGGTAGGCAAACACGAGCGCCAGCAGGGCGGTCAGGGGACCCACAATGGTGGCGATGCCCTGCATGTGGGGAGGGGACGGCAGCAGGCGCTTGGTTGCCAGCCAGTGCACCGCCAGCCGCGCCAGGGCTGGGCTGGGTTGGGTTTTGTGCACGAATGCTTCACGACAGGAGCTGCTGATGTATGGTGCTGCTGATGTATGGTGGTTCCATACATCAGTTCCAACTGATGAATGGAACTGCGGATGTGCGCATGGGCTGGCCATGCGCACTCCCTTGCCCCCTCCCTCACCCCTGCCCACCTTGGACAGGCGGCCAAAGCAGCCCCTGAGCGCCGAGCACTTGAGGTCCAGGATGTTGGGGCAGACCTGCAGCAAACAAATAAGTAACAATCAACACGGAGCTGGTTGTGAGTTGGCCTGCCGCCCTGCTCTTACACGCCGCACGCGCGCATGCTGCAACCCGGCCCAGCAGCTGCAAGTTTGGCGCATGTGGCGCAGCAGCCAGGTTAGCACAGCGCAACGCAGCTTGCCTGCTGGCACCAGTCGGTTGTGGGCCCTCCAGGAGGCGGGTCCTGCGGCATGGAAGCACGCAGCATCGACGTATCAACCTCTTATCCTCAACCAACCAACCCTTGCTTGGGGGGAGAAACTCCTCCCCTCATCATGCAAGTGCACAGGCAAAACGCGCGGGTCGCTGAACCGGCAGCGGCGCACATCACACATCGCATTCAAGCGCATGCTGCCCTCCACATCCTGCTTGCATTTCCGTCAACGTCGGATTCGTTGGGTGGCTTCTCGTACTGGGTGGCATTGGTGTAGAAGCTGAAGCCCCGGGTGGATGCCACTCCGCCCAGTGAATCCGTCACGGACACTGCAGGTGTTCAGCAGGCATATGGATCAGCAGTTGGTCACAGACGCATGCTTTGGTGCTGTGCCCCCGGTTGGTGGGCCCTGTGCGCCAGGGCGGTGTGCACCTTGCTCTAGAGGGATAGAGGGAACCGCCAGAGTACTGTTCTCTCCATGCTAAATAGAGCGTCCCCGGCAGCAGCCAACAGCACCCTGCGCAGCAGCCGCAGCTGCCCCGCGCCCCGCACCCGTGCAGCTGCTGTTGGTGGCTCGGTCCGTTTCCATGCGCAGCTCAAAGACGAGCGTCTGGGTGGACTGCGCATCGATGCTTGCATGCTGGGCCTGCACGCGCAGCAGGCGGTGAGGCCAGCTCAGCAAGAAAAGAGGGGTGGGGCCAGCGAGGCGCAGTGCGGCTTGCACACGTACCAGGCCCAAGGCCAGCCAAGCAGGCGGTCTGGGGGGTGCTACCGACCCAGCAGCGCCCCACCACACAGCAGGCAAGCAGGGAAGCAGGTGCAACAGGCGCACCAAGATGGGCAGGACACCGCTGCTGCACTCGATGACGCTGACGATGTAGCTTGCCGGCACAAAGCCGGTGTTGCGCACGTCCGCTGCAGGCAGGTGTGCACAGGGGGGGAGCAAACGCATTTGGTGGAAAGCGCAGCGGCAGCGGTGGCGTGTACGGGCTGCGAGCTCCAAGACGGGCCAGCATCCACCCACTGAACAGCGTTGGCGGCATACTCTAACGGCAGCCGCCGGCAGCACCCACCGTACAGGTAGCCTTGGGTGACCATGGCTTCAAATCCGCCGCAGATCTTGCCTCCGTACGTGCACACCTGCTCGGCAGCATAGTGGGCAGCAACTCTGCTGAAGGCAGCAGACATGCCACATGTCGCATGAGTCCAGCAGGCCAAGCAGCAGCCGCACCACTGCATGCCCTGCACCACTGCATGCCTTCATACTGCAGCACGCGTACAAGTCAACAAGGCATACAGCACGTGCCTGCACGCGGGTGATGTTGGCTGGAGAGTTGTTGACCACAAACTGCACATCATCCGCTGCAACCGACAAGGACACCACGCTGGTCCGCATGCCCGGCACAGGCAGGTTCAGCGAAAGCTGCCCCGCGCTCGGCATCATGACCTGAGGTTGGTTTGGTTTGGCAGCGCAAGCATCTGAGGCAGGCGCGGTCAGGGAGTGTAGCAGAGCGGCAGCGAGCTTGCACGTCCGCTGGGCAGCAGCAACGACACCAGGCTAGTAGTGGCATGGCACCAGCACGTGTGGCCAAACCCTTTGGAAGGTCGGGGCATGCGCAGCAGGCACCGCGCCCACACATAGCCCTGCAACGCGGCACATGCTTGCCTGCTCGTTGTTCAGGGGGCCGCCATTGTACCGCCCAATCCGGTACAGAGGCGTCTCGCCTGCCAACGGGCAGGGGGGCATGCTCAAACAAGGTCAGGGGTTGGCATGTGCAGGTTTCAAGAGTCACCCTGCGACAGCCGCTCTGCTGTCGTGGGTGCAAACGAAGTGCCCTTGGCATCACAGTTGCTCACCCCGCGTTATGCGGTCGTTGTCGGTCCTCCAGAGATCAATCAGCTGATTGGACAGGCACGTGTATCGTGGGGAGCGGCACGCGTTGGGGCCCTGGGCGTTCCGAAACGCGCTGCACGCAGGTGGGTGCGGTGCCAAGGCAGGGCCGCACGCACGTCAACCAGCAGGCAGTGTGACCTGCAGTTATGGCGCCTGCTTTCAACGCTGCATGCACCCCTGGACCCCCCACACATGGGCAGCAGCACCAAACGCTGTCCTTGCACACCCAGCACTCACGCGTAGCTGGTGCCAACCTTGTTGCACTCGGTGCCATCCACCGACACCTGGGTCGGCTCCACAATCATCCACTCGTCCTTCCTCGTGTTCAGGTACTCGTTCCTGGCCACAATCGACAGGCCTGCATCGCGGGGACAATGGAGCCAGCAGAGCTTGATGCGTGGGCGCCATGGGGCAGTTATGGGGCAGTCGCCAGCAGAGCACAATGGCGGGGGATGGCCAACTGGCCAAAAGCTACGCCTGCCATCCACCTGCCACCCCTGCATCGCACCCACGGCTCAGCAGTGCATCTCGCCCTCTGCAGCCCCGGCTGCTCGACTCACCCCGTGCAAAGGGTACCATGAGCCACTTGCCGTCCAGCTGAGCCTCTTGTTGGTACCCAGCCATGTCTCCCACCAGCCGAATCGAGACGCGCTTGGAGGCGTCGCGAAGGAAGGGCTGCGAGGGCGTGAGGAACAGCATCTCTGTGCTGCTGTTGCCGCCGCCGCTGCCGCTGCTGCTGCCGCCGCCGGGCGGCGGGGGGCTGGCGGCGGAGGCACCAGCGGGGCTGCTGCTGGGGGCCGGCGCTGGGGCTGGCGTGACGGTTGTGATGTTCAGGTTGATGCGGAACCTGAGCGAAAACTCGCCGATGCGGAAGCCCTGCGCACGTGGAGGGACATTTGCAACCCTCAAGGGGAGGATGCGCTGGCGGCTGGTATGTGGCGCCTGCGTGTGACTGCCACGAGCCAGCGCCCAAAGCTCAGTAGCGACGCGACGCACGCCTGGAGCCAGCATGCAAGCAGAAGCAGGGTTTGACGCGCGGCGGGCCAGCCCCACCACCCCTGCATGCCCCCTGTGATGCCCACCGCGTGCCACCAGTCTGGGTGGAACTGCAGGCAATGCGCGCTCTGTGTGTTGCCCCAGCCGAACAACCCGTCACACTTGATGCTGGCTCGCATCAGGTCTCGTGAGCCGTAGTCAGCGCAGGTGCAGCAGAAGCCTTGTGAGAACCTGCAAGCCAGGCAGGCAGCAGGGTTGGTGCCCTAGTGGGCTGGCGCTAAGCTGTTAAACGTATACTAGAGTAGAGGGGTGCCGTGCCGCTTGGGCACCCAAGGCAGCCCTGCAGCCGCTTGGTAGGGCGACAGGTGTAGCAGCGCGGGAGTGGCGGCTGGCGCTGCAGGCTTGAGGGGGCGGGCTGCCATGCAATGGGCGGCCGCAGCAGCGGCGGAAAGCAGCGGCAGCGGCAGCGGCAGCGAGGCAGCCAGCAGGAGACAGCATCAGCAGCAGCAGGGCAGCCAGCAGGAGCCAGCATCAGCAGCAGCAGGGCAGCCAGCGGAAGCAGGAAAGCAGCAACATGCATGGGTACCGGTTGACACAAAACTCGACACATCAACCATACATCAACGAAAACGACGTGCTCACTGGATGTCTGCTCCCGTGTCTGGGTTCGTGGCCCATCCGCAGGTGGGGAACTGGTCCAGCTCCCCAGCTCGGCACGTGCTGACAATGCTCACGTCCTGCGCACTCCAGGCGACGGCTGCTCAGACAGGTGTAGCAGACGCTACATTCAGGCAAAAGGGGGTTCGGCTCCCCACCTATGTGCGATAAAGGCTATCAGAAGGCAGCGCCTACAGCAGGACACACACGGTGCATCAGCAACCGCCCCTGCGGAACCGGCAGAGCGGTCACCCGCAGAACCGTTGCCTGGCTTCTGTTGTGGTGCCGTTGGCACAAGTGCGGCAGCAGCCGCCCGCCCGTGCGCACCTCGTTCGGCGCTCCGTTGAAGGGCGTGCGGTGCGCGGTGAGCGGGTAGGAGGCATAGACGGGCGTTTTTTGGAGGGACACCCGGATGTCCTGCTGCAGGTTGCGGCAGCTGCATCCCGGGTCCTTTGTGTAGTCGCAGCCGCAGGGGCAGGAGCCGGTGGTGCTGCGGCAAGGGGGCAAAGCGGCGCAGCGGTTGAATGTGGCAAGCCGGCGGCGGCGGCGGCAGCAATGGGGGTAAGGGGACCGGAGGGCGGCAAGATTTGATCAGTCTGCGGACGCATCACTCGAGTCATCCGCGCACCTGTTGACGCAGGAGACGCTGAAACTGAGTTCCTCGGTTTGGTAGAGGCTGCTGTCCTCGATGGTTATGGACACCACTATCTTCTTCTGACACTCCAGCCTGGTTGTGATGTTCTGCAGTGGTCGGCAGCGCGTGCAAGTGAGGCAGAGCAAGCGCCATGCCAAGCCAGGGCGCGAGGCCACCCGCTCACCGTGCCGTCGTTCACGCAGGACTGCAGGCTGCCGACCGCGATCACGCCGCCGTGCGCGACGCCCGCCCAGGCCGCCAGCAGCACGAGGGCAGCGGCGCCGCCGCCGGCCATGCCGCCCCGGTCAGAGGCAGCAGCGAGAGCCGTCTGGCACTGTGCCCAACGCCTTGAAATTAGGAGTAAAGCGGCAATTAACGCATATCAAGCGTGCAGCGCCGCTGGGCGCGAGTAACTGCCTCGCCGCACATTGCTGACTCTGCTTGACCGCCGCTGACCGCCGCCCTCCCGCCTGCTGTGCATGTGATGGCGGCAATGCGGCAGCTTTATCTGGAAACTTGATGGTACGTGTTTGAGCCAAGCGCCCATATTTTGTCGCTGCTGTTTTATGTCTATGCACGGAGGACACGCACCGCCACTCACACATCGCCAGCTTTCACGGACCACCTCACGAGCGAGCACCTTGCCGCCCGCTGGCCTGAAGGCTCCGCCAGTTAGGGGCATGGCATGGGTACCTGGACTGTGCTGGAGGCATGCATGTTGCCCCATCCACCAGAAACCTTGGGGAGTTACCCCATCTGCAAGCTTGCGGCTACAGGGGCTCGGTCGTGCCTGCGAAGCAACTTGCGGCTGCGAGCTGGTGCCAGCCATGCCAAGTTGAATCGAATCCTGGCGGCGGCCGCCCCTCTCCATGGACTTGCTCTAATAATCATTCCACGCCTCTCAGAGCAGCCGGGGCGAGTTCGCACGTCCGTAAGCTTATGTTCGACAGCCAAGTCGACTGTGGCGGCCCCCTCAGGCCCGCGTGTTGTCCCTGTTGATCGCGAGCCGGTGCAGGGCTTCCATGCTCCGTTGCGCGGTCCGCGCGCCGCCCGTCCCTGCCGGCGGGGGTGTCCGCCGCCCTGCGGCCCCGTGCGCACCGCGCCGCGTGCAGTTGCAGGTGAGGCGTGCATGCCGGTCTGGGTAGCTTGGTGGCCAGCATGTCCAGCCCGAGCTCTTCAGGCTGGTGACCCTCCGCTCTTAACACCCATCCCAAGTCTCCAACTGCGGGCAGGTGCTGCGGCGTGAGGCGCCCAGCAGGGACCCGCCGCTGGGCCTGCCCTGGCCGGTGCGCCCTGAGGCGTTGCTGGTCCCTTCTGCAGCTGCCCTGCTGCTGCTGGCCGGCCATGGACAGCTGCACGGCCAGCTGCAACCGGCCGTCGGCAGCAACGGAGGAAGCGGGCAATCTGCGGAGCAGCAGCAGCCACGGTCGGCTGCAGAGGCGCACCTCACGGCGCAGCGTGCATGGCAGCAGCGGCAGCAGCTGCCGGTGCTGGCCGCGCCCTCCTTGGCGGCTGCAGCACCGCGGCGACCTGCTCCAACCTACCAGCCTGAAACAGCGCCCCGGCAGCAGGAGGCGCAGGAGCAGGCGGATGCGGTGCATGCCTCGCAGCCGCAGCGCAGCAGCGGGGCCGACCGCCCCTTGCAGTTTGACAGCCAGACGGCCGGCGCCCTGGCTGCCTGCATGGTGGTGAGTTGGTGCCACTTGTACGGCGGTCGCTGCGTTTTGTGACAGGGCACGAAACATTTGCAATCGTGCAAGCAGGCAAGCATGGCGAGCCTCCTCCTGCCCTGCCTGCAGGTTGCTGCGCTGGCCAACAGCGCCGGCATCGGCGGAGGCGCCTTCATAGTTCCCCTGATGTACCTGGGCCTCGGATTCGACATCAAAGACTCCACTGCACTCTCCCAGGCCGTCATTGCGGTGAGTTTGTGGCGGCAAGCTGCGCTGGGCATGCTGTCACATGCATGCAGCTGCGGGCAGCGTTTGTGGTAGGCAGAGGTATGTGGTATTCACCGTGCGCCAAAGCAGGGGAGATGGAGGCATGCAGCGTGTGCCCCTCCGGCGCCTGATTGCTGCTCCACCCATTGCTCTTCCGCTGCAGGGAGGTGCCTTGGGCTCAGTGGCATGTGTGGTGCGGCAGCGTCACCCGGCAGACCCGCGTCGGCCGCTGATCGACTACAGCCTCGCGCTCGTGCTGACTCCCACCCTGCTGCTGGGGTGCAACACAGGTCAGCAGGGCTGGCAGGCATGCTGCACGCGCTAGTCTGAGGGTGATGCGTGCCCAGAGAAGCACAAGCTTCTTGACTCGGCTCGCCTTGCCAAAGCTGTCAGACTTCACAAACCTGCGCCCGCATCTCGCTGCCTCCCCCGCTTCGTACAGGCGTGCTGCTCAACCAGCTGCTGCCCAACTGGGCCGTCACCTTTCTGCTCATCCCGCTGCTGTGCCACCTGACGCTGCGCATGGGCAAGACTGCCCTGCGACTGTACCAGGCAGAGAGTGCAGCAGCGGCCGCCGGGCACCTGCTGCCCGGACAGGAGGCGCCCCGCTCATCCAAGGGCCAGCCTGACAATGGTGAGGGCGGCGGCGGCGCGGCGGAAGGTGCAGCAACCCAGCAGCAGCAGCAGCAGCAGCAGCAGCAGCAGCAGCAGCAGCAGCATGGGTGCCGCATACCATGGGCCAAGGCCGCTGAACTGCTCATCCTGTGGGCGGTGCTGCTGTCTCTCCAGCACGCCAAAGCGCACAGCGAGGGCCTGCAGTTTGCGGCGCTGTATGCCGCACAGGCGACGGCTGCTGTTGGAGCTAGTGGCTTCTTTATCTGGCAGGTGAACAGGGCGGGTGGGCACAGGAGTATTACTCGTCCTGCCGTTGCTGCAGCTGCTGCTACTGCTGCTGCTGCTGCATGCTGCTGCTGCTCCTTGCTGCTCCACGCAAACCCGCTCGCCACTGCACAGAGATGTGCACACCAATGACGCTGCGGTGCTGCCAATCCACCGACCCAGGCTTTGTGTCGACTCCGCCGCTCCTGCTCACGCCCACAGGCCGTGTACAACCGTGACAGCAGCCTGCTGGGCACGCTGGGCACGCTGGGCAGCAGCTGGGAGGAAGAACCAGCCCCCCTTCCAGTGCCAGAGGCAGAGGGCCAGGCGGGCGCCCTGCCTTGCTCAACCATGGACCCAGCCGACTGGGGGCCGGAATGCCTGGCTGAGTCGGCTGCCATTGCGCTGGGCGGCGGCACCGTGGCCGGCATGCTGGGCATTGGAGGTGGTCACATGGGGCTGTGTTGGGTTGGTGGGGTGTGACGCGGCAGGGTTGAATGAGCGCATGCGCGGGCGTGAAAGCTGCCGTTGACAGCGAGCCTTACCCTGCTGTTCAGCTGTTGGTTTACCTAGGCTGCCGCCGCCTGCTGCCCTGCAGGTGGCATGATTGTGGGGCCATTGATGCTTGGTGAGTAACAGGTGTTTGTATAAGCCACACTGCCGCCGCCGTGCTGCTGCCGCTGCCGCTGCTATGCTCCCGCGTGGCTGGCAGCGTGCCTGCCACAATGCTTGCTCACCACCCAAGCTGCCAGTCACTGTTCACACCCCTTCGCCCGTCTCCCTCCACCTGTGCCCATTGACAGAGCTGGGCGTGCCGCCCCAGGTGACCCAGGCCACCGCCTCAGCCATGGTCCTCTTCTCCTCATCCTCAGCTGCCGCATCCTTTGCGCTGGAGGGCCGCCTCAACACGAGCTATGCCGCCGCGTTTGGCGCCGCCTGCGCCCTGGCCGCGTTTGCCGGAGTGGGCCTGGTAGGAGAAGCGGTGCGGCGCAGCGGCAGGGCCTCGCTAGTGGTCGTCCTGCTGACGGCCATTGTGGGCGCCGGCTGCGCGCTGACTGTCGTGTACTCTGGAAGCGATGCCGTGGCGGAGCTGCTGAGCGGGCCGCTAGGCTGCTACCTCCGCTTCCCTGCCGCCGGCTGATGTGAGTGGTATCTGTGCCGAGCCCTGAGCAGCCAGTAGATCTGCATGGTCTCACCCTTCTGTGCTGATATTAGTGCTCGTCAGCTGCTGTTGGCACCATCACCGGCGCCACGCATTCTTTGCTCTCCCCCCCCACCCGCATCAACCTCCCCTGCACATGCCCCGCCCGCATCCCACGTGTCACCAGCCCCGCCTGCTCTGCACTCGAGCCCCTTAGCAGTAGTGCCCGCACCCCGCATTGTACTGCCACCGTGTGGTCTGCTGTGTTTCAATTCAGATGTGCACTCCAGTGGCCAGATCATTTTTTCGCCCAATTTACACCACCGCCACAACTCCCGCCATTTCCGCCGAAGCCCAATGCATGTAGCCCAGCCCCAATGCTTTGCCAACATTTTTTTGTCGCCGCCTGCAGAAAATCGCCTCATTACGTAACTTTGCACGTGCATAGCCTGCCAGGTGCAATGCGGGTGGGAATAGGGTAGAACCTGCAGGTGGGCATCTGGAAGGGAGGGGAGGCAGGAATGAAACAGGTGGTAGTGATCGGACCAACGCTGCCACGGCTTTGCCACGGTGCCCTTACCCCTGATGGACAGCTAAACGCAATAGTACATGTCAGAGGGAGGGCATCAGGCTGGGCTGCATGCAGCTGCGCTGCGGCCTGCCCGCTGCGCCTGCCGCGTTGCGGTGGGCCGGCATGGCTATATAACCCCGCCGCCCGCCCGCCCGGAGCACTTTCACCTTCACTCTTCTCTTTTAGAGGGTTCACAAAGCGTATCCAAGTCCTCAGCAGCCGCGGCAGCATCCATGGCGACCGCCTTGCGGCTGTGCGCGCGGGCGATTAAACTCGCCGACCAGTATGAGGAGACGTTCAACGCCCAGAGATTGCTGCGTAACGCCGCCACCGCGCGCGGCCAGCCCCGGCGGCTTGGGGTGGTGGGCGGGTGAGCCGGTCGGGGGCGCAGAAGCCGGTGGGGTGGAGTGCAAGCCGATGCGGCGGCGCCGCGGCACGTCGGCGGGCGCCCGGTTGTAGCGCCGCCAACGGGCACGAATGAAACGCAGGGCGAGCCAATGAAGTGCCGCTCGGTCCGGCATCACGGATGCATTCAATCCAAGATTGCCATCACATCCACAATAGCAGCTCCATTAACATCAATGGAGCGTCATGTGCATGCTGCCCCACCTGCCCTGCCTGCCGCATCCCAACCTCTCGTGCCGCCTTTGCCGCTACCCCTCACCCTGGCCGCAGGAACGCGTCCGGCAAGTCCTGCTTCCTCAACATCCTGCTTCAGATGGCTCTGGCGGATGGCGATGAGGCATACCGTGCACGCGGCGCTGGCGAGCAGCCGGGCCTGTCCCTGCTGTCCTCCCGCTACGGAGATTGGGACGCAATACAGGCGGCGATCCGCGAGGGCGACCTGGCGGTGCAGTTCAACACGCGCCCGTCGCCCGACGCAGAGGGCGCGAAGCACATGCAGATTGTGGAGGGCAGCCTGGCTGACTACTACAGCGGGCAGCGCTCCAAGTTTGGGCGGCAGAAGACGTCCCTCCTGCTGCCGGTGGGCAAGAATACCGACACAACACGCAGGCGAGGCACCAACAGCGGGGGCCCTTGGGCACATGGCGTGTTGACAGGGCGCCAGTTGTAATGCCTGCCTGGCAGCGCCCGGCGCCGGCCTGCGTGCGGCCCTTGTCCTCTGCCTGCCTGTCCGGGCTTTGGATCATGGCCAGCCCGCCCAACTGTGGTGTCTCCCCTCCCCCTCCTGCGCAGGCTGCCTTCATCCTGCATGATGGGCCGGAGGTGGCCTGCCTTGTGATCCCACGCAGCGCAGCTGCGCTGGACAGCGAGATCGACGAGGTTATGAGGGTGAGGCAGCTGAGAAGCGACAACATGGTTGCAGCGTGCACCCACCAGGCGCATCATGCGCTGTGGCTTCAACTGTTGCGCACTTAGTGCGCCGGCTGCCGCTGAAGCATGTGCCTCCCAGCCAGCCACATCACTTTGCGCGGCACCTGCCGCTGCACTCCACCTTGCCGGCCGCCACCGACATGCACTGCACCTGCCGGACTGATGCAGAGCCTGCTGGTTCTGGCGCAAGACGAAACCGAGATTGGGGAGCTCACCAAGAGCAAGGAGTTCAGCCAGCAGCACGGTGAGTCTGGCGTGATCCTGTTGACATGATGCGTACTCCGCTGGCAAGTGTGCCCGGCTGCATTCTGAACCGTGAGCGCTGCATTTTGAACCGTGGGGGCGGCGGCCCAAAACGGTAGACTCGCCTGCCCCCACCTGGCTGCTGCCACTACTTTAGCACTCACGCCACGCTGCTGCCTGCTGCCATCCCATGTGCAGCCCAGCTCAAGCACTGCACCGGCATTGACGTGCTGGCAGAGTCCAAGGCCAGTGGCACGTCTCTGGAGACGGTGCTGCTGGTAAGCACTACAGCAGTGGGCATGCAGCCCGAAACACAGCTGTTGCAGGGCCAATAGGCGACAGCGTCTACATGATTGTATCTGATGTCAATATACGTTCATGCCAACTTGCACTGCAGGGCCTTATGGAGCAGAGCGGCAACGGCAGCTTGCTGCTTCCAGAACTGCAGAAGCTGGCCTCCCAGCTCAAGCCGTCCGCCTTCATTGGTAGGCCGGGTCAGATACTGTTTAGATCGCCTGGCAACGAGCGCCTCACCAACTTCGGCAGTGTTGTGCACTATGGGCGCTGCGTACAGCAGCTTAGCTTATGAAGCCTGATGGCAGAGCGACCACTACCTCCCAGCCTTACTTACACGCGTGCAGATCCCATGCCCGCCGCCACGCGTGCTTGGCCCGCAATGCCGTTTGACTGCCCCAGTGCCTGCTTGCCCATCCCCCCCGGTGCAACAGGCCGGCGCCAGCACCTGGGCAGCGACCTGCGGTACGTGAAGGATGTGCTGGAGCAGCCGCTGCGCAGCATGGTGGACCTGTGCTGCAGCGACGACCCACCTCCGGACGAGCTGCTGACGGTTGATGTGCTGGGCATGATGGTTGAGAAGATCGAAGTGACGGTGCGTAGTCCAGCGCAGCTCCTCCTGTTACATACCCTGCTTAGAGGGCCTTATCGGACCAGGCAGGGGGGGCTTCAGGGGCCCCAAGCCTGCTTGTGCCTGCTAGCCCCAGCGCTCAAGGCGAAACACATCCAACACCTGGGCCGCCGTTTGAGGGTGTGTGCGCCAACCTGTGCATGCCGCTCCGCGGCTCCAGTCTGTGCCGACCGCCTCTTGGCGCAGCGCTGGTTCCTGACGGCGGCTCCGCGCAGCCGGGCTGCACCATGGCTGCCTCGCCTTGCAAGCAGTTAACTGGGTGCTGAAGCCTGCCGTCTTGTGCCTTCCACTGCACAGGCGCCCTTCGAGAATCACGGCCTGCTTCACCTCATGGACATGCCAGGCCTGAGCGACACACGCCCCTGGGCCAATTACAACATCAGCAAGGTAGCCGCTTGATCGCCCGACCCGGGTGCACTCTGGGCAGGCTGCCCTCTCTTCTGCCCTAGTTGCCGCCCGTGGTGCCCGGCCCAAAAGCGACAGCTGCCGCTGCTGGCGTTGCTCGCTTGCGCTGGTGGCTGTGTGCCGCCTCAGCGGCTGTTCCACGTGCGCTGTTGATCAGAGCGCTCAGAACTAGCTCTACCTCCCTCACTAGGTACACTGTGCGCCCCCATATGTGCCGCTGGCCCCACTGCAGGCCATCAGCGCCTCCACCGACCTGCTCGTGCTGATCAACCGCAACCTGAGGGGAGATGAGCCGGCGCTTCAGTGCCTCATCTACTCTGGCTTTGCTGCGCAGGCGGTGAGAGCCTGTGTGTGTAGCGGCTGCAGCTGCCGCATCCGGCTTTCTAGCGGGTATCCCGCCCCTCTGAAAACACAGCAGCTTGGCAGCCCGGTGGCTGGCCTGTGCAGTGACTCTTGATCATCTCAGACGGGGCCGCCTACCTGCTGCTGCTCCCTCAACTGCGCGCAGCTGGAGCGCAACTCGCGGAGCCACCTCATCATTTGCCACAACCCGGAGCGCCACAACTCGGGCCTGAACGCGGAGGACCTGTGGAGTGGGCAGTACGAGCAGGACATGCGGGAGAACCACGCCGCCTCGCGTGAGGTGCTGGCAGAGCGGCTGCTCATGGTGGGTGCTTCGAGGTGCTCACCAGCGTTACAGTGGCCATGCCAGCCTAAGCATGTCATGGACAGCCTGCAATTTGTGCCGCCCAGGTGTTGGCTGGTGCAACGTTTTGGCTAGGCGCGCTTGCCCCCTGCTGCGATGTGGCTGACTGGCTGGACGCGGCTCGCTCCCCCTTCACTTGCATGCTCCGCACTCGCCCCTCTGCAGGTGGCCCCGCCACAGCTCTCAGAGGCGGACCAGCGGGCTGCCGTCGAGCGTTTCCTGAACGAGCGCTGCCACTTCATCACGGTGGCTCCCGCCAACTGCCTGTCGCTGATGCTGGCCAACCCCCAGGACGTGTTTGAGTGGTGAGGCAATCAAGCTGCTTGTGCGCTAGCGGTGTATGGGCTGTGCGATGGAGGGCCGAAATGTGAAGACGGGTGCAAGTCAGTCAGTCAGTCGGTCAGTGTGCAGTGCTACCCCTGTGACTTGTGGTAAAAATGGATGCCAGGCTGCATGGCAACCCCCATCACTGAACTGTGTCCCTGGTGTCCAACTTCCCGCTACAGGCTGCAGCGGGACGAAGATGTGGAGATGGGAGCAAACGTGAACCCGATTGGGGCGCACAACCGCCTGCTGGAGCGCACCCAGATGGCAAAGCTGCAGGGTGAGGCAGCGGCTTGTAACAATGGGCTGGATGGGAATGGGCCGGCAGCCATACTCAATAGTGCCATGGCATCACAATTTACCTCTCTCACTCGGTGCTCGGTGTGTGGACACCGACTTCAGGCCAATGTGGCCCTGCCGCATCACGCGGGTGTCTGACCCCACCCTACCCTGCCGCAGAGATCCACGGCACAATTTCCAGCTTTCAGAAGGCGCAGCAACTCGGGCTGCTGAAGGACGAGGTGGACCGGCAGCACCAGAACCTGAAGGACAGGTGCGTTGCGGGCATTCACCGTCTGTTGGTGCGAGCAGTTGATCGAGGCGTTTCCTGAATGCGGACGCGTGTGGTCTGAGCAGCACTGCTGCGCGCCTTTGGCACGCACCGCAGCTTCTGCTCGCATCCCAAGCTTCTGGCCGCATCCCAAGCCCGCCTGCCCGCCTAATGCTCACCTTCTCCCACACCACCTGCAGCGAGGGCACAGCAGATGCGCTGACAGAGGAGCAGACCAAAACGTTTGTCCCGCAGCTTAAGGCCAAGAAGTCAGACCCAGCGAAGCTGGCCGGCTTTGTGGCAGCTGGCAACGCCTTCCAGCCCAGCCGGCGCGGTGAGGACTTGCAGGCTGGCTGGTGGTTTGCGTGAGGCTGGGTTGGCGGTGAGCAATGCTGGTGCAGTGCTGCTTGGATCAAGCAGCCGGCCTGCCCTGCCTCGCGACATGGCAGGGCCGGTTCTGCATTTTCCAACACCTGCCTGACACGCTGCCTGCTGTGCAGGCCAAGCTGAGGGCCGCACCATGCAGTCTGTTGCTGCTGCGCTGGAGGCCAAGCTGCTGGCGGAGCCGCTGGAAAGCTGGGTGCGGGACTACGGCGCAGTGCAGATGAGCGACGGTGCGTTGTGCGGACCGGTGCTGACGACTGCCTGTGTGCACGCTGAGCGCGGGCCAAGCTGCTGAGGCTGTGTTAGGTAGCAGCCAGCGCTGTGCACACTCGTGATTGTTCGCCATTTGGCTGCCGGGCTGGGGCCCCCCACCGCGCCCTCTGCCTTGCCGTCACCGACCAGCTGCCATTGCTGTTTCTGGTGCACTTGCTTAGTGGGTGGCCAGGTGCCGCTGATCACTCCTGGCCCAGAGATCAATCTCCGGCGCCCCTGCCTCCCCTGCCGCCTCACAGGATGCGCTCATCAGCGCACTGAAGGCGGTGCGTGAGCAGCTGCCGGAGCTGCTGAAGCAGCAGCTGCGCGCCCACGTGCACAACGAGCTGTTCAGCGAGGACCAGCTGTTCATCTCTGTTAGGTGACGCGCCCAGGGACTGGATGAGCGCACCCACAATGCAGCAGGTTGTGAACCTGTGGGTGTGCCCCAGCGGCATTTGCCCACAACTTGCAGCCCACTCACTGCAAGCCCGATCCCACGCTCTCCATCTGATTTTGTCGCAGGAGCCGCTCGCACGGGCTGGCCCGCAAGGAGATGGGCCGCCACGCTGGAGATGCCAACGGCGCGGAGGGGCAGGCGGGCGATGCGGCGGACAGCGGCGCGCAGCAGGCCGCCGCTCCAGCGGCAGCTGGCACAGCTACAACACCTGCAGGGCGGCGGTCGCGGGCCAAGAAGACCCGCCCGCTGGCGGAGACGTATGAGCGGCAGGCATCCCTGTGGCGTGCCCTGTACCGCTTTGTGTGCGATGCACACGACATCGTGGTCGGCCAGGCAAGCGGGTGCATCAGGCAGCTTGGCTGCTTGGGCTGCAGCTGTGGCAGGGGGCAGGAAGGCAGCCTGGCTGCTGGGGCTGCAGCTGTGGCAGGGGGCAGGAGCATGACTTGTGGCCTAACAGTAGTGCAGACCAAGCCAGACTGGCTTGGTTGAACGATGCATGCTTACTGCACCCTTCCGCACCAGATGCCACAACCGCATGCTTGTCATGCGAGGCACCAGCCAGTGTAGTGCAACCCATGCCTTTGCCATTTTGCCCCCTGCCACGTGTCGCACAGGAGGCCCAGAACGCGCAGCGGCGCGCAGCGCTGCTGAGGGAGCTAGAAGACATGCAAGGGGAGCTGGAGGGAGCGATTGAGATGTACAGCGGGCGGGCAGGCTATGATGAGCTGCACCGCCAGATGCAGCGCAGCCTGCTGCACACCATGCTGCAGCGCAAGCGCTTGGCGCAGGTGGGCGGGGCAGCAGTGTGTCCCCTGCTTGGGGGCAGAGCGGGTGCCAGGTAGCAGCGTGTGTGCAGTATGAGCCTGCAAGTCCCTGCCAGGTTTGCCACAAGCTCCAGAGTGCTGGCACTTGTCGGTCGGCAACTGAGTCAAAGCCTCCCCAATACCGTGCCTTTGCTCGGTGCTCACTCTCGGCAGGTGCTGGCTGACAGCCCCGAGGTCAGCGTGCATGCCGAGCCCCTGGCTTTCGAGGTGGACCTGGTGCACCTGCCCGGTGGTGGGTATGCTGTGCAGGGCAGGACGTTCACGGCGACACTGGGGTGAGGCTGGGAGGCACGAGTTCGGGAAGGCGCGCCTTTGCATGCTCCCCATGGCACCACATGGCACCGCGGCTGCTGAAGTGTGATGCCCAGCCACCGGCTGCCCGGCTACCACACATGCCAACACAATCGCTTCCCGCCCTGTGCTACCGCGCAGGGACCTGGCCCTGCCGGCTGGGCTGCAGGAGGACTTCGACGCCCTGAGGGACCTGCTGTGCGGCATGCTGCTGCAGCAGCACGGGCTCGTGTGGCGCCGGGAGCACCCCATCCCTGCCGGGCCCGACAACGCGCTCAAGGCGGGGTACTCCTGCCTGACCGGCCGCCTCCTGGTGAGATGGCTCCAAATGGCATGAGGCGCGCCCTGCCCTTGCGTCAGCTGATGCCGAGCGCTGTGACACGCTGATGCAGGCCCAGAGGCAGCTCGCAGAATGCTGAAGGCTGTTTCGGGCTTGCTGCCCTGCTGCCCCCCATCGCAGAAGCCCGACAGCGGCCTGAAGAAGGTCCGGGACATCGTCGCCAAGCAGATGTTTGAGGAGGGAGAGGAGGCGCTGGGACTGGTGAGTGCTGTGCTGCGTTCCGGGCTTGGCAGCAAGGCGTTCAGCAGCTGCCGCTGCAGTGTAATGCAAGGGCCGGAAACGGTCGGAGGGTCGGCACATGGCGCATGCTAGCATGACACACCCCTGCTTTTTGAGCTACGGCAGACACCTCCCATGCTGCGTTCACCTGCGCAGAAGCTGGAGCGGGCGGGGCTGCTGCCCGCGCCTGTGGGCCAGCAGCAGCCGCTGGCCTACATCCTGGACTTTGCGGTGAGGCACATGATGTGTGCTCAGATGCTGAGCTCTCGATGTGCGCGCCGCTGTTGATGCCGCCTGGCTCAAGCTTGTGCGCAAGCAGCTGCTGCTGCGTGATTTGCATGCTGTTGTTGCGCCACAGCCCCATGGGGCACATGCCGGAAGCTCAGCAGGCTGAACGCCCTTTTGTACCTCGCAGGACGGTGCGCGGTACGCCGGCCTGCTGGAGCTTCAGGAGCTGGCGGCTGCCTGCCTGAAAGAAGACGAGGCGTTCCTGGTGTGGTCCACAGCGCGGCTGGATGGCGGCAGGTTCTGCGCCTACCTCCTGCCCGCCACGCCTCTTGCCACCAGCGGCCCAGCCCAGCGTGAGTGGCACACATCCGACTGCCGCTCTTGCTGACGCAACAGGCCGATGCCAGCAATGGCGTCAGAACGGAAGCATGCCGCAGCAGCACTTGCTGCCAACCCCGAGGGCGGGCATGGCTGGGTGCACTGCTGCTGTCGTGAGTGACGATTCCTGCCCCGCATCCTGCGCAGGCACGATTAAGGCGTACCCTATGATGCTGTTTGGCGGGATGGTGGATGGCGTGGTGCGCCCAGTGTTTGAGCCGCTCTTCAAGGCGTCCCGCGAGGTGTTCAGCTTGGGCGCCCCGCAGGCCTCGCAGCTGTCCCAAGGTGCGCTGCCTGGTGGGCCCGGCAGCTGCTTTGGGTGCTGGGGTGCTGAGGGGCTGAGGTGTGGGGTGCTGGCTGCACAGCACAGCTGCGCAGTACTGGGCTTAACGGCAGCGGGCATCTCGCGCCCCTAGGCCATGACCCATACCCACTCCCCAACCCCGCCCATGTCCCCTGCACAGGCGAGGGGCGTGGCAAGCGGGCGCGCAGCACGAGCGGCACCCTGGTGGGCGATTCCACCCAGCCCGCGCTGAGCACGGCGAGCGGCGAAGCGGGGCCCAGCAACGCTGCGGTGCCCGGCGGCGCGCAGCGCAGCGTGAGCCGGCCCACGCGGGCGGTGCGGTGGAAGGATGAGAATGAAGTGGCAGCCATTCTGTACGGGCTGGCGCGCACTGGGGGCGGCCTGCGCGGCCCCCCAGACGCCAGCGACGAGGCGGGCCCCTCCAAGCGGGGGCGCCGCTGAGTGGCGCACTGTGCGGGCGCCGCAGCTGCCAGCATGATTGCCTTGTCGCAATTGCGTGCCGAGCTGGCATTGATGGGGCAGCCGGCCGCGGCCAGCAGAGCAACCGAAGTGACATACCAGATGCTGGGGAAGAGGCTCAAAACTCTTCAACGCACAACACGCACTTCCGCGCCATGGCGGCAGCGCGGTTCAATTAGGAGGACGCTGGCAACTGGGCCTCTGCTTTGTGTCCGCCTCTCCCCACCTCCATGCTGGTTGTTGTTGTTTCAACGTGGCCCTGAGGTGCGTTCCAGGCTGTTGAACCCGTTCTGGGCTGGCCCCTGTCCAGTCATGCGTGCTTCGGCGTGACTCGCATGGCAGCTGACGCAGCAGGCGGCGGCGGCACCTGGGCAAAGCACTGCTTTGCATCTGCACTACAACGTTGTTGCTCCTCCAGTCCTGCTCAGGAACGGCGCTGGCGGTGCAGGGTTGCGCGCCTGAGCCTGGGCAGCCGGCCTGACGACCTGCCCGCACATTGTGCGCATTCAGCGGGATGATAGTTGAGTCTGGTTGCAGCTGGCGCACCACAAGCCGTGCAGGCCGGCTCGCCAGCAACCGCCGCTGCTGCTGTCGCCGCTGCCGCCGCCGCACAGTCTTTGGTTCACTAACACCAACCCAGGGGGTGGCATGGCCGCCAAACTTGCCACCCAACATTCGCCCCTCAGTTCACGTCATTTAGTTCCTGGAAGCCTTTAATAGCGATCTGAAATGCGCCAGGCGGCTGAGGCGCCTCCCGCGGCCGGGTTCTCGCGCCCGGGCTTTAGGAAGCCTGGGCGCCGACTGGGGCTTTCTTAAAAACAACTTGAACGACTGATGGAGCGATTGCAGTGCGGCACAAAGGCCCGCTTGCCCTTGCAGCTCCTGGAGGTCCATGCGGCGGCGCGGGCCGGCGCGCGCCCGGCCGACCTGATAAGCCTTTAACGGTCATTCATTATCAATTTAGATAGCCTAAAACATGCTCATTTTGATGGCCTAAATTAATTTGAATGCGCAGTGGGACCGCCTGGCGCGGGGCAAGTTTGGCACATCTGGGTTGGTGTTAGTGACTTTGGTGGGCCACTTGCATACAATCCAGCATGATGCGTTGTTGCCGTGCTCGCCCATCCCATGTGCTGCTCTTCATGTCCACAAAGTGGCCCGCCAGCTACAACGGGTAAGGACCACAAGGGGAGCAAGCAGGTGACTTGCGTCCTCTCACCGGCTTCCCCGGCGCTGCCCCCCTTCCTGTGCAGGCGACATGCCGCAGCAGCAGCTGCAGGCGCACATGAAGCAGGCGGTGACGCAGGCGGTGCAGGAGGCGCTGCAGCCGGCATTGCAGCAGGCGGTGCAGGCGCTGCAGCCGCTGCAGACGCTGCGGCAGGACGTGGAGAGACTGCACGGGCTGGTGGTGAGCACCCACAACCTCAGAGCGCGGGCGAACAACAGCGACAAGAACCGGCGGTTGCTGCCGCTTTTTAACCGGGAGGCGGCGGCTCCGGGCGCAGCAGCCCCAGCAGCCCAGCAGCCGCAGCAGCGCCGCCTGCGCAGCAGGCGATTCTGCCGGGCCCGGGCGTGTTCCCCCCAACCTGGGCGGCTCTGTGGGGCGAGGTGAGGAGGACGGGAGAGGGTGGAAGGGTGCTGCATGCCCCCCTCCGGCGCTGAAGGCTGGCCCGCCTGCACACGCTGCAGTGCTGTGGCCTGTGTCATTGCCATGCGCCATAGCTGCACTACGCTATTGCCTGCACGCCCGGCTGGCCGACGCATGGTTCTCTGCCCGGCTGGCTGACGCATGGTTCTGTGCCCGCCACGTGCTGCCTGCCTGCTGCTTGCCTGCCTACAGTGGGAGTACGACCACATGGATGCGCTGGCGGAGTTTTACGAGCAGGATTTCGGGCAGCCCAACACGGACCGTAAGTTGCCACGTCATTCCCCTGCATGTATCGCAGAGGTGGTGCTGCAGTTGCGGCTGGCAGGACGGCTGCTGCTGGGAGCGCGCAGCTGCTGCCAGGCAAGCCACGCCACACATCAAGCCGCTCTCTGCCCTGTGCCCTCTCCCTGCAGTTAACCAGCGCAAGCAGCTGTTTGAGCACTTCATCACGCTGGCGTGAACAGCGCGAGGGCAGCACCAGCTGGATGGCGACTGCACCGCCGGCCCCTGGCGCACTGCGCTGCATGCGGACACGCCCATGCGCCCTTCCCAACTTTGCCCCGCTGCTGGCCGTGCCTGGTGGTGCCGCCCATGAGCTGGCGCATAGACAGTTTTTTCGCGCCTGCCTGACTGCCCAATGCATGCTGCACCTCAGTACAGACCAACAGCTGCCCCATGTCTGCATGACCCTAATCGTCAACGGCAGGCTTTAACCCACATCTCTATTGATTTCCTCTATCTGACTTGCCTGAATCTTTACCCCATCTTCCCTGATCTGCACAGTACGCGTTCTACTCTGTTCCACTCCCTGCATGCTACCTGTTGCCACTGATGCCTGCAAGCAGGCCGCCCTACCTCCTGTAAAGCTCGTGCTGTAATGTGCCGCACGTGTTAGCTGCGGCCCCCATGCCTGGGGAGAATCGAGCTCCAAGCAGTGGCTGAGGGTGTTTCTCTGGCCCTCAGCAGGGCAGGGTGGCAGCTGGGGCATGGCTCCGCCTGCCGGCCCGGTGCGGCACATGCTCGTACATGACGGCTTGAAATGCCCTCGCATTGTTCGACAGCGCGTGCAGCTGGCATCCATGAGACTTCTCATGACACAGGCAGGTGCTCAGTGTGAGGCGAAGCGTGCTGCATGAGGTGGAGGGTGGGCCGGAGCTTGAAGCAGCGGCGCCGGCCACGCTGGCGGCGGCGCAGCGGCGACGGCAGTCAGGCAGCGAGCCCTGCCCCCATCGGCGCACTCCCCCACCGCCGATCGATTTGGGGGCTCGGAAACAGCGGCGGCACCATGCGGATAACAGTGAACGTGGAAATAGGGCCCGAGGAGGTGCCGATGGCGACCGAGCTGCTGGCGGTGCTGCGGTGAGCGTGTGGGGGCGGTCACATGCCCGATCGCCGCTGCGAGGAGGGCCATCGAGCGCACATGCGCCGCCTGGCCCTGCCACCCAGCTCGGTGGTCCGCCTCCCGCGCTCCGCAGGCAACTCACCGATCACGTGTCGTTACAGCACACCGACGGCAGCGCCGCCGCGGCCCGGGGCCCCTCTGCCGCCGCCTCGGCGCCGGGCNACGCGGCCTCAGCGCCGCAGCTGCAGCAGGCGCCACCGGCAGCGCCGCCCTCGGCAGCATCCGCGCCGATCACGCCAGCCAGCTCGTCAGGTGGTGCGGTGCCGGGGCCGGCGGCTGCGCCCGTCGCCTTCCCACCTGGCACCACCCCGCAGCAGCAGATTCACCAGCTCATCACGCAGAGCGAATACACAGAGCACCCAGAGCCGGTGGGTTGTGTTGCAGGTGTTGGTGCCAGGGTGGCGGCAGCTGGGGCGGGGTGTGCATCGTGGCAGCTGTCGAGGCCGGAGGGGCGGGCATGGACGGAAGGTGGGCAGCCACTGCCAACACAGCCCTGCCCATGGCGAGTGCTTGCGTCGCTGCAGTGCCATTCAATCCAAACCACATCGCTGCTGCGTAACAGGCCTCCGTAATCTCAACTTCCACGTGCATGACCTCCCATGTGTGTCTGCCGCTTTGACGACACGTGCGTTTCCTCCATGGCGCCATTCTCCCTGCCTGCTCCCCGGACCCTCATCGCTGACCCACCTGCGAGCTCAACCTCGCCCTGCTTCGCGTCTGCTGTTCCCTGCAGCTGGCACGGCAGCTGGAAGCTATCATCACGGATCCTGCGCTGGGAGGGCCGCCTACCATGTTTCCCCAGTTCGTGGAGGTGGGGTGCCACCGTTGTGGATGATTTTTGCATGCTGGCCAGCTGGCAGCTGAGCATATCCAGCACAAAGCGGGAAGCATCTGTGGAGCTGGCCAGTTCTAAAGGCAATGGTTACCAAAACTCCATGTTTCCTGTACACTGCCTGCAGATTTGGACCAAGATTGCGTTCGACCCGCAGCTGCCCGCTCCGGCGTACTTTTTCCCGCAATCGGCCCGCAACCGGCCCGCTGCCCGGCTCATTTTCTGTGTCCTCAAAACTGCCTGCAGATCTGGACCAAGATTGCGCTGGACCCGCAGCTTCCGGCGCAGGAGCGGTCGGCCGTGCCGTTTGTGCTGCTGCTGCAGGTGGGGGAGGGAGGGGTGCTGCAGGGGTGGCCTGCTTGTGTCAGTGACGTGTCTGTGTTGCTTTTGCGGCCGGGTTGAGCTGGCAGGAAGCAGGGCAGCAGCGGCGGCGGCGTCAGCAGGGGGTGGCATGGCAGCAGCTGTCGGGTGTGTGCTCCGTGCCTGATGGGTCGTTTGTGGCATCACTGCAATGTCGAGAGAATTGCCGTTTCATCTCTGTTCCTGCTGCAGCACATGGGCCAGAAATTCAGGGAGCAGTTCCGCGACCGCGTGATGCGCGAGGTGCGGCATTATTTAGTTCATGCGCATTAGGCAAGCAGTTGGATGCTCAAATGGTTGGTGCGGCCGTTGCATGTGCGGCAGCAGTGGTGCGACTGCCTGATGCCAGAGGTGCGACTTTACCTTCATGCACCCCAGCAGCTGCCCGCTTGAGGGATGCTTGGTTGTTGCGTGTGAGGACCGCTGCCTGTGCAGTCGCAGTTTCGGGGCTGCGTGATGCGCAAGGTGGGTTCATTTGGTGACCTGCTAAACCCTGCACCAGGATGCCGTGAAGCATTTTGTTCCAGGCCGGCATCACTAGGCGCTGCTTGTGCTGGTGCGCGCTGTGCTGGCTGCTCCCCACCCTCTGCCGCTGACCCAACCGGATCCTAATGCCTGCCGGCTGCGGAAGCACCAGGCGGCAGTGCCCTGCCATGCCATGCGCAGTTGTCTTGCGCCTGACCCGTCCCTCCGCCCTGCCCCTGGGCTCCCCTGCAGCTGCTCAAGCACCTGGCGGTGGTGCGCCCCAACAACGCCAACCGCTCAGAGTACTACATCCACGCCGAGGTGTTTGCCGCACTGGTGTCAATCGAAATCGTGCCCGTGGACGTAAGTTTCTCGTTGTTTGAGAGGCGCAATGCACCTGCACGGCCCAAGCCGCACCCTGGTGTGCCGCCCACGTGCCTGCAAGCCATGCTTGCCAACAGCAAAGTCACATGCTGGGACCTCGCTACGAGGCCGGTGTCCCATGCCTTTGCACAGCTGGTGCCCCATGCAAGTGCACACCGCGATTCGCCTTCCCGTGTTGGTTTGCGTGCTGCAGCACTATCATTATCATTCCGACGACCACACCTAGCAAAGGGCGGGGGCAAGCATTTCTGGGCCACTAGCTGCTCACGTGCTGTCTGCTGTATTGACTCCGTTCTTGCGCAGGGCGCCGTCAAGACCATGGTTGCGCTGGCCAAGGGCGAGGGCAAGCGCGGCGCTGCAGTCACCATGCTGGGAAAGACTGTGGAGCTGGCGGGACACCTGGTGGGCTGCTGCTTGGGGGGCATTGATGCTTGACGTTTATTGGGCAGCGCAGGCCTTTGCTGTTGATCTGGCGGGGCACCTGGTGGGCTGCTACTGCTGATGCTGATAAAAGACACTGTGGAGTGATGCCTGACGTTTACTGGGTGGTATGCCGTTTACTGGGTGGCGCAGGCCTTTGCTGACTGGCTGGCGGTGCACCTGGAGAGGCACTTCCGCTCTCTCTCTTTTGGAGTCACTGGCTACCCAATTCGCAGGTCGTGTTCATTCATGCCACAGCTGAGGTGGTACATTGCCTCAGCTTCCGCTGGCAACGTGCACAGCTGCCCCCTGAGCCGCTGTCCCGCCTGTGCAGATTGCGGAGAAGGCGGGGCAGGCAATGAAGGACATGGAAGCGTGCGTGGCCAGCATCACAGGTGAGGGCAGGGAGAAGGGCACCCAAAATTTCCCTTAAGCCTGCGCTGTGGTGTGGAGGGCTGCAGGGCAGGCGGCACTTGCGGCTGTGTGTGGCGAGCTGCGACACTGCTGCCTTGCCAGTGCTGGTGAGCAGCGGAACTCGGTATGCTGGTTAGCGGCGGGACTCGATTGCCGTTAAAGAGAGCCGGAGCCGGAGCTCACGTGCATCACAGCACCTGGGCCATCTGGGCATCTAAACCAGCCGTTCGAAAACAATTGGTTTCAACTGCAGAGCCGGAGTTCCACTATGACGTGGAGTACATCAACGGTACGATGGGCTGGGGAGGCGCGCCGGCGGCGGGCGCGGCAGCGGTGAGTGCTGCTGGCTGGCGCACTGCCGTTGGTACGGGCAAGAGGGGGGCCCTGTGCCTGCAGCCAAGTTGTGTGGATGCAGCACCACTAGCCCACATTTCCCCGTGCAGGCGCGGCAGCTGCAGCTGGTGCCGGCTCACTCTATTGCTGATGCCCACGGCGACTCCATTTTTGCGCTGGCCATCGACCCCACACACTCCCAGTTTGTCAGCGGTGCGTTGTGGTCCAGCCATGCTGGTGCATGGTGGCTTGCGAAGCGCAACCTTTGTTTGTTTGTATGGGGTTGGCTGGCTGAGCAGCGCTGGCCAGCCACCATGGCGTGGGTGACCTGGTGTGCTGAAGTGCAGCCACGGCGTACGCCTGCGTGCATGCAAGGGGCTGCAGCTGTGCCAAGCTGGGCACTGCGTTTCCAACCCAAACCTGCTCATGCCCTGCAAGTGCAGGCGCTCACCATGTTGCAATCTGGGTACACATTGTTAATTCGGGCACCATGTTCCAATCTGCGCACCCCAATCTGCAGGCGGCAAGGACACGTACCTGCAGGTCTTCTCGCAGTCAGGGCAGGCCATCCAGCGCATCGACCTGGGTGATGTGTGAGTGGCTGAGTGATTAGTTGGAATGATTAGTTGCTGGGGTTGGAGCAGCTTCCCCAGTTGTGCGCTGAATTAAGGTGGAGCATGGGTGTGCCATGCTGGGCTGCAATAGCCGTGTGCATGATTCCCCAGCGTGCCACCAGCCACGGGCCTGTGTTCATTGTCTGCTGGCGGCATGCTCCAACTGCCTGCAGGTACACCTCTAGCATGGACTTCCACCCCCGCTTCAACATGCTGCTGGCCACCTGCATCAACCCCGGCACACAGAAGCTGCGCCTGGCGGGTGAGCCGTGCTGTGCTGTGCTGCGCTACGTTGTGCCGTGCCGTGCCGTGCTGCACTGTGCTGCACTGTGCTGTGTCGCACCGTGCCGTGCTGTGCTGTGCCGTGCTGTGCTGTGCTGATCTGGGATGGGGTGGTGCCGAGCTATGTCATAGCTCACTAGTAGGCACCGCGCACCCGGCCTTCTGCCCACTCCCTCCTCTCCCGCGCTGCTGCAGCCCTCTCGAGCAGCCAGCCGCAGGGCGGTCGCTGTATATGCACACTCTACTGTCAACCCGCACCCAACCGCCTCCCCACCGCCTCCTGCCCTGCCCCCTCCTCCGCAGCCTTCATGAGCAGCCAGCCGCAGGGCTTTGTTGCCAAGGGCACCAACGTGCGAGAGGACATGGTGGCTGTGGCAAGCGTGCGGGTGAGCTGCAATGATTGAACTGCTCAATCAACGTGAAGTGTTGTTGTGTCTTGAGGGCTTTGGGCATGCGGGTGGGGAGGAGTGATCAGCAACACTTGGGGGCCTGCCGCCCAGTGGCATGTGCAGGCAGGGCTGCTGCAAACACGGCGGCTTAGCTGAGTTCTTTCACTTCCGCCTGCAGCAGTGCACCGTCGCCAGGCTGTACTGCCCACCGGCTTCCTGTTCAGCCAGGCCGTACTGCCCAATACTCCCCTCCCCCTCGAGGCGCTCCCTCTCCACGCGCTGCCCTGCACCACCGGCTTCCTTGCAGCTGAGACCGTTGTGGCCGGCGCAACCAGTGCTTGTCATGTGCCTTGTCATGAGCCAAACAAATCTCCCCACTCCTGCTGCATCCCAGGCGCTGCCCGACACCAACGCCTTCCTCACCGGCGAGACCGTTGTGGCCGACAAGCAGCCCAAGCCGGTTGTGCGCTACTGGGACCTGGCCTGTGAGTCGTTGACATGCGCTCTGCACCTGCTGCCATTGCAGCCACCCTTGTGTCGAATGCCCGAGCTGGTTGCGCGCTGCCAGGACCTAGCATGTGATGCTGACCCACGTGCACTCTCTCCCGCCTGTCAACCCCTCCTGCAGCCGCCCCGAGCTTCGAGGCGATGCAGCCCACCGCCACCTTCAGCGGCCATGCGCACATCCCCACCGCGCTGCGAGGCGTGGCGGGCGACCCCAACATGTTTGTGTCGGGTGGGTTGAAAGAAAGAAAGCGGAATACGCCTTGGGCGTGGGTTGAGGGGGCCAGCTGGGTATCAAGCCCAGACGGCACCAGCCAACAACATGTTTGTGTCGGGTGGGTCGCTCCCTCTGCATGCGGGAGTGTGAAACTTAATAGGTGGCGCGTGGACGGTCAGAGGCAGGCGGGCCAACATGTTTAGCCCTGGTGCGTTGCATGCATGTGCTTCCAGTGTTGATTGCTCTTTTAGTCGACCTCGGGGGCCACCCGTCGCAATAGCTTCGGCTCAACAGCTGAGGTCAATCAACCCGCCCCCAAACACCCCTCCCTGCAAGCAACAAGGGCGGCGCCACGCTCCTGTGAGACCTGCGCGCTACACAATGCACTGGCACATGTATTCAGTTGATCCCCGCATCCCCCACTGCTTTCCGCAGGCGACAAGGGCGGCGCCATGTTCCTGTGGGACCTGCGCAGCCCCACAGCCGTGGGCACCTTTGTGGCGGAGGGCAAGGCCACGTGAGTCTTCTGGGGGAATGATTACTTGCGACTGAACTGCTTGCACGGCTGCATGTGGGCACCTTTNAGCCACGTGCGCTGCTTGCTCCCCTCGGCTGCTTGTTTGTTGTACCGCTCACACATGCATTGATCCAGTACAGCAAGGCATGGCAGCCGCATGGCAGCCGCTCTGCAGCGTGCTCTTTCGAACGCCGGTACGGGTTGTGTAGCTGCCTCCTGCCCCTTGCTGCAGCGCGCACAGCAGCGCACCGAGAGCAGATGCCCCAACCTCCAGTTTGCACACCTGGCTGCTTTCCAGTTCAATAACACTCCACGCCCTGCTCGCCCTGCACCCTGCTCGCCCTGCTGTAGTGTGCATGGACACATGGCGGCCAGCTCTGAGAGCACGGCCCTCCCGATTCACGCTCGCCTCACAAGCAGGCCTGCTCCTCCCCCGCCTCCTGCAGTGCGCATGGAAATATGGTGACCAGCATCGAGAGCAGCGGGCCCCTGGTGGTCAGCGGCAGCACAGACCGCAGCGTGGCCATCTGGGACGTGCGGTGAGTCTGTGGCTCCGGAGTTTTCCTGGGGAATGTTCCGCATCAGTTGGTAGTGGGCCGCAGCTGGCCTTGATAGTTTGGTATTCACCCACAGCCTGGCCATCCGGGCCTCACAGCAGAAGCAGGTGCACAGCACGCAGCGCATGCCACGTGCGTGTTTCGGTTGGGGTGCCGTTATGGGCGCAAGGTTCGCGCCATGGCTCCACAATGAATGCCGGTTCGCCTCGCCGCTGCACCGCTGCCGCAGGTCCCTGGGCCGGCCGGCTCTGGGCTCCGTGGCGGCGGACAACATGACTGTGCTCAAGGTGGGCTGAGGGTAGGGGAGGCTGCCTTGTCAGAGTTGGTACCAGACCGCTGCTGAGGTGCAGCGCGGCTGAACATGCCTGCGCTCAAGGCGGGCAGCGGGCATTGATCGGCAAGTGTGTGGCAAGGGCTGTTGTGCACAGGCAAAGGGCGTGGCTGCCCGGCCTCCCGCTTGGCCTGCGGCTTGTATCACTCTGCTGCTGCATGGGCCCCTCCCACTGCTCCTCCCCTCTCTCTGAGCGCAGCTGGTGCCTGCACCAGGGGCGGCAGCAGATGTTACCGCCCACCGACCGTCTCCTGTCATGGGTCACATGGCCTCCCTCCCTCCCCTTCCCCTGAGCGCAGCTGGCGCTGAACCAGGGCCGACAGGTGGTGGCGGTCTCGGCGGTGCAGTCACTCTTCCTCCTAGACCTCGCCAACCCCGCGGCGCCAGGTGCGCACGTTTTGATGCTTCAGGGCATTGGGCGTGGGGTTCCTCCTAGGCATCGCCCACCCGGCGGCGCAGCGTGCACACCTGTGTGCTGCTTGTTGCCAAGGTCTCAGCCTTGCGCTGGCCCAAGCGGACAGCTTGCCCCACACCCTGCAGCCGTCGGTGGTGCGTTGCGCCTTGCGCTGCCCATTGCAGACCCCCAATCTCATTCAGCCACCCAGCACCGTGTGTTGCAAGGGAACCCTACTTCTGCACGCGCAGTGTTGTCGGCCCCCCGGCTCCCCTTGCGGTGGCCTGGCCCAATGGCCGCCCGCGCTCCGCACTATAACAACCAGCTCGACACCTGCCTCCGCCTCCCCTTGCGCCCCGCAGTGCTGTCGTCACCCCTTGCGGTGGCCTGGCCCGATGGCCGCCCACGCTCCACATACCATGACATCAAGTGGCACGAGGCGGCGGGGCTGCTGTACGCAGGAGGTGGGTGTGCCTGCAGGCTTTCCTCGACCAGCGTGGCGCGCTGAGTGGGCGGGGAGTACTCGCTGCCGCGTCAAGCGGCACAACATGGCGGGGCTGCGGTACGCGCGAGATGGTCTCCACTTGCATTGACGGCTGCCCCCTTCGCCCAAAATTTGCCCGCCCCTGCAGGCAAGGACAAGGTGGTGGACATGTACACCCTGGCATAGCGTGGCGCGCTGTGCCCGCTGCGCAAGCCACCTGTGCGATGCAGCAGGCCGCACGGCTTGCATTTGCGGCGGCGGCTGGGCGGCATGACATGCAGTGCAGCCGCCAATGCAACAGTGCGGAGCACCACTTGTTTGGCACAACACCGTCTGTTCTGCCAACACCGTCTGTTCTGCCTGCCCTGTAAGCTAGCCGCCAGCTGCCAAGTCCCAAGTTGCCACACGTCGTAGGCTATATTACACATGCAGCTGCGGCCTGCCCAAGCAGGCGGCGCGGCAGGCTTGTGGCGATGCAGGCTATGGATTGTGGAATGGAAAAGACACGGTCGCTGCGCGGGGTTGGCACAACAAGCGACATGGGTGCGGATGGTATTCACGACAGACACGGTCGCTGCGCGGGGTTGGCGCAGCAAGCGGATGGGGGCAGTGCCAGGCAGAGTGCACAGTCTAAATGAAA
Source organism: Chlorella sp. Dachan (assembly GCA_006782975.1). NCBI lineage: Eukaryota > Viridiplantae > Chlorophyta > Trebouxiophyceae > Chlorellales > Chlorellaceae > Chlorella > Chlorella sp. Dachan. The sequence continues at coordinate 201,122 of RRZL01000028.1, read as the reverse complement.
TGGGGTGTGCAGAGCACAGGGGTGGGTTCGCTGTTCACTCGTGGGCTGTGGTGGATGAAAGTCTGGGCAGGTGATGGCGAAAACTTGCGGCAGCCGCTTAGCAGGCCGCATGAAAGCAGTGGGGCTGGGTGGGCATGGACAGGCACAGGGTTTAGTAAAGCAGGAGTGCAGGGGGGAGGGGGCAGGGAAGCGCTGCCTAATAATGCCTAATCATCGCAACATGGGGAAGCGGATGGGAGGGCAGACTGCCGGGCTGATCAAATGGCAGGGCAGTGCGGCCCACAGCAGGTGGGGGGTGCAGGCAGGGGAGGCCGGGTGGGTTGAGTGGTTGAGGTGGGGGAATCACTGGGCGAGGGAGGCAGAAAGTGGATGGGCAAGGGGACAGGAGTGACGTTTGGGAAGTGGGGACGCCTCGAGGCCGGCAGCGCCAGACCCAGGGGGTGGGTGGGTGGCACAGCGTGGCTGGTTGCGGGCCGCAAGGGGGGCCAAGATGGTGACGAGGGGGTGATGTTTGGAACGGCCTGCCTGCCTGACACGAAGGATCTAATATTCTGCGCTACAAATAACGGCCTGCTGCTAGTCAGGCGTGTGCCCGATCGCAGGCAGCTGCAAGGACGGGCTCCGGCTGCTGCAAGCTCTCGGAGCGAAGGAAGGGCCCCGCTGCGGCAGCGCATGAAGTGGTGTTCAATGCCCGCTGCACGGCCACTGCCGCCTGCACAGCGTGGCAAGGGGCAGATGGGATAGGGCACTGACGCTTGCGGGCCTGTTGGCTTGCGAGCGGAAGGCGGGAAGAGCGGCCGCGGCGCTGCGAGTACCACCACCCCAGGCCGCCCCACGGCCGCCCCAGGGCCAGCCTGAACGCTTGCAGGCTCACCTGGAGGCTGTGAGAGGCGGCGGCGGGCTCCTGGCTGGCTCCAGCGGCTGCCGCGGGCCGGCCCTCCAGCGGCGGGCCGCCTCGAGCGATCACGCTCGCTGTGGTGGCGCACATCAACGCCGCGCACAGGCAGAGCGTGAGGGAGAGGGCCCACAGCTCGCCCTTGTTGCTGCCCTCAACCAGCGACCTGTGGGGCATCATCGGCTTGCTCGTGGCTGTGCCCAACTCAACCAGGAAGCAGAATGGACACCGCCCAAAGCGGCTCCTGCACCTTTTGGATGCTGGACGTGCTGAGCCTGGATGCGCCGCAGGCCCCTGTTCCTTCGGGTTGGGCTCTCAACCTGCTCTCAGCCGTGCCACATGTGTTTATGAAGGGCCCCGCCCAGCCGCCACCACGTGGTGGCGGCAGCACCGCGCGGCACCGGGGGGCGCTGGGTACCTCCTCTCAGATTTCAGATAACTCAAATCTGGCGTGCTCAGCTTTGGTCACCCTTCACTCCAGCGCTTTACACGCAGAAACTGAATGCAATGCAGCAGCGCAGCTCACCCCGCTGCACCTAGCGCCGCTTGCAGCCGCGCCCGCAGGCTGGCGAGGTTGAGCGGCGGCGCCGGCGGTTGCCACTCGTCCCGCTGCTGCTGCTGCTCAGCACCCGGGCCAGCCGGCTCAGCGGCGGCCTCTGGGCTGCCCAGCAGCGACATGGCCGCCAGGTCAGCTTCCACTTCCACTTCCTCCTCTTCTTCCGGGTTGTGAGCCTCTGCAAGTGCCGCACCTGCCGCGTGCCCCACCGCTGCCGCCGGCAAGGTTCCCAGTCCTGCTGCGCCAGCATCCGTTGCTGCCCATCCTCCCTCATCCAGCACCGCCGCTCCAGGCTCGTACAGAGCCACCAGGCACAGCTCGCCAGACAGCCGTCGCCGCCGCCCCTGCTGCTGCTGCGAGGGGCTCGGCAAGCAGCCGTTGAGCGGTGCATTCTCGCCTCCATCCTGCTGCCACAGCCCGTCTTGTGGTCGCTGCTGCCGCTCCTGCTGCTGCTGCTGGTGCTGCTGCTGTTCGTCGGCGCTGGAGCAGCGCTCACGCTTCAGGCTGCGTGGCTGGCTGGGCGGCTGGCTGAGCGGCTGGCTGGACGGCTGCTGGGTGCTCGGTTCGGCATCCGCCTCTCCGCCCAGCTCAGACCCTCCGCCCCCCTGAGGCTGGCTGCCGCCTTCGTCTGCGCCATCCACGCCCTCGGCCGCTGCCAACTGTGCCGCTGCTCCACCGCCTGCCATGCCTGCTGCGCCTGCTGCGCCTGCTGCGACAGCTGCGCCGCCCTGCTGCTTGGCCTCTCGCTTGGCGTCACTTCGCTGCCGCTCAGCGATGGCCTCGTCAGCCAGCGCAAAGGCGCCCTCCCGCAGCTCTCGAAGCGTATCACTGAGAGGGGAGCCCCGACGCCGCCCTGCCCACAGCACTCCGTGGTACTGCGCAGCAGGGGATGGGCCAGCAGGAGGCGGTGAGAGCCAGGCTGGTTGCCGGACAGGCAGCCATTCAGCTGCGACACATCGTTCATCATGATGTGGCAGGCCTGGAACTCAGGGACAGGCACTGTGTTGAACTGTGGTTTAACGTCCGCTCTAGACGGGCGACACAGACACTAGACAGGCGGCACTGCTATTCATCCGCCTCCTTGAGCTGTCCATTCAACAGCCGGGCGCTGCACCCACCAGGTTGCAGGCAGCCAGGGCCACCTCAAATGCCCGCTCCCCCACAATGTCCCGCATGTGCAGCTTGATGCCGTTGGCATCTGCAGGCAGGGAGGATTGGCAGATTGGCGGCCCCAGCACATGAGGTGTGCAGCTGACGCCAGCCCCTTGCGACCGACCGAAGCTCGCACCACGATCACAGGACATGCGGCTGCTGATGCTTCCCCTTCACGCTGAAGGCAGCTGGTCACACGGTTTGCAGCACAGGCACCCCTACAGAGCTCACCCCTAACGCAACCTTCGCCAGGCAGCTGGTCATGCGATTTGCAGCACAGGCACTCACCCCTGAAGCCCTCCACCTTGGCCCCCATGGCCGAGTTGGGACCACGGTCAATCAGGAAGTAGTTGAGCCTGTTGTGTTGCGGGGACGGAGCGGCACGGCCAGGAGAGTGGGTTGGCAGCCGGCAAGATGCAGTTGCAGCGGGCATGGCGAGCGGGCATGCACATCAGAGGCCGCTGTTGCCAGCATGCCGAGCCATGCTCACTAGCTTGTCGGGCATGCACACAATACTGCTGCTCCCCCATTCAGCTTACGGGTGGTCGATGCCCCGGCTGTTGCGAGCGATTATGTGGTGCACGCTTGTCTCAGCACACAGGATGCCCGCTGCCGCCAGGCGCGCCTGACAGGCAACAGAACGGGCGCAGCAGCAGAGAGTTCACCAGTGCAGAGCCGATCTAGCAGCCATGGCTAGCCTACCCGAGCACTCGCACTCGGCCCAAGAGCATGCGGTGCAGCTGCAAGGCGGCCGCTGTGTGCCGGCCGCCTCCCTTGCATGTCTAAGGTGCTAACGTGCTTGCCTGGAAGTCGCCGCCCATGCGCGCCAGCCAGTAGCGCACGCCATCAGTGGGCACACTTTCCACCCCCTCCTCCTCCAGCAGCTCCAGCAGGCCCGGCCAGTTGACCATAGCGCGCAGGTCACGCGTGGCAGCCACCTGGAGGGGGAGGGGATGCGAGGTGGGGTGGATTCTGGGCTGGACCGGCAGGCGGCGGCGGAATGCGGCAACCAAACAGTTGGTTGCGAGGGAGGCGGCAGGGGGCTGTTGCTGAACTCCGCTTCAGCAGGCAGACTGGGTGTCTGCGATCATGCCCCACAAGAGGTTCAACGCCATGGGCAGTGCCTGGTGCCACTGCTGGGGCGTGCCAGACGGCCAAATGAAGGACACACACGCAGTGCTCAGGCTCGCGTGTGGCTGCAAGAACCAAACCACGCCACTGACCTCAGCAGGCACCACGCCCTTGCGCTGCTGCTTGGCCCCAGCGGCAGGCGCCCGGGGCGCGGAGCCGCCCTGCCGCGGCCGCCCCTCCCGCGTCTTCCAGCCCCTGGTGGTGGGAGGCATGCGGTGGGGCCATGTTGGGCGCAGGGCAGGAGAGCAATCAGTGCACAGACCTAGTTGTTTGCGATGTGTTGACCTTGCAGTTGGAGCCCCCTGCTCGCGTCACCACCAACCACCTCTGTCCTTCCCTCCCCAACATCAGCAGCACCCACCGCAGCATGTAGTGCGCTTTGGACAGGTCGTGCCCCGCGGCCTTGAGCTCCCGGTACAGCCCGCCATATGCCTCCACCAGCGGGTGCAGGCGGGGGTACGGCACGTGCCAGCCAGTGGGCAGGGTGCTGGGTGCTGGGGGCGCCACTGTGCCACCCCTGCTGGGCCTGCTGTAACCACTACCGCTGCCGCCACCGCCGCCTGAGCCGCTGCCGGTTGAGCTGCCACCGCCTGCGCTGCTTCCCAGCTGTTTCACGCTGGGCCCCTTGCGAGCCCACAGGCGGGCAAAGGCATCGGGCGCCATGAGGGCAAGGGAGCCCCTGCCGCTCTCTGGTCCGCCGCCATCGCTGCTACTGCCGCTGCCGCCGGCGCCGCCGCCCGCCGCCAGCGCTGCGCTGCTGAAGCTGGGTGCTGTGAGCAGGCGGATGCAGCCGCTGCTGGCCCAGTGGCCGGTGCAGCCAAAGCGGTCCAAGCTGCCGGTGTCCACCCCTGCCTCCACCTCGGCAGCATCTGCAACGGGGGCAAGGGGCAAGCAGGGAGAGCTGAAGAGTGTGGGCAGGCGGGAAGCAGGGAGGGCTGAAGGTGTGGGCAGGCGTAACGGCAGCTGCATCCCTGCATCCGTGCTCCCCGCAAGACACTGCAACCATGCATACATTGGGAACCAACATCCAACACCGCAACAGCCCCTCACCCGCGGGGAACAGGGGGAAGAAGCGGCCGGGGCCGGGCGTCTCCCCAGTGAGGTCCACTCGCAGAAAGCCCAAGTGGCGGGCGGTCACCGGCGGCGGCTCCCCGCCGCGCGGCACTGATGGGTGCAGGATGACCGGCACCGTGGGGTGACGGGCATCCAGGGTGGTGGCAAGCAGCGGCGAGGCCTCCAGCCGCTGGTAGATGGCCGCCGCCCAGGAGTCGCGGTCACCGTCTGCCGCCCAGGGGTTGGACGGCGGCGGCGGCGGCGGCGGTGCTCCCTGCTGCTGGCTGGCCGGCGTCCCCCCTGCTGCAGCCCGCGGCGACAGCGCGAAGGCCGCAAATGCCATGCGGAGGGCAGCCGGCTGCTTGCAGCTGCCCGGTTTGTGTTTGCGGGCTGGGAGGCACGCCGCTGGACAGGAGGGGTGCCTTGTGCGACAGCGATGCTGATCGGGGCGATGATTCAACACCTTCCGCCAGACACCATGCCTTGCCACTGCTGCCGCCGCCGCTGTCGCTGCCGCCGCTGGGCAGGCAGCTGCCTGCAGGTACTTGTCCGTCACCCACTGTTCAAACGCAAATTATAACATGATGCACGTGTGCCACAGTGTCGAAGCACCATGCAGGCAGACCAGGCGAGTAGACGAAGCACTGGCGGCAGCTCATGCAAGGCAGCAGCAGCCGGCAGCCGGCACGTCAAGCCGGGCGGGCAGGCGGCCTGTACTCGGGGCACTGGCTGGCCAGGTCCAGCGGCGCCCAAGCCGACAGCGGGTAGGCAGCCAGGCCGGTGATGTGCAGCAGCAGCTCGTGCGGCAGAGCACCCAGCATGGCAGCAGGGGGCTGGCTGTCGCCATCGCTGCTGCCGCTCGCCTGCCGGGCACCGCGGCGTGCGGCCAGCAGTAGAGTGGCCGCCGCCTTGCGGAAGGCGGGCATGAAGCGGCGGTGCTGCTGCGGCGTCCAGGCCGGGTGCTGCAGCGCCAGGTGCAGCCACCTGCACAGGGCTTAAGGCAGGGCAGGTTGGACGGCTGCGTTCCTTGCATCCACCCAAACCGTATCAGTGTAGCATGGAGGTTGTCCCTGGAGCGCAGCTGGCAGCTTCCAGACCCCAAGGCTGCTGCTCACCCGTTGCGGCCGAGCAGATCAAACACTTGGACATGGCGGATTGGGTCAAAGCGCTGGAGCAGGGTGGCAGGTGCAAGCTGAGCAAATGGTCCGTGCTCGCCTACTGCCCAGTGTGCCACCCACACATTGCTGTACACCAGGCGTTGGTAGCCAGCAGCGAGCAGCCGTTCCAGCATGGGCAGAAGTATGACATCCAGTGGATGGGCTGCCTGCAAAGGCTCAAGTGTAGGCGACAAGGTGAAACTGCATGGCAAGCTGCAGCGTGAAAACAACATACTGTGACTGCCCAGCCGCCCGAGCTTGCCTGCGGATACCCTCTAAAGCTGCGTGCCCGGTGGTCATTCAGTCCCAGGAGACGAAATGGCACATCCGATGAGCCATACTGCAGAGTGGACCAGGGTCGTCAAGTGTACTAGTAACTGGATGCATATCGAAGCTGATGAGCTGGCAGCAGGGCCTGCATGCATCCCTCGCGTACCCCTGTCACTGCCACACGCAGGAAGAAGGCTTCAGCTATCGGGCAGAGGCAGTAAGGCTCTTCTGCCTCCACAGAGGGGAGGGGCAGCCTCGGCAGGCCATAGCTCCTCTCCAGGCGAGCCGGGGGCTCTGGGACCTGGCCTGTTAGCAGCACCTCCAGTGCTGCATGGCTGAACCCCCGCATGGCTGCTGTCAAGGCTGAACAGGTCACAGGAAAGCCTGCGGACATGAGCAAGCGCACGGCGGCGGCCTGGTCCCCAAGTGCTGCTGCGCACATGAGGCATGAGCCCCACGGCAGCGCTCCCTCACGGGAGCGTAGTGTGTGAAAAGCCGGCGCAAGCCAGGCTGCTGCTGATGGGCACTCTGCTGCAAGTCCGCGGCCAGCTGCAGCATCAGCCACATGCTGCAACAGCCGCAGGCAGCCGTGCCTGGCTGCATCGCACAGCAATTCCTGCCCCAACTGCTGGCTCAGAATCAGTGACGGGGCCGCTACGACAAGTTGCTCTAGCATGGCTGGGCAGTCAGTCAGGGCCGCATCGCGCAGGAGAGAGTCGCTGCCTTCATAAGGCGAAGCCCCCGCCGCCAGCAGCGCCGCCACCACGTCGGCGTGGCGGCCACAGGCCGCCAGGCCGACCGCGGACAATGGTGTGCCGTGCGGCCCGGCTGCCATGGACTGGTCTGGGCTGAGCAGGCTGCCAAAGCGCCCGGCCCTGACATCCACAAGCTGGTCTGCAGCGGCGACCGGCGCTCCTGCTGCCGCCAGCTGCCGCACAGCGGCGGCGTCGCCTGCTAGGGCTGCCGCGTGCCACAGCGACACGGGGCCGAGATCCAGGTCCTCTGGGGTGGCGCCAAACAGCAGGGATTGCAGGCGGGTGTGGTCGCGGCGCAGGAGGGCCTCGTAGAGCGGCGCGGGAGTGTCAAAGATTGCTGCCATGATTTCCAGGATCTGAGGGGCGGAGAGGACGGGCGTGAAGGGTCAATCAAGGCGCAGCCAGTCGCCTCCGCCGCCGCCCAGTCATCGCCGGGTGGCGAGGCAGCCATGCGGCTCCAGACAGGGCTCCAGAGCGCACAGCATGCTTCAGCCACCCAGACCAAGGATGATCCACACTTCACACAGACCATTGCAACAATGCGGCTCTATATGCACTAGCCGTAGGGCTGATGCCGAGCCGCCGGCTCCCCAATGAGCACTGGAGGGCTTGCGCAACGACGATGCCTGCCATGTCATTACAGCACTGCTGCTGCTGCTGCTGCTGCTGCTGCCGGAATAGCAAATGTCTCTTTGCTGTGTGCAAGCAGCACAGGCCTCGCGCCCGGCGGCACCAGCTTTGTGGCACCAGGCTGCGCACCGCTGTGGCAAGAATGCAACACACCCGCAACCTGAGAACGAGAGTGGCATTCAGGTTGCGCACAGTATGCCCGCCTTGATGGACCATGAGCGGGTGCCGTGCACTATGGTGTGGCTGCTGGGGCTGAGGGGGCCAGCAGACGGCACGGAATCGGAGGAGCGGCGGCGCAGATGTCGAGCGCGGTGACGCTCCAGCCGTTGTCGCGGCAGTGCATCTTGAATCTGCATTGCTCGGCGCGCTGGTGCATTCCCCGCCGGTTGCTCTGCAGTTTGCGTGCTTCCTGGGGCAGCGGGCGCGGCGCCTGTGTGCAAAGGGCTCAGCCTTCGCCGTCCTGCTGCTCTGCTTGGCTGGCGGCGGTCGCTGCGGCACCTGCTCACGCCTCCGTGCGCCTGTGGATCGCTTGCTGGGAGCCGCGGGGCGCTATCCGGGCACCCGACAGGCAGTTGAGCTTATGGCGCAGCCCTAGCTGCTGAGCCACAATGGCGGCGATGCTCAAGAAGACACGAGCGCCGCCCGCAGCAGTGCGCGAGGTGAACAGCTCTGTCCGGCTCCGCCGCCTCGGCTGTGTGCGGTTGCGGTCGCCGATGCCGCCCGTGGCTGCCGCCAACCTGCGTGCTGCAGCTACCACAAACGCCCTACACCCGAGTTGACACTCGACACTGACCAGCCGCCCTCCCATCCCGATACAAGCAGGTGCGCGCCGTCGCAGTGTGCCGCCCCGTGGTGCATCACGACAGCCGGCGCCTGTCGGCGGCGGGCGCACCCGCATCGGCGCTGCAGGAGCTTGACATACTGCAGCCTGACGAAGCTTCGCCAGCTGGCGCTGCGGATGCCGAACTGTACCGCGACATCAGCGTGGAGCGCGAGGGCAAGGGCAGCGTGCTGCGCCTGCCGCTCTACGGCTACCGAGGGGGCGCCGGCGCTGACACGCTGTGCGAGCGGGAAGTGGCGCCGCTCCTGCAGCGCCTGCTGGCCGGGGAGAGCTGCGCGGTGATTGCGTACGGGCAGACAGGTGCGCTGCCGGTGGGCTGTGCAAGTGCTGCTGTCACAGGCGGTGGGTGAAGTATGCGCACTGCATGCAGAGGATCGCTGCCGAGTGCCGCTGCCAATTTGTTGAGGTGCACTGCCCTCAACTCTGTGCAGGCTCCGGCAAGAGCTACACAATGGGGACTGAGAAGTACGGCGACGGGCAGGCGCCGCCACCACACTCGGGTGAGGGCAGTGCGCCTTGGGTTCCCATGCCAGCCTGCTGTTTTGCCTCTCTCAGTCATGCACGTCGCGTCCAGCACGTTGCCTTGTGTGCCCACTGCCCCGCGTCCTCCCTCCCCGCACGCAGTGGGCGCCTTCTGCTGCCGCCGCGTGTTTGAGCTGGGGCAGGATGAGGGGGTGCGCGGCCTGGAGGTCTCGTTCTCGGCCATTGAGGTGAGCTGCTGGGATTGTGTGCAGTTGTTGTGATCTATGGTGCACTGGGCAGCAGGTGACCAATCCGGGCGTGTTTTTGTGGTCACAGTCGTGCGAAAACGAGCTTGTGTTAGGCATTCGCAAACACCTGCAAAGGCAAGAGACGGAGCGTGTGCTGCCGTGACAAAAAAACTAGCTGGTTCGTTTCTGAAGTGCACTGCACTCCTCCACCGCAGATCTACCGGGAGGGCAAGGACAAGGAGCGCGTGTTTGACCTGCTCACCCTGGAGCGCAAGCGCATCGAGTCCTTTGAGCAGCAGGCCTGCTGGCAGTCTGCGAGCGGGCCCGAGGACCTGCGGGTGGGTGCTGGCGCTGTGCTGGCCGCACGTGTGGGTGGGTGATGCAGGCAGAGGGTAGCGGCAGGCGCGGGTGCGGAGAAGTGCAGCAGGCCGCACGGGTGGGCTGGTTGGGTGGATGCCGTCAGTCCAGCTGGGCTTGCCGCGCTAGCCAGCACACGCTGTGGATGGCAGCCGCAAGCCTGGCGTGCTATTGCGCCGGTCCCGGCACCTGCCCAACCGCCAAGTGGCCGTCCCCGCTGCTTGCCCCGCGCAGCGCAAGCTGCTGAGCGCCTCCTTCCTGCGGAACACCGACCGTACTGACGGCAATGCCCGCTCTTCGCGTTCCCGTGAGTGTGTGCCTGCCGCATGCTGCGTGCCTGGCACCCGCGTGGGCCTGGGCTGGCAGACGGCGCGCAAGCCAAACATTGGCGTTGGAACAGACGACGCAGAAATGGCAGCAGGCATGGTGCCGTTGGCTTTGCTGGCGTAGCCGGGCAGAATGCAGTGGTGCTGGGCATGCTGTTGACGCTGCCTCTGCATAGTTACTCGGTTGCATGTGCCGAAGACCCTGCGCCGTTTCGCCCCCCTGCCCCCCAGATGCCATATTTGTGGTTCAGGTCACGCTCAGGCGGGAGCAGCCGGGCGGCGGCGTGCAGCGCATCAAGGTGTGAGAGCGGCGGCTGACGGCTGTGAAACTGAGACTGGGACGGCAGCGCTTCTCATGTGTTTTTCAGTGCGGTTCCATCAGCAGTGTGAATGCCGTACACCACCTGCCGTGCACCACCTGCCTGACCCACACTCTGCAGGCGCGGCTCATGCTGGTCGACCTGGCCGGCAGCGAGCGAGCGGGGCTGGCTGCTGCAGGCAGCGCCTCTCAGAAGCAGGCAAGCTCCGAGGGATGGTGGCCCACCTCTGCTCCCATGCTTTTTTGCGTTTTGAGGGTGGCGGTGCAGGTGGCCACCACGCGTTGCTAACTGCTTCCACTTGTTGTGAAATGTGTGCTTGCTGTTTCCTCAACCGCTTGCCCTGCTGTCACCTGCTGAGCAGGGGTCGGGCTTCAACGTGGGCCTGCCGTGCGTGCTGTTTCCTTAACCACTTGCCGTGTTGTCTCCTGCTGAGCAGGGCTCGGGCATCAACGTGGGCCTGCTGTACCTGGGCATGGTGATCAAGGAGCTCTCTGAGAAGGGTTCCACGCTGGCTTACCGCAACTCCATGCTCACCGAAGTGCTGCGACCGGGTACGTTGCTGGGATTGAGTGCTGCAAAGCACGCGCTACCGGGTTGGATGGGAGTGGTGTGGGCGCGGTGATGTGGTGTGGTATGGTGCTGGTTGCTGGGAGCGAAGGCTGATGTGGTGTGTGCCAGGGTGGGCCAGGGTGGGAAGCGCCACCCGTCCAACTTGAGACTGCTCCCCGGCCCTGCTGACTGCGCCCCACCACCTGCCTGCCCTGCTCCCCTCCGTGCCCCACAGCCCTGGGCGGCGGCAGCAACGAGGTGGCCAGCAGCTGCAACACGCTGCTGCTGGGCTGCATCTCACCCCTGGCGCTGCACCTGAACAACACCAAGGCCACACTGGAGTGAGCCCCACATGCAGCACGCAGCTTTGGGATGGAGTCCGGCTGACTGCTGGTTGGCTGCTGCTGGCATGCAGCGCGGGCGGTGGCAAGCTCACCAACAGCGCATCAGCACTCCCAAGCGTGTGATCAGCTCCGCCTGGTGGCCTGACGCCTGCCCTCTGCACAATGCCCAGCAGGTTCCTGCATGCCGCGGGCACTGTGAAGAACATGGTGCGGCCCGATGTGCAGATGCTGCGGCAACAGGAGCTGGAGGCACAGGCGCGCTGATTCTGGGTGTTGAGAGGTTTAGGCAGCTGTTGTTTGCTGCGGCAGCAAGAGCTGGAGACACAGGCAAGCGGGGTGTTGAGAGGATTGGGCAGCTGTTGTTTTGACGACGTGTGCACGGGTTAAGGCATTCCGGGGCATCTCGGCAATGTGGTCGGGGTAGGGGCATGATGGTGTGGGCCCTTGGCCTTGTTTGCGGCACGTGGTTTAGGCATCAAGCCAAACTGCAGCCGTGCTGAATGTCCCTTTGCAGGTGGAGCGGCTGGAGAAGCAAATCTCGGGGCTGCAGCTCGCCCTGGCGCAGCACCAGCAGCAGCAGCAGCAGCAGCAGGCCGCCGCGCAGGGCTTGCCTGCCGAGGGCTCGCCTGTGCACGGTGCAGCAGGTCGGGCAGGCAGCGACGCGGGCAGCGAAGGCAGCGGCAGTGAGGCAGGCAGCGAGGGCGCTGCGGAGGCCGCTGCCGCTGCCGTGGCGGCAGCTGAGGAGCGTGCAGCGGCGGCGGAGCGGATGGCGGCGGACCTGAGGCGGCAGCTGGTGGAGCAGCGTGATCGGGCGGATGCATTTGAAGAGCTGCTGAAGCAGCAGGCTACTGCTGCCGCCGCCGCTGCTGCCGCCGCAGTGCAGGCCAGCCCAGGCGGAGCGGTCGGCAGCGGCGCTGAGGAGGCAGCAGCAGAGGATGTGGCCATGGCGGTTGCAGGCACTCCCGGTGTGGCAGGTGCCACGCCGGCTGGCAAGGCAGGCGGCACCCCAGGCGGCATTGCAGCAGCAGCAGCTGCTGCTGCAAGGGCCTCACCTGCCTTCCCAGGCTTTGCCCACGCTGGGACACCGCTCGCCGGCGGCATTCCCTCCGCCGCCTTCCTGGCTGCTTCCCCTGTGCTGTCTGCCAGCCGGGGGGTGGCTGACTGGTTGGCGGATGCAGACAAGGCGGAGGCAGCCACCCCTGCGGGCCAGCCGCTGCCGCTGCTGCAGCTGCTGCCGGGGGCGGCAGAGATTGTGTGCGAGCGTGAGTCGCACATGGGTACTGAAGAGCTGCGGGCGCTCAAGGTGCGGTTTGAGCGAGGTTTGAGCACATGTGAGAGGTGCCTTCCCCCGCCTCCAAGCCATGTCTGCTGCTGGTCCTGCACAGAGCAGCCCTGGATGGCCATCTTACTGCAACCAGCTGGGCTCTGTCCTGTCTATGTGGCTGCAGGACAAAGTGGAGCGCACCCTAGCCGCCGCAACGGAGGGGGACGACCGCACGCAGGCCAAGGCATTCGGGGAGGTGGGTGTGCTGAGCAATCAGCCGGTGTCTTGGGCTGGTTGGGGCAACGCATCGTGTGGAGCGCGGCCATCACAGAAATCCACAGCGCTCCTTGGTTGGCGCACGCACTCCTGGCCCAAACCAGCATGGCCCGTCTGCCCTCTGCCTCCCCTGCCAGGCCTGCCTGTATGCGCTGCTGGCCTACAACACCTGCTTAGGCCAGGCCATCACTGCTGCTGAGGATGCGCTGGAGGACAAGGCAGCGGAGAAGGAGCAGCACGCACAGGTGAGAGGCGTGGCCCCGCGCTGTGCGCTGTGTTGTGCCTCACTGGCATGCTGTTGGGGTGGTGCATTTGCTTCTGCTGTACGACCTCGAGTTACCGAGGAGGTCGACGAATGGCGGGGTGCCTGCTTAACCCTGGCTGTGCCTCTCTGCGTTAACTGCCGCAGGAGTTTGCGCAGCTGTTCCAGGAGAAGGCTATGTACATGCGGCGCACCGCGGCGGCAGAGGTGCGGCCTGACATGCTGCGGCCCTGCTGCAGGTTGGGCAGCGGGCATGCCCTCTCTGTGGAGTGGCGCTTTGTGCTGTGCATGGATTGGACGAGATTTGCCTGCATGGGATGTCCTGCCTGTTCCTGCACCACAATGCTGGCCCTTTCCTGGCTGGTCCTGCACCGCGTCGGGCGCATGCTAACAACAAACCGCCTGCTCGCTCTTTGCAGCTTGGCTTGTCCCAGTATGAGACCCAGGTGGAGAGCCTGACGTCCCAGCTGGAGGCAGCACAGGAGGTGCGGCTTGGCGGCGGTGCTCGCCGTGAAGCTCTGTCCTGACAGCAGTCTGCTTGCACTGCTGTTCGGTGTTGATGGGTTACGTGTTTCACTGCTGCTCATGAGGCGGGTTGGCAACTTCCGCACTCTGAGCCACGCTCGGTCCCGATGCCTCTGCTGCAGGCGCTGGCGCAGGCGCAGCAGGCGCTGCAGCAGGCCACTCCCAGCCGCTGGGGCTCCATAGGCCGCCTCATCGGCGGCGGCGGGGCATCCCCTGGCAGCGACCGCCGGGCCTCTCTGGGCTCTGGTTCGCCCCCACTGGCCGGCTCCCCTCGGGGGTCCCTTGGAGGCGGCCTCGAGGGCGGCGGCCGTGGCCACGTGCAGCAGCAGCTCTTTGGCTCGCCCTCCCGCCTTGGCCAGGGGCCCGGCTTGGCGGGGGCCACAGGCGGCGGCGGCAGAGATGGAGGCCACGAGTCTCGGCGCGTCACCATTGCCTGCATGTGGCGCGACGACACGCAGGAGCAGGAGGCAGCCGCAGCTGCGCACGCGGCGGCGCTGCAGTCCAAGCTGCGACGCAAGACGGCGGGGCCGCTGCTGGGCGGCTTGCTTGGCGCAGCAGGCCCAGCAGGCAAGGCATGCGCAGCAGGCAGCGAGGATGGCAGCCTGATCAAGGCGGCGCCTCCGACTGCAGCCGCCGCAACCGGGGCGCAGCAGCAGGCAGACGCCGAGCAGCCCCTGCCCAGCCAGGCTGGCGCCCTCCCGATGCAGGTGCAGCAGGCAGCCCGGCCGCAGCAGCTGGAGGACCAGCTGCAACAGCCGGCTGTCCTGCGGCAGCAGACGGAGCAGCAGCAGCAGCAGCAGCAGCAGCAGCAGCAGCAGCAGCAGCAGCAGCAGCAGCAGCAGCAGCAGCAGCAGCAAGAGTGGCAGTCCGAGCAGCCCTCCCTACAGTTGCAGCAGCAGCAGCAGGATAAGCAGCAGCAGCAGCAGGATTTGTCGGAGCTGCCAGAAGCAGATGCAGCCGACATGGAGACCCCCCTGGCGAGCCCAGAGGTGTCCTGCATTGTGGCAGGCCGCAGCAGTGATGGCGGTGACAGCTGCGTTGCAGCAGGGTGCAGCAGTGACGGCGGTGACACCTGCGTTGCGGCAGGCCGCAGCAGTGATGGCGGCGCTAGCTGCAACGGCGAGGCGCAGCAGCCCGCTGAGCTGCCCGAGGCAGCAGAAGTTGGTGCAGCGGATGGGGCAATGCTGGTGGCGGAGCCAGCTGGGCCTGCTGAGCCGCAGCAGCCACAGCAGGCGCAGCAGCTGGCAGGCAGCCCTGCCGCTGATGCAGAGCCGTCTGCAGCACAGGCGCCGGCTGCTCAGGCGCAGCAGCAGGCGCAGCAGCAGCAGGCGCCCTCGCCTGCTGCGATGGAGGCAGAGGCCACGCTCGCCGAGCCGCCTGCTGTCAAGCTGGAGCTCATTCAGGCAGCCTCGGCGCCCCAGGCTGAGCAGCTGGCACAGCATGGCGATGCCCAGCATGCCCAGCAGGCGCAGCAGGTGCAGCAGCTGCCCCGCAAGCGCATCTCTGTGTGGGTCCCGCAGCACAGCAGCGGCCGGCGGCGGCGGGCCGAGTGGCTGACGCTGGACTGGCGCCCCAGGACGGGGCGCTTCTTTGAGCCGCGGGAGGAAGAGGAGGAGGAGGAAGGGAGCGATGACGAGGACGAGCGCAAGGGCATCGAAGTGTTCCCACTGGAACAAATGGTGGGTAGCACAGCCGTGTGCTGTGCGAAACTGCTCGCACATCGTTTGATTGCTGGATGGGTGCTGCATGGGTGTGTGCAAGTGGCAGTTGGGTGCGGCAGGGCCTCAAAAGAGCAAACCGCAAGCCAGCAGTGCGCCTATGAGCGACTGCTGCCTGTCCTGCCTGCAGGGTCTGCCCCCTGGCGAGCCGTGGCAGCGGCACGTGCTGCTTGCGGCCAGCAGCGTCACGATAGAGCAGTGGCTGGGGCGGCGCATGCTGCGCCCAGGGCGCTGCCACTTCTGCTGCAGCGCGGAGCCAGACGCCGGTCAGCCCCACCCTGAGCCAGCGCTGGCGCCGCTGTTGCAGCTATGTGAAGGCTGCCACGAGAAACTCGAGCCTGACAGCTGGAAAGGGTGAGGGCTGCCTGTGATGTACGTGCAGGTTTTCCGGCACTGCGGTGCGACAGCTTGCCGGCAAATTAGCTCAGCCTGCATGCTTGCCCTTGCTTTGGAGAGCAGCGCATTTTGTGTGTGCACAGTCATGCTCAGCTTGCTGGCTCATCATTCCTGCTGCAGGGAGGGCTGGCAGTCGGGCGACCCTGCGGACCCTGGCTTCCAGTACTGCTGCCTGTGCAGCAGCGCAGGCGTGGTGAGCGAACGCACTGCAGGTGCCACTGCCCACCAGCCTGCTTCTCAGCCCTGCCTGATTCTAAGATTGCAGGCATGTAATGTAGTGTGTTTTGTGGGTCCCAGCCATGACTATTCATCTGTTGCCCCCGCAGGGCAACACCGGCGACCTGCTCATGTGCACTGCCTGCAACCTCAGCGGCTTCTGCTTCGGGTGGGTGCCTGCACCCCTGTTGTGAAGCGCAGGTGGAGCAGGTGTAAGATTTTTAGCATGGTGGATTCCGGTCGTGGATGCGAGCTGCGCCCATGGCTGTTGAGTTGACGAAATGTCGCCGTCGCTTACCGTGCCCTGCACCGGCACCCACACCTCCCTGTGCGCAGCTGCCTGTGGCGTTTCACAACGGACGACTTGGCCGCGGCGCGAGACGATCCTCACTGGCAGTGCCCGCTGTGCCGCCCAGAGCCCAAGCTGCACCTGGCTTACCTGGAAGAGGAGCAGCAGCAGCCGGCAAGCAGTGGCTCCAGCGGCGGCAGCAGCGGCAGCGCCAGGGGCAGGGGCGGCGGCAGCAGGGGCCGCAGTGCAAGCGCTGCTCGGGGCGGGGGAAGCGGCTCCTCCCGAGCCGGCAGCCGCTCGCAGCGGCAGCCGAAGCAGGC
>RRZL01000028.1:171766-184792 GCA_006782975.1 Chlorella sp. Dachan | reverse complement strand
CCTGCAGCAGCAGCAGCAGCAGCAGGCAGTGGATGTTGTTGACCTGCTGACCAGCAGCTGTGAGAGCAGCAGCAGCAGCAGCAGCAGCGAGGAGGAGGCATCGGATGCCGAGGTGGAGCTGCAGGGCCGCAGCGCACAGCGGCAGGCCCGCGGCCGCGGCGCGGCCACTGCCAAGAAAGCGCCACGCGGCAGTCGACTGGCAGGGGCAGCGGCGGAGGCAGCAGCAGCTGACACGGGAGCAGCCGCAGCAGGCCGCACGTCAGCGCCCAGCCAGCCGGTGGCCACCCAGGCGGCGCAGCAGCGCAAGCGCAACCGCCTGCTGGCCCAGGGAGATCTGCCATCCCCGGGTGCTGATGCAGAGCTGCCGGCGCATGCGCACCAGCGGCAGCGCATGCGGGCCCAGCTGGCGGCGGCGGCTGCGCCTGGGCAGCGGGACGTGGCAGGAGCAGCGGCGGGAGCCAAGGGAGCGAAGGCTCCGCCGCAGGGCAGCCAGGTGTATCGAGACCTGAGCCACCTGTGAGCTGCAACGGTGTCAGTGCTGGCAACGCGGCTGTGAATTTGCAGCGCCATGGCCGCGAGACCGGGGATGCATGCAGAGGGCTGCTTGCCATGCTTTCCCACGCCGTATGCATCGCACCCCTCTGGCTTACTCACTTTTGGCTTACCCACATTGCCAACCGCTACTCATGTTCTGACTTGAACAACTTATCCTCCTGACCTGCCCTACCGCTTCAAGTTAAAAATGTGAAGCGAAATGTGCAGAGTGGGTTGTGCAGCAGAACGTGCACATGAGCTGGATTGCAGCCAGCCCTGGGGGGTGAGTGCAGCCGGGCATGGCAGTGCAGTTTTTGGGTTGAGCGAGAACGAGACACAGAGAAGCGCGCTGCAGAGGAGCCAGCGCTCGTGCCGCAGCTCGGCTTCTGCCCCGGTAGCCCCCTGAGATGCCTCTGTCAGGTACGCCAGGCTGCGCTCCCGCATGAGTGTTGTTGCATTGCCTTGCTGCAGTGCAGGGCTGCCCGGGCTCTTGAACATGCACCGCGCCTGGCTGCTTGATGCAGGGACAGGCAGATTGGAGCAGCAAGGGGGGCCGCCTGGGGTGGGCGGCACCACCGCTTGTAGCAGCAGAGACGGCTGGGCAGTGCGAAGGGGCTGCTGTGCGGCCGGGAGGAGCGCGGCGTTGTGTTTCACTGTGTTTTGAGCGCATGACCCACGAGTCGTGACCCTCAGCGCCATCATTCGCGCAAAGCTCAGCCAGGGAGGCGGGCAGTCTGCCAGGCACCAGCGATCGAGCCGTCTGCCTGCTTTTCAATTGGTAGTAACTGCCACATTCATTGAGATTCCGGGACTGGTCAGGCAATCGAAGCCCGGCTGGCCAACATGGGGGCGTCGACGTCAGCGCAGCTTGGGAGGGTCTGCAAACGCGTGCAACTGCCCAATCGCAGGAGCGCATACCTTGAGGATCATCATCAGTCTTACTGCACACCCTCCGACAGCCCCTGCAAGCGCAGCCGCTCACTATGTCCACGCAGGCCGCCGCTGGGAGGCTGGCCCGACTAGCATCGCACCTAGAGACAGGCGCGGAACCATCAAGCTCGGCGGGCGCCCTGCAGCAGCAGGGGACTGCCGCCGCGAGCGGCAGCAGTGGCGCCTCGGGCTCGCAGACCCGCTGCTTCAACTTCGAGCCGGGCCGGTGTGTGAACAACCTGTGAACGTGTTAATGGGACGGGTCCGGGCAGGGGCTTCATCTGGTGTGATGGCAGTCGTACTTGCAACACGCCCCGCTGCTGCTGAAGTTTTCCTCCCATCCTTTCCTGTCCTTCTCCTCGGTCCAGACTGCTGTTGGACCAGGTGGCGATTGTGACGGGCGCGGGGGCAGGCATTGGCAAGGCGGTGAGTAGTGGGGCTGCCCTTGGGCATCCCACCGCACAAGGCCAGGCTGGTGGTCCCAGCGCAGCCTGCTGCTGAATGCTGAATGCGCTGCTCCATCCCAGGCCCCTCCACGACTGCCCTCTTCCCTCTCTGTGCACCAGGCGGCCATCCTGTTTGCCCAGCAAGGCGCCAAGGTGGTTTGCAGCGACCTGGATGCAGCCAACTCTCAGGCAAGCCGGCGCTGGGCCTTGCAAGTTCGTTCGTTCAAAACGTGTCCTGTCAGCTGCGGCCGCTGCCCTGCTGCCGCTGCCCTGCTGCCTTGCTGTGTACAACGGTTCACTGCTCGTCACTCCCTTACATCTGCAGGCAACGGCAGACTTCATTCGCAACAGCTGCGGCGCGGCAATCAGCGTGCCAGGGGATGTGACTGACCCCGCACTGCCGCCCAAGCTGGTGGCTGCCGCGGTGGAGGCATTTGGAGGGCTGCACATCCTGGTCAACTGCGCAGGTGAGCTGGAAATGATGCTGTCTGTTGCTGGTGGGTGCTTTTGGAGGGCTGCAAATCCTGGCCAGATGGCAGGTATGAATCGCGGCTGCTGTCTTTTGCCAGACGGATTGCCGCCTGTGTGCCTGCCGACTGCTTGCGCGTAACTTGGTTGCAGGCTTCACCCCTGGGACGGCATGCTGCACATGACAGGCTGCTCCTTTGTGGCCACTGTTCGAACTCCCTGCCTCCCACAATCCATCAGGTTTCACCTGGGATGGCATGCTGCACAAGATGCCGGGCAAGCAGTGGCAGACGATGCTGGACGTGCACTGCACCGGCCCCTTCCGACTCATACAGGCAAGGGGCTGCAGCAGTGCTTCAAGTGTACCGCGCAGCTCAGCACTTAACAATGAAAGTGCAGTGTTGCTGGCTGCCGCAAGCTCCACCTGATGATTCTATCACTGCACTTCAGCTCTTAAGTGCTAGTGCAGTACCAACTGCGTGCCGCTCTACTGAATGGCCCTGCAGGCGGCGGCTCCTTACATGCGAGATGCAGCCAAAGCCGAGATTGCAGCCAGCGGGCGGCCGCGCCCCCGCTGCATCCTGAACGTGTCATCTGTTTCAGGTGGGCGTGTGCATGCGCTGCAAGAAGATGTGGGCATCCCAGCTAGTGCTTGTAGGCTTGCTGCCCCATGCCGCATTGTGACTGTGGGGGGGGACCCGCTGCTGTGGTGTGCACGCCCGCACCCCACTGCCCCCGCGCCCCAAGCCCTGCCCCGCAGGCGTGCACGGCAGCATTGGGCAGGCCAACTACGCCACCGCCAAAGCTGGGGTGGTGGGCCTGACCAAAGCGGTTGCTAAAGAGTGGGGCCCCTTTGGCGTGCGCTGCAACTGCCTCACGTACGGCTACATCAACACCAGGTGGGGGAGGTGTACGGCTGCTGTTGCCAGGAACATGCCACGGATGCTGCGCTCTCCCCTGCTGGCTGTGTTTCAGGTTGTTTGGCGGAAGGCAAGTTGACCCCACTCGCTGCTGCTGGCTGCCGTCTGGCTCCTCCACACATGTCAAGCTGGGGCACCGCAAGAAACAGCGCCACCTTGGTTGTTCAACCACCTGGTTCTGGCCTGTCTGCCGCAGGCTGGTGCAGGGCAAGGAGAAGGGGGCCACGATCGAGGTGGATGGACAGAGGGTGGCGCTGGGTATCCCGCAGGCAAGCGCTGATATGGGGCTCACACGGAACCGCACAAGTCGTGTGCAAAGGTGGTACTTGCTGATGGCGTGCGTCAGTGCGGTGAGGTGTCTCGCGAGCACAGCCGGCAGTGCAGCCTGAGAAACAATGCGGTGCTGGTGACCCTGCCCCGCCCTGCCGCACTTGCACCACCCACCCACCCCCGACAGGCGGACGGAGCGGCGGCATACATGAAGCAGCAGATTGCACTGGGCCGCATAGGCACGGCAGAGGAGGCGGCTGGTGCCATGCTCATGCTGGCCAGCCCCTACGCATCCTACATCAGCGGGCAGTCAATCGAGGTCACCGGCGGCGGCTGGCTGTGAGGGGTTTGGTTGGCTGGCGGTGACCTCCTGTGTGTAGAGATGTACCATGTTTCGTAGTATGATAGACGTGTTATTCTGGTGTACTCTTGGGGGATGGAGAATGCTGGAAAGGAAGCAATGACAGGCTGAGACAACGGCGGTCGCTGGCCAGCAGCGGGAGTGGCTGCACCGCCGTGCAGCGGGCAGCACAGCCAATGCAGCCGGGCCGCCTCACGCCCTGTTCTGTGCATCCTATCGATCGCGCCCATCCTGTATAAGGGTGTCTCACCCCGCTGCGCGCCCTTGTGACCGCCCTGCCCCCGGGTTTAGAGCGTCTGAGCTGTGTGGTGCAACGGAGCACCCGGTATGCTCCTCAGTACAGCGCCGGATGATCAAACGCATGCCGGCCCTTCACAAGCCGCCGCTGCCCACTTGGAAAACCGCCGCCGCCACTCCTGCTGCCGCAGGCCCAGCCGGTGTGACTGACTAGCGCAACATGGTGCGGGCTGCCACCATCTCAGACCTGCCTGAGTCACTGGTAGCGCGCATTCTGGTGGCACTGGCATCCCCTGAGCCTGGCGAGGACAGGTGGGCAGTCCGTCGGCCCCACACCGATCCCTCACTTGATCTCAGCAAGCAGCTTGGTGCATGCAGGCTGGCCTCCCCCGATAGCACACCCTGTGCTCACCCCCTCCCTGCCTCACCTTGTCCTTGCAACATCTACAGCTCCGACGCCCAGGAGCTGGTCGCTAGCCAGCTGCTTGCCCGCGCCTGCCTGGTGTGCACGCGCTGGCGGCAGGCTGTTTATGCCGAACCGGCGCTGTGGCGGGCCTTCACCCTGCGGGCAGATGTGCTGACAGACGCACCCGCTGCCCGCAAGGCGCAGTGGCTGGCTGCCAGCTTCAACCTGCTGCGGCGGGTGGGGCAGCATGTCGAGGCATTCTCAGCTTACGACTGCCACTGGCTGGAGCAATGGGAGGCTGGGGCAGCAGGTGGCTGGTGCCTGGTGCAGTTCCTGCGGCTGCTGCATCCACATCTTCGGGCGCTGACCATCCACAACCGCTCAGACTACTCCGCCGGCGGCGTGTTTCTTCCTGCCACCACCATAGCCGTGCTGACCGGCTTCACGCAGCTGACGGCACTGCACCTGGGTGGCTGCGGCCGCACCCTGCCAGCAGGCTCGGCTGGTGTGCTGCAGCAGCTTGCCCACCTGCAGCGCTTGAGCTTGAATGTGCGGCAAGAAGACGAGCCGCAGCTCATGCTCAGCTGCTTCGGCCGGCTCAGCCTGCTGACATACCTTCAATTTTTTGTTGGCAGAAGCACGCCAGTCGACCTGGGCCAGCTGCCCCGCCTGCAGCACCTGTGGCTGTCTGGTGGCCAAGTCGAGGCGCCTTGGCTCGCCTCCCTGCCGCACCTGGAATCCTACGCCCTGCTCAAAGTCACGGTGAGCGTGAGTGTGCGCCTGCCTGCTGTGTGTCGTGCAATACTTAAACCGTGCATAAGCAGGGCCACACTCGCGCCCCGTGCTGCTCGCACGCGCCCCTAGGCACAGCATCCACTCCACAAACCTGCCCACGTGGGCTTTAGGGGTACCCCTAAAGTCCATCTTGCGTATGGCCGGGGCGTACTGCTGCTCACACGCAATCCAGGCTGTTTCTTGTGACCTGGGCTGCAGATTGAGGGTCTGCCTACCATCCGAGCAGCCGCGTACCAAAGCCGGCCGCTTGCAGCTGGACAGCAACTTTGCGTGGGCTGCAACCACCCGCCGGCCGCTGCAGCCAGCCATCCTCGGCGCCCTGCTGCCGCCCAGCTGCGGCCAGCTGTCGCCGCCCACGCAGCTGCAGCTCAGCTGCTGCGAGGTGCAGGGCGGCTTGCCAGCGTGCCGCAGCTGGCCAGGGTAGCAGTGCTGCAGATGTGCGACTGCTTCACTTGTGCGGGCGATGGGGCAGCAGCCGAGGAAGGGGAGGAGGCGGAGGCGGAGGCGGAGGCGGAGGCGGCAGGCCAGCCCATCAACGAGGCCGCCGCAATTCGGCTGCAAAGCGGCGTGTCTCGCGCCGTGTTGAGCGCGCTGCTGCAGCAGATGGCGGGGCTCAGGGAGGCGGCCATCGAGCAGTGCCTGGCGGGCGACCCGGCTGTGCTGGACTGCGCAGCCTTGCCGCCTGCGCTGACGTGCCTGTCGCTGCGTGGCAATGACCTGACGGCACTGCCAGATGGCCCGTACCCGCCAGGTGTCCCTGCTTTGAACCTTGTACTGCCAGGTTGAGTCACGTGCTTGGAAAAGGAGCAGAGTATGGTCCACACAGCCACTGCAACAATGTGCATGCAGCGAGGTGGCAGCAACCACAGAGGACTGTGCCCAACCCTGCTTCCCTCCCACCTTGCCCCCACCCCTCCCAGCACTTGCTGACCTGGACCTTGGGTGCAACGAGCTGACCCGGCTGCCGCCCCAGGTGCTGGACTGCACTGCCCTCACCCGCCTGACGCTGGACGACAATGAGCAGCTGGTGCGTCCCGTGGTGGGGCGGCAGCACGTTTCATGTCCTTGCTTGCACTCGGGCAGCCTGGCTGCTGTCGTGCCCCGCTCACTCTGTGTTGTGCAGCGACCTGGCAGCAGCCTGCGGTCATGGCGTGAGTCCCCCGCTGCCACCTGCGCAGCCGTGTGCTGCATCCAGGCCAGATGCTGCACGCACGGGCGCCAACTGTGTCCTTCGCTTCCCACCGCCGCTCAGGTGCTGGCGTGTGAGGATGCCCGCCAGCTTCTGGAGCGGCTGCCCCAGCTGACCCGCCTGGAGCTGGGTGCTGAGTCGCTGCTGCTGCCCCGCGTGCGGCAAGCGCTGCTGGAGGGGCGGCCCGGCCTGCAGCTCAGCTTCACCTGGGGTGACACGGAGAGCGAGGGGACCAGCAGTGGCAGTGGCAGCGACAGTGAGGATGAGGACCGCGAGGAGGAGTGAGGGGCGGGGATGCCTGTGGCAGGCAAGGTGGAGGCTGCGTGATGGAGGCTGTTCCTGCTGGCAACCAAACGATACCCTCGCATACCTGTTTGAGTGCACTGCATATTTAGGGCAGCGTGTTAAAAACACCAGTGCATGCATGCAAGAATGGGCTGGTGAGTGCAAGGCTGAGGCCGGTGCAGTGCCGAACAGCCGCCCCACTCGGGAGTCCAAAGCAGGCCGGTGTGCCTCTTGGCGGCAGCAGGGATGCCAGCCGACAGTGAGCTGCCGGCCACCTCGTAGGGCTGGCAGCAGGGCAGCACAGGGAAGCGCTAGCAGGCGCATTGCACCCTGCACACACACAGACGGTAGCGGTTCAATGGGAGCAGAGGGCGGTGGTGCTGGCGCTCTCCAAGCCATGCGCTTTGCTCGCGGCCGGCCGTGCGCTCACCTTTCCGCGTACGCTACTAGCATGCACAAGTCAGACCAGCGGACTTGCGGTAGGTAGCGGTGGAGGAGGGCAAGAGCCTTTCTGCCTCTCTTCAGTTGTGCGGCTACTTCGAGGGCCTGCAGTGAGCGCCAAGCGATTGCTGGGGGGGCCTGCAGTGATGCTATGTGCTGTGCCGTGCTGTCCCTGCCCAGCGCGGCACTCCGCTCGCTTTGCACAAGTCCATTTCAAGCAAAAGGCGGTCTAGCAGCAAATGTTACATGGGTCAAGCCTAGGTCTATACCTGCAGCATGCATTCGACAGCTTCAAGTTGCCAGCAAGAATGGCAGGCGTTTTCAGTGCACAACATTCCGGTGAGGCTACGGAATGGGGGAAGTCACAGTGCAGAGTGTCGAGGTGGGCAGACGGCAGCAGGCAGGGTCTAAGTAAGGGGTTGAAGGGTCAGCAAGGGGCAGGGTATATTTGCACCGTCAGCGGGTTGCAAGGACAGGGCTTACGCGGCCGCCATGGCCAGCTCGATTTCCTCCAAGCTGCGGCCCTTGGTTTCCACCACCGCCCGCCCCACCCAGGCCACGCAAGCACAGCAGACGGTCGCAAAGAACAGATACACGGCGGGCACTCCGAATGTGCCCACTGCCGACAGGAAGAGCTGGCCGATAGCAAAGTTACAGACCCTGCAGTCCAATGGGGAGGGGGTGGCAGGAGCAGCGGTAAGGGTCGGGCCTAGGGAGAGCTGGGTTCTGCAGCGGATGTCGGCTGGGTGCTGCGCAGTGCAGGTGATGGCCGGGGGGCAACGGTTGGCAGGTCTGCGCCTCGCAGCCGCAGGGCCAGATGCAAGCGTGTAGTGCGGCAGGCGCTGGCAGGCGCACCAGTGGGTGACCATTGCCAGGGACACAGCGCGGCCTGCAACACAGGATGGTCAGGGAGGGAGGGATGTGGGGCACATGGGCAAGCATGGGGCAGCTTTGGTTGGCCGCCTACCATGTGCGCGCCAGATGCGGTGGCAGCAACAGCATTGCAGCGAGTGTGGCTGCTGAACCACTGCCGCCCATCGCAACGTGCACAGCGCGGCGCACCTCGGATGCGAGCGGCGGTGATTTCGGGCACCAGCAGGCCAGGCACGGGGCCGGCTCCCAGCGCAAAGCAAAGGATGTAGGACAGGGTGCCGACCAGGGCAATGGCACCTGTCATGCCTGCAGGTTTAAGTGGGTGCTGGTGAATCATGAACTAAGCAGCGCAAGTCCCGGTTGAGCGCACCACAAAGCATGCGGGTACGCACGCGCACAGGCGGCAGCGCCAATGCAACACAGGCGGAAGGGGCAGGGAGGCCCGGGCCCCAAAGGCATCAACGGCCAAGCAGTGCACACGGACACACATGACCCTGAGCGGCGCACCTCTGAGGAAGGGGAGCGCGAGGCCGGCGGCCATGGCCAGCATGGAGAGGCCCATGCCCGCAAAGCTCAGACTCATCAGCTGCCTGCGATGCAGTAGTTGCGAGGCAAGTGGGAGTGTGTTTAGAGTTGCGCACAAATGAAGCTGAGGCGCACCAGCTGCCTGCAACAAGCGAGGCAGGCAGACGGGCAGGTGGACACACGGTGGGTGCCCTGCGCCCAGACTCACTTGCGGCCCGCCTTGTCCATCAGCCCGGCGGCCACCACCGTCCCCAGGACGTTGGTTGCGCCCACTGCCGCACTGGCCAGGGCGCCCGACTGGATGCCCGCCTTTTCAAACACTGCCAGCGGGGCAGGGGAGACAAGCAGCACAACGCGTAAACTGAAAGTGCAGCCTCTGGTGGTTGTCTTCTCCAGAACACTGCCAGCCTGGCGGCGTAAGCGCACTGCCCAGCCCCAGCTGCCCCTCAACCCCTCAGTTGAGCAGCATTGCGCGGCTGGCTTGCCTGACGAGGAGAAGTAGACGATTGCATTGATGCCGCTGAACTGCTGGAACAGGAACAGCATGACGCCGATGCGCGCTGCCCGGCTGGACAGCACCTCTCCCCAGGACGGCTCCCCAGCGCCGCCCTCACCGTGCTTGGCTGCGGCAGAGGGCGGGGTGTGCGAACCAATTGGTCGGGGAGTGGGAAGGGAGTGACAGCACACCGCCCCAGGACGGCTCCCCAGCGCCGCCCTCGCTGTGCTTGGCTGTGGCGGAGCAGGCAGCGGCAAGTGGTGGGCTGCTTGGCGGCAGCAAGTCGCGCCGCTCGCAGCAGGCGGGCGCTGCAGAGAGCCAACAGGCATCGCGGGCGAAGCAGGCCGCCAGTAGACAAGTGCGCCTAGCTGTGCGGCAGCTGCCTCCTGTCTTCGCAGCTGCAGCAGACGGTCGCTACCCATCCCCCTGGCACCGGCGCACCTGCGCCCAGCTGTGCGGCTGCCGCCTCCTCTCCCCACAGCTTCTCTCCAATCTCGTCTGCTTCCCGCCGCCGGCCCTTGAGCTGCAGCCAGGTAGGCGACTCCGGGCAGACCAGCATGCCTGCGGGGCAGCACAACAGGGTTGGTTTATTTGGTGTACCGAATGGGTTTGTTGTCATATGTGAGGAAAAACACAACTTCCTGACAGGGCAGGGGGGAGGGAAGGCCAGCTGAGGTGGGCAGCGCAGCTGGGCACCGCCGCCGGACGGCAATGCCTGCCGCCGCTGCTGCATGCTCAGGGACGGCTGCAACCAGCTGCGACAGCCGCTGCTGCATGCTCAAGGCACGGCTGCAGCAGCTGCGCCAGCCACCGCTGCATGTTCAGGCACGGCTGCAGCAGCTGCGCCAGCCGAGCGCACTCACCCAGGCCAAGCAGAGCTGCAGGCAGGGCCGCCAGGGCAAACATGGTGCGCCACTGGGTGGCAGGCAGCGCCACGTTCACCTGCACCAACAAGGCACGGACAGTGTCGCAAAGCTGAACTGGTCATGAACCAGCTACAGTGCAGTATGCGTGCCACACGCTCACGAGCCACCGCAGGACAGGCACGCACAACTCTGTGGCCTTGCAAGCGGGCACCTGCCGCCACTCCCCAAAGAAGCCAGGAGCCTCACCAGCAGCGCGGCCAGGATGCCTACGCAGATCATCAGCTGGTTGATGGAGCCAAGGGTGCCACGCAGGTGGGTGGGCGAGATCTGTAGCGGCCAGGCAGGCAAGGGCAGCGGAAGCAGTAGGCGCACTGGCAGCTCACGTGCCGGGAATGGCAAGCAGGCAGGCAGTCAGCTGGAGCCAGCGACCGGGGGGCGAGGCCGCAAACTGGTGAAGCCAGGCAGCGTGTGTTCAACAGCGCAGCACACCTGCAAGCTATCTCGGAAAATGTGCACCGGCACCGGCAGTTTGTCAAGCACACGTACACCCAAGGCTGTAAGCTTCCATCCCGTCAGCATAGCCACGCCCAGCACACCCAGCGCACCTCAGAGATGTAAAGCGGCACGAGCGCGGAGGAAATGCCGATGCCGACTCCCGTCAGCAGGCGGCCGGCCAGCATACCAGCCAGCCCTTGGGCGCTGGCGCACACCAGGGCGCCGGCCAGCATGGGAATCGAGTCCAGCAGGAAGGCCTTTTTGCGGCCCAGGGAATCTGCCAGGCCGGAGCCTGCCACCGAGCCCATGGCTGCACCCGCCAGCACGCTACTGACCACCTGCAGTTCAGGTGCAGGGGAGGGGATGATTCGGGCGGGCGGTGAGGGCGCCAGAACGTGGGCAGAGGCGCAGGATAGATGCTAGCGCCGGTCGATGGTACCGATCGGGGCCTTCAGTGGCAGGGCAGCCGCAGGAGCGGAGCGGCCACCTGCCACGCCGCCAACCGCCAGCCATCCGCTGGGCTCACCAGGCCCTGCCGGAATGCGTCGCCTCCAAAGCCCAGCGAGCTTGACAGCGCGCCCAGCGGGCCGTTGACCACCCCCAGGGCGTAGCCAAAGCTAAAGGCACCCATGGAAGCCACTGCCACACACAGCAGCACAACTGGTGCCAGGCCGGAGAGGCCGGCGGTGGGTGCTGGGCCGCCGCTGCCGCCGCCGCCACGCTCGTCGGCCAGGGCGTGGGGGACGACCATGTCTCCCAGGCTGCCCTGCCCGGCACGGTGCTTCAGACTGGCCATGGTGGGGCTGGCGTCGGCAGGGAACAGCGGTAGCGCCTCTTCGGAGCGGCGGCCGGGCGGCAGTGCGCCGCCGCTCATGTGGCGGCGCGGCCGAGCAGCTGCGCGCAGCGCCGATCGCTGGCGCGCGTTGTGGGCTCGTGGGCGGGACGGGGTGCGAGTCGGGGCAGGGGCCAGGCAGCTGGCGAGCGCCGCCGCGGCTGCGGGCATCGAGGGCGGCTGGGCCGTCTTGATCCGCTATGTTTGTGGGGCGATCTGCAAGAGGGCAGTATGCACCGCAAGGTGACAAGGGGCCCTTGCACGACGAACCCTGCTGCGACCGCGATGGTGTGCAAAACACGCTAATTTCGCGTTGGCAAGTGGCGTTGCATTCATCAGCAGTATATCTGCAGACACGGGGCGCGCTCCTGGGCCTCCTACGCTATGGCAGCCTTCCGCTTGCTGGAGCCGGGGCCCGGTGAGGGGCGGCGGGCACCGGTAGATGCACGAGGTTATAGCCAGTGCCACTGCATAAACGGAGCCTGGCACGGCTGCCACTGCCGCCGTCGCCGCCGCCCACCGCCGCCGCGCTGCGCGGTCCTCCCCTGCAGTCGCACCGGACGAGCCGCACCAGCGCGGCGACTCCTCCCTGTTCGATGCACACGGACTGAGCAACATTGTGAGCTCGGGGCGGGCTGGCTGGCTGGCCGCTGCCTTGTCTGTCAACTCGGCGGCATCCCGGCCCAGGACTGCTCACGCCGCCACGCCTACCCGGCCCCACTTCCTCTCAACCCGCAGGCGCAGCACGTGCTGAGCGGGCGCCTGCCGGCCGCCGATTACCAGAGCAAGATCCTGTGCGGCACCGACTGGCGGCGCAAGGGCACGGCTTTTGACCTGGCGCCGCTCGGCAACCAGGCGCCTTCCAGCATCAGTCCAGAGTTCCGCCCGCTGCCACAGAGCGTGCTGCAGGCGGCCTTCACGCTGCAGCCGGGCAGTGCGGCGCTGAGCGAGGTGCGCGGGGGGCATTATGCTTCGCTGCGGCGTGCATGTGCTTGCATTGTGGGTGCAGCGGCGCTGCCTGCAGTAGTGCACTGCCTGCCCTGCTGGCTCTGCGCCCCGTGCACACCCCTTCCGCCGATTGCTCCACCTGGCCCCCTTGTCATCTGCAGGCCGACAAAGGCGACCTGCTGCCAACCAACCTGGGAGGTTTTGGAGCCACCACCACGGGCGGGTCGGGCGGCGCAGCGGCTGCCGGCGGCGGGCTGGCGACGGCGGGCAGCGTGGGCCCCCCCACAAAGATCAAGCTGAAAGTAGGCGGCAAGAAGGACAAGAAGGTGGGGCTGCTGGTTGTGTTGTGTACGCAGGCGGAGGAGGCTGACATTGTTGGTTGGCGCATGATTGAACATCCACCGGTTGCGTTTTTTTTAGCTGCCGATGCCCACGACCTGCGGCGGTTTGTTCGAGACGATCACACCTCCTATGCTGCCCTGCCTGCCCACGCAGCGGCGGCGAGAGGGCTCGGAGCCGGCAGGCTGAGGGCGCTTCCAAGCCGTACCGTGCAGCTTCTGCCTTCCATTTCATGCCATGTATGCTTGCCGCTCATTGTACCACCACTTGACACATTGTTTCTTGGTACAAACTCTCTTGCCTGCTCCGCTCTGCAAGCCTGCTCCGCCTCTCTCTGCTCCTTCCTGCTGTGCTTTTACATATTGGTTGC
>RRZL01000028.1:131036-171370 GCA_006782975.1 Chlorella sp. Dachan | reverse complement strand
GGCTCCTGCTGCAGCTATGCCGGCGCTCCTCGCCGCGCTGCTCACGCTGCGGCGGGCTAGGCTCCCCTGCTGCAGTTGGTGGAGGCGGGGAGGGGTTGCGGCTGCTGGTGCCTGGCCGCCGAGGAGCGTCTGCGTCCGCCTCCAAAGCCTGCGCTCGCCTGCGGCTGCCAGCGGCGGCCTGGTGCACCACCCTGGCCGGCTGAATTGGCCGGCTGGGCTGCTGCTGCTGCTGTGGGTGGGAGGCGCGCTGCCGCTGGTCCCAGCGTGACGGCCGCCCGCCAGCTGCACCCGCCGCCATGGCTCCTGCGCCGGTGGGCGCTGCTGCTGCAGGTGCTGTCTGCTGTGCGACTGGGCGCCGCCGGTACTGCACTGTACGGTCGTACGTGGCGATGGTGTAGGGCGGGGCGGTGGCGAAGCAGCGCAGCTCGTGCCTGCAGAAGCAAGTGGTCGAGGGGAGGCGGGATAGGCAATGACAGTTTCATAACGTGCATAGACTGCCAGCGAAATGTGTGCATGACTTTATGTTCTTGGCTGCAAGCCGCTGCTTGAACAGTTTGCAATGCAGCTGAAAGACCCTCACCACTCACCAAAAGTGTTGAGCATGCTCGTACAGGAACGGCCGCAATGCTTCCACTGGGTTGCTGCTGAGGGCAGTTGCACTGCCTGCCTCACTGCCGCCGCCACCAGCACCGCCGCTGCCGCTGGCCCCGCCGGCTGCCGCCACCATGGCCGCGGCATGTTGACGGGCAGTGACTGCCGCCTGCCGCGCCGCCTGCTGTGCCTGCTGCGCTTGGCTGCCGCTGCCCTCCAGCTCAGCGGCGCTGAACGGCTCCAGCCCGTAGGCCACAAGCAGGCCCATCACAAAGCTGCACCAAAGCAGAAAAAAAGGGGGTGAGGGGGGGCGGTTGTTGCCGGGCACCACAGTTCTCGAGGCAATGGCAACAGAGCTGCAGAGGGCTGTAGGGCTCTGCCTGCGGCCGGCGCGTGCAACAGACACCAGTGCGGCAGCGGCCAAGCCTCGTGAAGGTTGGGCCCCTAGTGGGCTGGCGCTAAGCTGTTAAACTAGACCAGACTAGCAGCGGCCAAGCCTCACCCGCGAATGATCGTCACGTCATCTGTCTGCAGCAGCGCCCGCAGCTCCCGCTCGATCCATTCTGCAGGCGTTTGCAGGGTGC
This sequence comes from Chlorella sp. Dachan, assembly GCA_006782975.1. Classification (NCBI taxonomy): domain Eukaryota; kingdom Viridiplantae; phylum Chlorophyta; class Trebouxiophyceae; order Chlorellales; family Chlorellaceae; genus Chlorella; species Chlorella sp. Dachan. The sequence goes on along the minus strand of RRZL01000028.1, from coordinate 170,195 downwards.
AACAACTGGTTTCGTTTTAGCTGAATGCAGATGCAGTCGCAATGGCGCAGCAGCGCAACCGGGCGCCGCAGCCGCCGACCCTGCCAACCACCGTGGCGCAACAGCAGCCAGCACCTGTGAGGCGTCGCTCCTGGGGGGTGCCGCTGCCCAGAGAAATGCGGGGCGCCTGGCTGCTCAGCGGCACGGCCCACAGGTCCTGTAGAGCAGAAGTGAATGCAACAGCGGCTCAGATGGAGCTGTGCCAGGCTGGGGAGGCAGCACCATCTACAAGCTGAGCTACGCAAACCACCCACTGCTGCAGGTCCCGCCTTTCGCGGTTGCACGGCAAGTCCCCACAGCTGACCCTCCCTACCCAGGGCACCCGCCACCCCCGCTCACATTATCATACACCTGCCGCCTGAACAGCAGCGCATAGTCCTCATCACTAACTGGCGCCTGCACCCAGCCGCCGCCGCCGCCGCCTGCGCCCAAGCTGCTGCCCGGCCGGTAGCCACCGCCTTGCAGCCGCTGCTGCAGCCTCCAGAAGTACGGGCGGGGCCCTGCCGCTGCGGCGCCAGCAGGTGTGGCGCCACTCCCTTGCTGTGCCTGCTGCGCTGTGCGGCTGCCAGGCCGTGCCTGCCGGGCGGACGAGCTGTATCCCACCCGCCCGCTGCCCGACTGCTGCCGCAGCCGCACATGCTGCTGCTGGTGCTCGTACGGATCCACCAGGCCGGCCACCCCGAGGAAATCTTGCAGGCGCTGCATCAGCGGCGCATCGCCTGCCCCTGCATCGCCGCTGCCCACTGAGTGGACTTTTGGGGAGGGCGGCACATCTCGCTGCTTGTATGCGCCGGAGGGTGTGATGTCGTACAGTACTGGTTTCACAGGAGGGGAGGGGAGGGTACTGGAAACAGGGTTGAGGGCATGCCCGGGCAAGCAGACATGAGGTGGGGCGGCAGTATCGCCTCATGCCTGCCACCAAAGTAGGGCGGCAACAGAGCAGACACAGCGGCAGCAGGCGCACACCCGAGCCAAGCCGGGCCCTGCAGACAACCGCGGCGCAGCAGAGCAGCATCACACGGCAGCAGCCAGCACACCTGACTCCACTCGGGCCTTGCACAGCGGGCAGAAGCGCTTGTGGTTGGACAGCCACCGCCAGATGCAGTCGTGGCAAAACTCGTGCTGCACGGGTAGTTGGGTGGGCCAGCGGAGGGTCGGAGGAAGCGGGCGCAAGCTGCCAGGGCGGCCGGCTTGAGAGGTGGCCCACGTGGCGGTGCCAACCGAGCCGCGTCCGCCACCGAAGCCGCAGGCGCCCACAGACCAGCAGTGCTGTCAAGGCTGCTCCAGAACTCACCATGCAGGGTGTGACCACCGCCTTGTCGGAAAGCTCTATGATGTCCACCAGGCACTGCATGGGATCACAGCAAATGCACGCAATCGGACTGCAGGCGAGACGACTTGGCTGCCCGCCGGCGGCTGACTTCGCAACTGGCACTTGCTGCTGAGAGGCAACTGCGCTGAGGCGCCGCGCTGGCTGCCATTAGCTTACAATGGGGCAGGTGGGCGCCGCCTCCACCTCCTCAACATCGCTGTCCTCCTTGTCTTGCTGCAGCGCATAGCCAGTCAGGACGGCAGGGCTGCGTGCCGCCGCCGCCGCCGCCGCTGGCGGCGACCCTGCTGCTGCTGCTGCTGCCTCCAGGGCTCGCTCCCCCGCATCATGGTGACCCTCGCGAGCATTCTGTGATCCTCCCGGCGGCTCGCGGCTGCGCTTCCTCCGTCCCCGCTGCCGCTCGTCGCGCTGCGGCCCTCCAGGCTGCTTGTCACCGCTGCCAGAGTGTTCCGACCGCTTGCCCTTGCTTCCGCCTGCACTGCTGGCGGGAAGGGCGGCCCACACGCCACTGCCCGGCAGCCAGACTTGCCGCACGTCGCTCATAGTGCCAGCATCCCGCCTGGTGGTGTGTGGGAGAGCAGGGCGATCGACGGCCTAGCTGCCAGCCCCTGCAAAAGCCTGCTGGGGACAGCGCCAGCGCACAGCGCCGCCAGCTTTGCCGCCCGAGCCCGACCTCGCTGTGTCTGCTGGCAGGAGCTTCAGCCAGTTGGATTACATGGCCAGAGCATCACAGTCTCAAACTGTCGCAGCACCAGCGGTGCACAACGGTGCAGTAGGGCAAACGGTTGGCTGGCCGGTCGCCGCAGAGGCCCTGGCTTACTGCCGAGCCCGCCCATCTCCAGCCAGCTGCTGGCTCCAGCCACGCTGTTCAGGAGAGCCATGCTGGCCAGGAAGTGCCACCTGCCGCTACAGCTGGGCGTCACAGGCCACCGCTACGGCGGCGCAGCACAGCCCACCCCACAGCACGGCCCAGCGCCCCCAGGCGCCTTATGCCTGGTGTGCCTGCTGCCCCACTGACTGGAACCAGCGGATGGGGTAGTCAAGATAGCGCTGGAGCACGGGGAAGCGCTGCAGCAGCGGCTGCACACGGGCATGCAGCAGCGCCCACGCCTGCTGGTGGTACGGCCGCGACTCGGGCGCCCAGTAGCGCATGCGGAGCGTGTTGAAGTAGCTGCAAGCACGCGTGGGCGCCAACAGGGAGAGGGAGGGGGCGGGTTGAGTATGGTGCACACCCCAGCTGCCTCGCCGGCCCCAACAGCTGGCGTACCTGCCCACCCGCCCATGGGCAGGTGGACATGAGGCCCTCAGCCCCCACTTCCCAGCCCACCACCACCAGATCAAGTCAACAGCCGAAGTTCATAAGTCAGCAGGCCCATACATGAACATGTTCCTGGGACTCACACGTAGGCCAGCATGGCGCCCCGCAGGCCGCTGCCCAGCACGCTGAGCAGCAGGCTGAACCCAGCCGTCAGCTCCATGGTCGTCGCAAAGCGCAGCACGTTGGCCTGGGGCAAGGGGGTGGTGGGGAAGCTGTGCCGTTGGCAAGCTGGGGTATTGAGAAGGGCTGACAGATGCGACCGTTGAAGACACGACAGCATGCTGTGTCCAGCACACGTGCAGGCACACATCCAAGCAGGGGTCATCTATCTGCTTGTCCAGCTCCTGGCACATTGTTGGGACCACCCTACTGACGCTCGTCCAGCTCCTGGCGCATTTGACGGGACCACCATCAGACCTTTAACTTTTTCCCTTTTCCCTTGTGCTGACCTTGTGTGTCTCCAGCAGCTGCTGGGTTGTTGGGCCGTAGCGCTGCCACAGCGGGTGGCTGCCGAAGCGAGCACCCAGGATGGCCACCGCTGGGTAGAGGGCCAGTGCGGCCAGCGGCACCACCGCCATCCACAGCTGGGGAGCTTGCATCTGCGGGGCAGGGCGCAGACGGGTGCACGAATCGCCTTTTAATGTCTGACCCTCACAATCAGCGTGGGGCAGCAGCAGGTGGAGCAACTCGGTGGAGACCGCCACGACCAAATGGCGCTGACCAACCACCAAGTCATGCGGTCGCAAGCTCACCATCAGAGTGGACAGCAGCAGGTGGAAGAACTCGGTTGACACCGCCACGCCCTGCAGCCAGGGCCCCAGCGCAGCTGGGAAGGGGCGCAGCGCCGGCGTGCCAAACCGCAGGAACACCTGCGAGGCGGGCAGGTGTGGTTGGTGCGCAGAGAGAAGCTGTGCTCTGATGCGGCAATGAAAGGGGAGGGCCGAGGCGCCAGCCGCGCAAGTGCCTTGTGATCGGCACAGCTTCCGGCCGCGGCTCCAACCGTGCACAAATGCCAGCATCTCAGCCATCCTACCCTCCAGGGTGAGACAGAGAGATGCAACAGCTTGCGGCGCACCTTGTATGCGTTGGTGACCAGCGCGGTGCGGCAGAAGAGGAAGTAAGCCTGCCAGCTCATCCGCCGGCTGAGCGGCTGCGCCGTCAGCACCGCACTCGCGATCAGCACCAGGTGAGCCAGCAGCAGCACGATTTCCCCAGTGGGGCCAGGCTGGCGCGCCAGCGGGGCGGTGGAGTAAGGGCCCAGGATGGTGGAGGCGCCGCCAGAGGCGCGCGGCGGCGGCGGGGCGGCGGCCGCCCGTGCATCTGCCAGGCCCTGCTTCAACTGGGCGTTGGACGGGTCCAGCTCCAGGCCTGCATAAGGGTGGGTAGGCACACAGGCAGTGTGTAGTGGGATGGAAGCCCGGTTCATTTGGGCGTTGGAGGCGTGCAGCTCCAGGCCTGCGATCAAGGGTGCAAGAGCAGCAGCTGGGGTGGGAAGCAGCCAGCTTTTGTCCGTGTCGAGCTCTGTCACCAGCAGAAGTTGCAAAGCAACATGGCGCATCCACACACAAAAGGTGCAGTCCACCCACCCTTGCTGTACGCCTGCACTGCGTCGTCCCACTGCCGCAGGCCGTGGTGGGCAGCACCCAGGCGCGAGTAGCCCTGTATTGCAGGGCGGCAGAAGGATGCTGCTACTAAGTGTGGCCTTGCAACCCAGGCGGACAACAGTTGATCATGGCGTGGCACTGTCGTCTGGTCGCTGGGGCCGATCAACGGGCCTGTACCACCGCTACCTCCTGCCAGCCCAACTGCACCCTATCGCAGCTTGGCCCGGTACCCACCCTGGCCCAGTCCTTCTTCAGATCCACCGTCTTTTTGGCATCCTTCAGCGCTGCATCGTAGCGCTTCAGCGAGGCGTAGGCCGCCGAGCGGTTGGAGTAGAGCACATGGTTGGTCGGGTCAAGGTCGATGGCGGCACTAAAGCGCTCAGCCGCCTCCTCGAAGTTGCCCGCCTTGAAGGCGGCGTTGCCCTGGTCCTGCGGCGTGCAGTGCAGGTGAAGCAGAGCTGGCTGGGCGTCAGCCTCTGTGGCAGCGGCAGGCGGCAGGTTCGGTGCAATGAAGAGAAGCTGGCTGGGCGGCAGCCTGGCGGCGGCAGGCGGCAGTGGCGGCGGGCGGCGGTGGCAGCCACTCGGCAGCGATCGGCCGGCGGCGCTGCATTGGCCCGATCTGCTGCCACGCCCTGGGTGTATGCCGAGCTGCGGAAAGGCGGCCAGGCCAGGCCAGGCCAGGCCATCGATGGCTTTGCCCAGCGCTTGCAACCGCGCCCCGCACCTTCAGCTCGTCCGCCATGGCTGTCCGTATGCGATCTGTGGCTCGCAGCCGATTGTGGGACCTCCCGACCCAGCACCAATGCTCATGAAGTTTCCAAGCGTTGACCGCTGCCCTAGGGCCGCCAGGCCCCTTTGTGTGCGACAGTAAGCCTGGAATTGCACGCTGGAATGCAGCCATGCACCGCCTGACCGCCCACTGGGCCGCAGGCTTGCGCCGGTCCCCGCCGCCAGCCCGCCCCTCCGCCCACCAACCAGGTGGGCATGCTGCACATGATTACCGGCTGGGTGAACGTTATCGCGTGGGCGGTGTGGGCGGCTGAGAGTGGGGCCTTGGACGGGGCCCGAGGACCAACCTGCCTTGCTGTCCGCTGCCGCCGCCTCGGGCGCCGCTCACATCGCGCCTGCACAATCGGACATGGCTGCCGCTGAATGCCTGAATGACGGATGCGCATGAGACAGATTTATAACCTTTCGTTGCTTTGTGCAGGGCTCATTGGCATATCCGTGCCACGCGGCCCTCAAAGCTCGCCTGCTGGCCCAGCAGGGCGCAGCGGCGGCAGCGGCGGCAACAGGGCTGCGCTGCCTCGCATCGAGCTTCTCCTGCTAGCCATTGGGGCGGCTTGCCTTGTGGACGCCGTCCAAGACATGCAGAAGATGGGTGCAGAGTGCAACCACTGGATGCAGCAGCAGAAGCGGCAGGGCACAATGGGTGCTGCGCTTGGGCAGGAGCGGGGCGGCGGTGGGTCGCCCCCAGCAGGCGCAGCAGGCGCAGCAGCGACACGCAAGGCGGCGGCCGGCAGACGGCCCCTCAGGCAGTCGGAGCACGAAGTGTTCTACTTCCGCCTAGCCTCCTCGCATGTGTTTGATTAAGGTGGCGGCAGCCCGCCCTCCTGCAATCAGGCAGTTGCCAGGCGGCACCAGATAGACGCTCACGGGCAGCAGGCACATGGTGCAGCAGTTGGAAATACTTCAAGCGTGACTGAAGAGTGACTGCACTTGCACGAATGTTACTGCACATACTATAGAATGTACTGTTCCATTGCAAAGAGAAATGACCTCCCCTCCCCCGTCGACGGCGGCAGCTGGCGCCTAGCGGGCAGGCCTTTACAGGCCCTTGATCGGCCCACAAACCTGGCAATGCGGTGAACACAAGCTCTTCTTAGGGATTTCGGTGCGCCGGCAGCAAATTGGCCTGCCTCACGAAAGTTGGCTTTGCCCGCGAGCTGAACCCCACTCCCTTCCTGCATCTTCTGGCTCCCAGTGCTGGGGTAGGTGACGAGACGCACGCCGGCAGCGGCAGGCGCGGGCAAAGGCGGGCAAAGCTGGGCGACGGCTCGGCAGCGGCGGCGACGGGCGCGCGCAGGTCTGCTTCATTGATGCCAAAAGAGCTCGTGTTCCTTCCCCCTCAACCTGACTGCTCCCGGCAGGAGGAACGCGTTGACAGTAGCAGCATGGAGGACGGCGGTGGCCATGGCGCACACAGCATCGGCACCAAGTGCGTGCACGGCGGCGAGCGGGCGGGCAAGCCTCGGGTGTCGGGTGAGCGGAGTGGGGCTGGGCTGGCTTGCAGTCGGCTGAAGGCCAACGACTGGTGACTACACAGCTGACGGCTGCGGGTGCATACCATGCACCAGCGTCACACTGATAGGCAGCACCCCTGGCTGCACGGTCGCCGCTGGCTTGCGGTGTACCGGCTGCTGCTGGCCGTCTCGCTGGCGGCGCGCCGTTGCCTCCCGCCCTCAACCACACCGCTGCCCCTCCCCTCTGCCACAGACGCGGTCACAACCCCCATCGTCCAGACGTCTACCTACTGTTTCAAGGACACAGCAGAGCTGATTGCCTTCAAGGAGGGGCGGGGCACCTCCTGCGAATACGGGCGGCTGGGCAACCCCACCACCCGGGCATGTGAGGCGCAGCCTAGCTTGGGGGGTAGTCGAGCAGCTCAGCCGCCAGCCCGTTGGGGGCCCAATGCTCATTATGTCAAGGTTGATGCCATGATACCAAGTTGACGAATGATAACGCTATGCACCACTTCCCGCTTGTGTTTCCCACTCACGGTTTCCAGCTCCCCCCCACAGGTGAGGAGAAGATTGCGGGGCTGGAGGGAGCAGAAGACTGCCTGGTCACCGCCTCCGGCATGAGCGCAGCCACCACGGTGCGTGGATTTGAACGCCGTTGTCACAGTCTTGGCATGGAGTGTTGTCTGTTGGATGCGGGGTGCAGCTGCTTGGTCCAGCTACGGTGCTGCGGCAGGCGGGGCGACAACGTGCCAGTTGCATGTGCTCTTGCCCTGACACCACTGCGTCCCCTGCTCTGTCGACCAACCGCCTGTTCTGTGCTTGCCGCCGCAGATGCTGCTGGCGCTGGTGCCGGCGGGCAGCCACATCGTGACCACCACCGACTGCTACTTTGGCACCCGCAACTTCATCCAGACGGTGAGGGGCACACTCAAGTACACAGGGGGCTTTGCGTTTAGTGGCATTTGAGAGGCGAGTTTGCTGCCAGATGCTGTTCGGTTGCGTCCTGCGTGCACCCCCGACTTCAGCCAGGCGGGGAGTCACAGGGTACGGGCTTCCATTCCTGCGGTGCTTGAGGAATGCAGCTGCATGCTGCTTTCCCACTTTTCTCGACCTTCCATTGTTCCCCCTTGCCTCCGCTGCAGGTGCTGCCCAAGATGGGCGTGACTGTGAGCGTGATCGACCCAGCCGACATCAACTCCCTCGAGGCAGTGCTGGAGCAGCACAGCGTGCGCTGGCTGGGACGTCAGGGACTTGAAGGGAGGTCAGGCGCATGTAGCAGCAGCCAGCGCCCCATCACCACCACGTAGATGCTACTGCTGTCTCTGTTCCCGCCATGCCTGCAGGTGTCCCTGTTCTTCTCAGAGTCGCCCACAAACCCCTGCCTGCGCTGCGTGGACATCGGGCGCGTCAAGGCGCTCTGCAAGCCCAAGGCGCGTGCTCGGTGTGCCCAGCAGCGCAGGCCCAGCCCCTGTTCTCCATGCTGTCGCACAGCCCTGCAGCTTGGCCAGCGGCGGCGCTTGTACAACTCTACAGCTGCCATACCTGTCGAAACGACCCCAAACAATGTAGAAGATCCCCAAACAATCGATGCATGCTGTGCAGGGCGCCATTGTGGTCATCGACTCAACGTTTGCCACGCCCATCAATCAGCAGGTAGCTGCACTTTTGCTTGTGCCGCTACAGCCGTAGCAGCCGTGTCGCAGCCGTGTAGCAGCCGGGCATGGATGCTGCACAGCGGGATGCAACGCATTGCAAGGAGTGGAATGCACCAGGCGGCTGCCGCCTGCACTGCTTGCTGCACCAGCTTGCTCCGCAGAGCTGCTGCTGCCCCCAGCCCCCTGCCAACCCGGCAGCACTCCTACCTCCAAATGTCTGCTTCAGCCCCTTGCGCTGGGCGCTGACCTGGTGATCCACTCGGCCACCAAGTACCTTGGCGGCCATGCCGACTTGCTTGCGGGCGCCATTGCCGGTGGGGGCCGGCCAGCGGCTGTGGCAGCATTGGAGCAGATGGTGGCAGGCTGCTCCGCTTACTGGCACGCTCGCCCTGCTCCTGCTGCTCACGCAAACCTGGCACATGCCATGCAGCACGCCTCCCGCCCCGCCGCCGCAGGGCGCCGCGACCTGGTCGCCGCTGTGCGCGACATGCACATCATGCTGGGCGCTGTGCTGGACCCGCACGCTTCCTTCCTGCTGCTACGCGGCATGAAAACCCTGGAGCTGCGCGTGCTGCGCCAGAATGCAACAGCGCTGGAGCTTGCAAAGCGGCTGGAAGCGCACCCCCAGGTGACAGCTGGCGGCTGGTTTGCTGCGCTTCATTTGCGCAGCGGCATTTGGTGGTGTGGCTGTGGCAACCTGCGGCCGTGCTGCTTTCAAGGCTGTGGCTGCTGTCGCTACCTGCCATCTGCCTTGGCCCACTGACCTGCCCTGTTCTCCTGCTCTGTGCTGTCCCTGCCTGCCGTCTGCCTGGGTCCACGCCCCAAACCCATACCAACCGCAGCTCAAGCCCCAACCCATGCTAGCCGCATGCCCGGTTCTGCTTCCTTTCCACTCGCCCGCCCAGATCGCACGGGTGCACTACCCCGGCCTGGCGAGCCACCCCGACCACGCAGCGGCGGCCCGCCAGATGAGCGGCTTTGGAGGCGTGGTGTCTTTTGAAGTGGCCGGCGACCTGTGGGCCACTGCCAAGCTGGTTGACAGCCTGCGGCTGCCCTACATCGCGCCCAGCCTGGGCGGGGTGGAGTCCCTGGTGGAGCAGCCCGCAGTGATCTGGTGCGCATGCGCAGGTGGCGGCCGTGCAGGTGGCGGGTTGGATGTGACGCAGGGCGGGGTCAGATTGAATTGTAACCTCCCGCGGGACGGGCCTGCAGGAGGGTAGGTTTCACGCAGGGTGGCAGTGCTGATGCGGATCAAGGGCTGCTGGGCCGCCCTGCCGAACCTCCTCCGCCTGCCCTATCCCAAGCTAGCCCTGCCTCGCTGTTCCCTGGCTCCAGCTTGTGGGAGGAAGGCCCAGAGAAGCGCGCACAGGTGAGGGGGCAGTACAGCGTTGGGCCACTAGTGGTACTGCCGGCTTGCTTTGTGCCCGCGCAGCAGTTGCACCACGGCAGCAGGTGCCGCGGGATTCGCCACAGCTGCTTCAGCGCCCGTTGCATTCCCAAGCATTTTCCCAACGAATGCTACAGCTGGGCATCAAGGACAACCTGGTGCGCTACAGCTGCGGCATCGAGAGCGTGGAGGACATCTGGGCCGACTTTGAGCAGGCCTTTGGCCGGTGCGCCGCCTGAAGCTTTGCTCAGTGCACCAGGCGTCGGATGGTTGCGGCTCCCAGCATGGAACACCAGACCATCAACAACTTGCCTCTGCAGTGCCCTCAGTACCCAATCTGTCTTATACTACCCAAGCCGTTCATGCCATTGTCAACCTGCAAGCGCGTACTGCTGGTCAGCTACTCGTTCGAGCTGCCACATTGTTTGCCCAAATCCTGTGATGGATGTAAGCCAAGCCTGTGTGATCGCGGGGAGATGCGTGCCTGCCCACCAGCTGCTACCGCTGTGCCCCCCAGCAGCAGCAATTTGGTTACACAAGTGCCGAGGCTGTGCAGCAACAATCTCTCAGGGCGCTTCCGACTGCAACTTGGCTGCAAAATCAGAGCTGCAGACGCATCATGCGTGTGCTCAGTCCTCGTCGCTGCTGCCGCCCATGCCGTCCAGCTGGTCGCCGCCCGCCCCCTCGTCCTCGCTGCCCTCCTTGTCCCAATCCTTCATCTTGCCGCCACCTGCAGCCAACAAGGGAAATAGGGACAGACTGTTGAACATGAAACCAAACTGCGGAACGCGGATTGATGATCGGAGCGCCTCCTTGTCCCAGTCCTTCATCTTGCCTCCGCCTGCGCAACAGGGGTCCGACAGCAAGGCCATTCGGTTAGAAAGGGATCAGTAAGCAAGGTCACTTGATTCAGAAGCTGTGTCAGGATGAGCGCCCTCCTTGTCTCAGTCCCTCATCTTGCCGCCGCCTGCGCAAATGCAGTGTGGGCAGTCTTGCATGCAGCCATAAGGCAGGCACCTAGGGAACGCCACCAGCAGCAGCACAGGATCAGCTCAGCAGGCTCCAAGCACAACTGCACCACCAAACAACCGCCAAGGCAGCAGCAGGCAGTTGCGTGAAACGCAGCAGGGCTCTGCGCACCTTGCAGGCCCACAAAGCCCTTCTGCAGCACCTCCCAGCCGGCTGCGTCCTCGTCATCACTGCTGCTGTCTGCCGCCGCCGCCCCCCGCTGCTGCTGTCGCTTGCTGCCGCCAGCCGCCGCTGCCGCCGCCGCCCCCGCTGCAACACCGGGGATGGCCTGCCGCGGCCCCGAGGGCACGAGCAGCTGGTCTGCCGCGCCGCCCGCTGCCGCCGCGCTGCCCTTGAGCTGTGCCAGGAAGGAGGCTTTGCCAAGCTTGACAGCCTTTGCTCGGTTCCCGGTGGCCTCCTCCGCCTCCCGCAGCTGCTTCTGCGCTTTGGCAATCGCGTTGAACAGCCGCACCACTCCCTTGGTGGCCAGCCGCTGCAGCGCCTTCTCCCGCACGTCTGATGTCGGGTCCTGCCCCCGCCGCTTGGGCACCTGAGGGGCGGGGGAAAGGAGGGCGGGTGGCAGCGTTGTTTTTGGGGTGGGTGGCAGCTTAGGGTGCGATGCAGGAAGGGGCGCTGTACGGTCCTGCCCGCGCCGCTTGGGCACCTGGACGGATGGGCGAGAGGGGGCGGAGGAGGGGGGTGGGCCATCAGCTGGGGGAAGCAGTGCGGCGCATGGCAGATGCAGCTGTGCAGCGGGTGAGCACGCGCAGAGCCCTCAGCAGGAGCGCAAATATCACGCACCTACAGCTATGCTGGCCGCAAAACATGCAAGCATGAGCATCGCCCTGCCAGCAGCGTGCCAGCATGCCAAACCTATACCACGCAACACCACGCAGCGCCCTGCACCCCAGCACCCATCTGCTCACAATGTGCCCCCGCTGCTTCATCTCCTGCCGCAGCTTCTTTGCCTCACGGTCCGCCTTGGCATCTACCTCCACCTCCGCCTTGCGCTTGGCAATGGATTTGGAGGTGGCCAGGATGGGCGCTGCGCCCGCTGCACCCGCTGCCTTCTTGCCGCTGGTATCCAGAATCTTGGCAAAGGCCTTGGCAAACGAGGCGGCCTTGCCGCCCTCCAAAAAGCCGCCCTGCCGCCCACCGCCCTCCTCGTCGTCGCTGCCGCTGCCGCTGCCGCCCTCCTCCTCCTCTTCGCCCTCCTTCTCCTCCTCGCTCTCGCCCTCGCTGCCGCTGGGCATGCCCTCCTCTACGCCATCATCTGCACGGATTGCCACGTGCAGCGGGGTGCAGTCAGCACCAGCGGCCGGCGCCGACGGCGGCACAATGCAACAGCCCGCCGCCGGCAGGAGCCCTGTAGCTGCGCCTCTCGCAAGCCCACACCACAGCGGCACAGATCCCACGCACCGCTGCCAAAGTCCTCATCCTGCTCGTCCTCCTCTCCAGAGCTGCCGGCCGCATCAGGCTCCTCGTCGCTGCCGCTGCCGCTGCCGCTGCTGGCGCCGGCCTCCTCCTCCAGCTCCTCGTCGCTGGGGCCCGCCTCGAAATCGTCCTCCGGCTCTGCGAAACGCATGCGGGCTCGTGGGCTTGAGGGCTGGTGCAGGAAAGCGGGGGGCGCGAACATGCGGGTCGGCGCGGAGGCTGGGAGGCCCACCTGCGACCGGCAGGCTTTTCCTGCCCTTAATCCTCGCCGACATGGGCTGTTTAGTGCGCTGTTTGCTGCTTCCGGGTGCTTCAGTGAGCGGGCAAAGTTGAGGCGCGCTCAGGAGGCCTTGCAATGCATGCAGCGCGTGCAAATAACTCGGCGATAGCTGCGGATTGGCGGGCTGCTGCTCCAGCGGCCTGAGCCGCCCCAGCAGGCACTGCAGAGCCTCATGCGAGCGGTGGCGGCGGCAGCAGGGTAGCGCGGTGGCCCCAACAAGCGCGATCCTCGAGTCCGTGGCCACCCCGCGAGCTCGCACACCATGGTGGTTGCCGTCGCTGCCACACTGCCCCTGCAGCTGCAGGCGAGCGCACAGGCCTCCAGCGCCTCGACCTCTGGGCGGCCCTGGGCGCCCCTGCGGCAGCAGGTGTCTGCAGCGTCTGGGCGGCGGCAGCGCGCGGGCAGGCTCATGAGCGCAGCGGTGCAGGCAGTGGCGGCGGAGCCGGCAGTCGCCGCCAACGGCGCGACGGGTGCGCGCCAGCTTGTCGGTTGATTGCGCAATGCATCCAGTGGCCACCTGTGATGACTGCACTGTTGCACGGAGGGTGTGATGCCGCTTGCACTCTTGCCGGTGATGCGCCGCTGCCCCTCCACACCCGTTCCCCACACGTGTGCTGCCACATCCATCGGCTTCTGAATCGACGGACCTGCCTGTTGCCCGAGCTGCAGCCCGCGTGGCCACTGTGTCGCGGACGACCAAGGAGACGAGCGTCAAGGTGACGATCAACCTTGACGGCACCGGCAAGTGCCACTCCAAGACGCAGGTGGGGGTAATAACATAACCCGTGAACTCCATGTGCACAGTGCTACTTATAAGTCTCCCGCTCCGACTGAACTCCAGTCTGTTGATTGCCGGTCGTGGAGCAGGCTGTGCCGGCCAGCTGCAGGCCAGCCCGTCGCGGCTGCGGGCTCGTTGCAGCATCGCGCAGATCCCCTTACTGTGCCACATGATGCAGCAGTGCTGTGCTGTGACGGATCAACGCGACCAGCCCACCATTCTCTGCAGATCCCCTTCCTGGACCACATGATGGACCAACTGGCCTCCCATGGCCTGTTTGACGTCACGTGAGGTTCTGTGGGGGGATGGTGAACTAGGCAATGCACAACGTCGGCCTGGGGGTGGGAGGGGCAGCACATCGTGCGTTGCATGGCTTGTTTGACAAGGCGCGAAGCTCTCTTGAGGGCAGGGCAGCCTGTTGCAAGCAGGGGTCAGCGGAGGCGCATTGCTTTGGCTGTTGATAGCACCCCGTTGCTGCACATCCATCTGAATACCGCGTTGCCTGCCACCCGCCCTGCAGGGTGGAGGCTGAGGGCGACACCTGGATCGACGACCACCACACCAACGAGGACATTGCGCTGGCGCTGGGCACTGCCCTGTCCCAGGTGCTTTGAAGTCTGCTGTAATAGTTTGCTTGCTGCCGTGCACCCGTGCGCAGGTTGGGTGCTAGCCTGCTTGCGGCGGTTTGGAGCTGGGATCGTTGCTGGCATTAGTGCCCAGCCCTGCTCACTGTGTTACCCGGATGTATGCTTGTCCGCAGGCACTGGGAGACCGCAAGGGCATCAACCGCTTTGGTGACTTCACTGGTGAGCCGCCTGATGGTTGTTATCATTGGTCGATTTGGGCCCTATAGTGGTGGCTGCTTCGGCAACTTCACTGGTGAGCCAGATGGCTGGATTGCGCTTCTTCATGCATCCGCTGTCGCAATGCCGTCTTCGCCGTCCCACCGCTTCCTGTCCTGTTGAGCCGCTGGCCATTGTGCGCACCGGGCTGCCCCACCCTGCTATCGTGGTGCAGCCCCGCTGGGCGCGGCGCTCCTACTTTCCTGTGCCTTCATGCAATCTGTCCGTTGCTGCCTCCTCCCCTGCAGCCCCGCTGGACGAGGCGCTGATTCACGTGGTGCTGGATCTGTCGGGGCGGCCACACCTGAGGTGCGCACAGCTGGCACGCGGTTGCAAACCTGCAGCTGCGCACTTGCAAGGCTGCGCACTTGCGAGCTGTGCACTTTGCACATGGTTTGCATGAGGGGGGCTGCCTGCCGGCCTCAAAGCTGCAGCCTCCTCAGCCGCGACGATGCCGCCGATGGCACTCGTGCTGCCTGCTTCCTGGACATTTTGCCCTGCAAGTCTGGGGCTCCACACCAAGAGGATTGGCAGCTACAGGCTGAATTGTGCCACCTCCTGACCAGTTTGGACGTGTTCCTTTTTGCCCTCCCCTGCGCAGCTGCGGCCTGGAGCTCCCCACCGAGCGGATAGGCAGCTACGAAACGCAGCTGGTGGAGCACTTTTTCCAGTCGCTGGCCAACACCAGCGGCATGACGCTGCACATCCGGCAGGTGGGTGCCACGTCCACGTTCACAATGTAGTACATGGGTTGCGGTGCCTGGCTCTGCCCAGCGGCTGGCCAACACCAGCGGCATGACGCTGCACATCCGGCAGGTGCGCGCCAGGGTTGCAGAGTTCAGGGGGTTGCGGTGCCCGGCGCTGTCAAGCTGCTGGCCAGCACACAACCGCATGACAGCACAACCGCATGATGCTGCACATTCAGCAGGTGTACAGTTGGGGCCTGAGGTGCCTCAACGACAGCGGCGGTGCGGTGCCGGGCCCCTGTTGGTGCATGCATCATCCTGCTTTTTCTGGCTTGGCATCAATCGCTGTGCAACCGCTGACTCTTCAATTCTGCCTGCAGCTGGCGGGCAAGAACAGCCACCACATTGTCGAGGCGACTTTCAAGGCGTTTGCCCGCGCGCTGCGGCACGCATGCGAGACAGACCCCCGCCGCGCCGGCACCATTGCCAGCAGCAAGGGCGTGCTGACGCAGCAGTGAGGACGGCAGCCGGCCAGCTGGCTGTTGTGCTGCTGCATGTGCAGTGACGCTGACCGGCGGGGTCGATCTGGGCAGGCGGCGGCGGCGCCTCGAAGCCCTGCAACCAGTGCAGCAGCGATGTGCCAGAGCAGCGGCAGAGGTTTCAGTTGAGTGTTCTTTGTACTTGATCCCCCCCAGTTGTGACACAGTTCATGTCTTGAGTGTAATTGCAGACAATGCACATGCAGCAGGACGCACTGGGGCAGCGCCGCCCTGCGGTTGGCGGCGGCACGCCCCGCCTGCCGCCCTGGGCAAGCGCCTTCTCCTGCCGCCAGTTCCGATCACTGCTGCGCAGCTTGATGCACTGCTGGGCGCTGCAGGCGGCCCGGCTGGAGGCCGGCGCAGACAAGCTGGCAGGCGTGGGGTGTATGCCAGAACCTTTGACGCCGCAAAAGCTCTTTTACAGCTTGCACACAGGCTGGGAGTGCGGTGCAGGGTCGGGAACGCCTCAGGAAGGGCGGTGCAAGGGCTCCCATGCTGCAAGGTTCTGGACACACTTGACTGTCAAAGCACCGGTCCTGTGGCGAGTCTGGCGTGCCGGCCGTGTGTCCTGCGGTCATCCAGGCGTGTCAGGAGGCAGAGAGGCGCTCAGCGAGCAGTCGCCGGCGGCTGTGCGAATTGCTTGCCCAGCGGCGGCGTCAAGTGGCAGTCCGCGTGCATCGCGCCGCTCACACTAGTTGAGCAGAGGCGCAGGTGCGGAGGCGCCACCATCAGCGCCCATTTCCCGCATTTCCCTGCCTGCAGCCTCCAGCCGCCTTCCCCCGCCTTGCTGGTATGCCCTGCGCATTGCTGCAGCCCGTCACCAATGCCCCGCGGCAGCCGGCGGCCCAGGGAGACCCGGCAGGGGCTGCCGCCGCGCCAGCGCTGCCTGCCCGCGCGCCCTGCAGCGCCGCCGCTTCCGGGCCCTCTCCAACATGCCTGCCACCCTGGGCGCAGGTCTGGCGTGCAGCCCTTGACCTAGTATAACTCGGCGGCAGCGCGGCAGAGCAGCCATGTTCTTTGGCGGCGGCTTCCCGGGCTTTGATATGCCCGGCGGCTTTGGCGGCGGCGGCCCGCGCCGCGGCGGCGGCCCCGTCAACAACTCCCGCTACTACGAGGTGCTGGGTGTGAGCAAGGACGCCGACGAGCAGACCATCAAGAAGGTGCGGCGCCAGCTGGGCGGCGCGTCGTGAGCGTTAGGTTGCCGTGCAGCGGCGTGGCCGCCGCTCCCACCTGTCTGCAGGCGCCTGCCCGGGCGCCGGCCACGGGGCATGCAACCCTCCCGCCAGGCAGCGCTGCATGGCACCGCCTGCCCACCCGCGTTGCTGTTGGAGTTTGCCGCAGGCGCACCGCAAGGCGGCTCTGAAGCACCACCCGGACAAGGGCGGCGATGAGGAGAAGTTCAAGGAGGTGCGCCGCTGCTTTCTCTGGGAGCAACAATGGGAGCAACAGCTCGGTTGGAAAGGGCATGGCAACAGCCTGCAAGGGGTCAGCAGCATGGGGCAGGGTCCATGGGTGTCGTGTCGACTTGCTGCGGAGACACGGCGCCAGCTTGTGCCACTCCTCGGGCAGCCACGTGCATAGGCTGGCAGTTCACCGTTCTGCCGGCCTCTGCCTGTATGGGCTGCTAGCTCAAGCAAGCTGCTGCGCTGCCTGCCTGCCTGCCTGACTTCGTCCGATGGGGCCCACTAAGCAGGGTATGTAACAGAAGATGGCCTGCCTGCCCATCTGCAGATCAACGAGGCGTACGATGTGCTGCGCGACTCTGAGAAGCGCCGCATCTACGACCAGGTGGGCGCTTGTGGCCGTTGGCAGGCGGTACTTGGCAGCTGCCATCTTGTGGGTGCTCCTGGCAGTGTGTGCGGCAGCTGCCACTGCATGGGGGCGGTCTGTGGGCGCAAGTGGCCGTCCGCGCCGGCGTTTGGCGGCGGTTCCGGAAGCGGCGCCCAGCCTCCCATGCTTGCCAGCCAGCCAGCCATCCTCACACGGCGCAGCTCATGTTGCTCAGCTGACCGGCGCCTCCTTGTTATGCAACTCTGCAGTTTGGAGAGGAGGCTGTGAAGGAGGGCATGGGTGGCGGCGGCGGCGGCGGCCCCGCCGACATTTTCGACCTGTTTGGCATGGGAGGCGGCCGGCGCGGGTCGGCGCGCGAGCGCCGCTCCGAGGACGTGGTGCACAAGTGAGTTGCTGCGGCACTGGCTGTTGCTGTTGTGCCGTTGGAGCAACTCGCTGGGTATCGGCGCTGGGTACACCAGCAGCAGTGGGTGCTTGCGGGAGGCAGCATGCCAGCGTGTCCCTGCTGCAGTCTGGGGCAGCATTCATTGGTCATGATGGCACCCCCTTTCCCCCTTCTTTCTGCAGGATGAAGGTCAGCCTGGAGGAGATGTACAAGGGCAGCACGCGCAAGCTGCAGATGACGCGCAGGTGGGTGCAGGGCAGCTGGGCTGGGGAGGGTGTGGCTGGCCTGGCGGATGGGTAGCACGTGGGTGCTGGCCATCCAAAGCTGGCCTCCAAACCGACGCCGCCATGCTGCAGTCGGCTGCAATGCGTTCACATGCTGCACCGTACTGACAGCTGCTAGCGTCGCACACCACCCCCCTGCCTGCAGCGTCAAGTGCGACAAGTGCAGCGGCAGCGGCAGCAAGAGCGGCAAGCGGTACACATGCGACGTGCGTGCTGCGCTGCGCTGTGGTCATGCCGTGGACCTGGGCTGCTCTGTGCTACAGGCGCAGCTGCCTGTGCTGGTTTTGACGCCCTGCCCACGATGCGCATGCACTTCAAGGCCGGCCTGGAGCCCGGACCCTCACGCTGCTCCCCCTCCTACCTCTGCCTTGCAGACGTGCCACGGCAGCGGCGTTGAGATGAAGCTGCGCGCGCTGGGACCCGGCATGGTGCAGCAGATCCAGCAGCGCTGCAGCCGCTGCGGCGGCGGCGGCTACTCCTGCCCGCCCGGCGACAAGTGCGGGCAGTGCGACGGCAAGGGGCTGGCGCCGGAGAAGAAGGTGTTCGAGGTGAGAGCTTGGTTTGTCGTACCTCCAAATACGCTGCGCTATGGTGACAGGCAGCTGCTGCTCTTGACTGCTCCAGCTGGCATGCTGCACCCGCTGGGAACTGAGTGCTGGGACGTGTATCGTGTGAGCGGCTGGCCCCGTGCCTGCCCACTTGGTCCACCACGACAGGTGCCCGACTGCTGCACACCTCGTTTTTACCAGCCCGCTTGCTCCCGCATTTTCCCAGGTGCACATTGAGCCCGGCCACCGCCGCAGCTCCAAGCTGCTTTGCCTCCATCGCCTTGCTGCTCACCTGTTAGCTGTCCTCCGCACCGCCCTGCCAACAGGTGCACATTGAGCCCGGCCACCGCCACGGCTCCAAGGTGGTGTTCCGCGGCGAGGCGGGCTCCGACTCACCTGATGTGCTGCCCGGCGACCTCATCTTCATTCTGGAGCAGGTGGGCGCTGGTTGGTTGTGAGGTGGCTTGCTTTGGAGGTGGCTTGCTGTGAGGTGGCTTGGTCTTCTGGCTGTGCCAGCTTGAGCCGCGCCTGGCATTTGCTAGTACCGAACCCAGCTTGCTGCTCCTGACCTGTTTGCCCGACTGCAGAAGGAGCACACGGCCTTCAAGCGCATTGGCACCGACCTCTTTTTCGAGAAGACGGTGCGCAGGGTCGGGGTGCTACTCCAGCTTTGACTCCGGCTGTGGGCGGCGTGCAGGGGCGGCAGCAGCAGGTGGCCACACAAGGGTGGCTGGACTGCTCGCCGCTTCAACATCAGGCAGCTGGGTGCCTTGCGGCCAGGCCACCCCCTGCCTCTGCCCGCCAAGGCAGTCCAGCTGCCATTTGCCAAGGCAGTGCCCTTGCCCGCCCAGGGCTGACTGGCCTTCATCCACCGCCTGCTGCTCCTGCTCCCCTGCAGGTGTCCCTGGTGGACGCGCTGTGCGGCGCGCACTTCCACCTGCCCCACCTGGACGAGCGCGTGCTGGAGGTGAGCAATGGAAGCCGAGCAGGCTGACCAGGGAGGAGTGCAGACGCCGGCGATTGCACTTGCCCTGTCGGTCTGACTGTCGGTTTGAACCCTGGCATGGCCCGGTCGCTTGGTTTGGATGCCTTCGCATTGCGCCTCATAGCCCTTTCACGCGGCCTTCAACCCGCAGGTGGCGTCCACGGGCGTGATCAAGCCCGACTCGTGGGCGTGCATCAAGGGCGAGGGCATGCCTGTGCAGGGCCGCCCCTTCGACAAGGGCAACCTGTACATCCACTTCACGGGTCAGTGGTTTGGTTGCACTGCTGTGCTTCATAGAGTTGAAGGGTGGCATCAGCAGCAGGCGTGTTTGCGGGCCCGCGGGCGCCGCCTGCACATCATACCACCCCATTCGCCCCACTGGCTGCCAGCACGCAGCACACCACAAACCAACATCGTTATCACAACCTGCCCCTCCCTCTCCACAGTGGAGTTCCCCGACTCCGTCAGTGCTGCGCAAGCCGAGGCCCTCAAGGCGGCTTTCGGCGGCCCCACGCCAAACGGCTCGGCGCCCATGGCAGAGGTGGGTGCTGGTGGTCAGGCGTTTCCATCTTTGCCCCGCTGGTTGCCCTGCTGAAAGTAGCTCCTCACGAGTGTGTCTGGCATGGCTGTGCTGCTGACATCGCTCGCTCTTTGCGGGACCAGCACCCACCTGCTTTAGCCAACTGCTCACACTCCTGCATCCCTTGCCGCTCACCCCTGCAGGTGGAGGAGGTGCGGCTGCTGCCGGTGGCCGACATAGAGCAGGAGATCAAGGCGCGGCGCGAGCAGGAGCGGCGCACAGGTGCGCCTGGCCGCCTGCAGGGCGTGCAGCAACTGTGCGGCCCACCCCTTGCCGCTGCACCCACCGTCGCTTGCCAGGCTCTCTGACGCCTGGTCTGCCGCTCGCCATGCTGTGCTGACGTCTGGCGCCTCCCCTCCCCTCCCCTCCCCTCCAGGCACGGAGGCGTACGACAGCGACAGCGACGACGAGGTCCGCGGCGGCCAGCGCGTGTCGTGCGCGCAGCAGTAGAGCCCCAACTGCCAACGGCACGTGTGCACGCGCGCCCCATGCACCGGGGCAGGGCCGCGGCGGCACTTGGCTAGCCGTCCGCCAGGCCCGCAATGATACCGAGCGAAGAGAAGTTCCCAGCAGCGGCCGCAGCGGTGCAGTTTAGTTGCGGCGGGAGTAAGCGCGGTATGCGCCTCCCGCCGCCGCTCTGTACAGCGACAGCTTGAGAGCCCAGCTGCCGCTCCGCCTTTTTACCTGCACAGGTGGCGGGGATGATCCCTGCCGCCTGATCCCTTTCATTTGCAACCCGACCTTCCCGCTCTGCTTCTCCTAGTCTTTTGTGGTCCACTCTTCCAGTCCCGTGCAAATCCAGATGCCCTGCCGGACTGCCCCATTCTTCCCTGGTTGCCCTGACCCGTTTACCGTCGCGGCGATGTAGCTGCAGTCGGCCCCTGCCTAGCACCTAGCTACCTCAATCGGCAATGCCCCATAATGCAACAGACAACACTGCAAGCCTGGGGATGCGTAGTGCAGCACCTGCAAAAGGGCAAGGCAGCTCATGCGGTGGCCGCTGGGTGCGGCATGGCGGCGGCGGCGGCGGCGGAGCCAACTTGAGTCCTGCCTCGCTGCCGCCGCATAATTTGGCTCGGCGCCGCACTGTACCGCGTCTTCAGCCCAGCTGCACGCCCAACAAGGAGTCAACTCGCGAGGTCAACCGCCCGCCGAAGTGTGAGCCTCCAGCCAGACAAGATGGTGAAGGTGCGGCACTGTCGCTTCATTGACAGGGCGCCATCACCGCCGTCCAAATCGCCGGGCGCAGCTGCCGCCGCCGCCGTCGCCGCCGCCTCTTGACGCTGCTGCCCGCCCGTCACTGCCGCCTTGACCCTCCAAGGGCCCCCAGAGCTTTCGTTTGCTCCTGTGCAGATTGGTGCTATCATCACCTACGCGGTGTGGTCACTTAGTTGGTGCAGTTTTCTGGTGAGCCTTGGCGGCGTGGCGGGCATGCAGGCCAAGTGCGGCGGATACTTGGGCCACACGATCAACATCAAGATCGGCGACGACGACGGCCAGCTCGTGGAGGGCTGCAACGTGTCCGACACAACTGCTTGGATATGGCAAGTCACATTTGCATGCCGTCTTGTGCGGGCCAGAGAGGGCAGCGGGCCCAGCGTGGGGCAGCAACCCAATCTGCACCGGCTCAATCAAGGGGTGCTCCTGCCATCACACACACCCTCAACAGGTGGAGCGTGTGGTTCGAGTTCTTCCTGCTCATCCTGTGAGTGCGGGGGGCTGCTATGAAAAACTGGATTCCCATTGCATGCTTCCAGCAGTCTGGTCCAGCACAGCGCCACTGCAGCTTGAGTGCACTCATGCCCCGCTGCTGTTTGGCTGCAGGCTGTCGGTGGCCGAGTGCGGCCGCGTCCAAGGCCTGTACCTCACCAAGCAGATCTTCATCGCCATGGTCACCGTGTGCCTGATGCTGGCTGCTGACCGCGCCAATGTGGTGAGTTAACGGGCGAGACATGATAAGAACAACTGGCGCACCGGCCGTTCAGGGCACCTGCCCCGCTCCCCTGCCCACCCTGCCCCTTTTGTCGCTGCGCCCCAACTGAAGAGCCGCAGAGAGCTGCAGCATCCACTCAAAGGCTGCAATCGCCATGCATCAACCACCGCTCCCCCAACACCTCCACACAGGTGGCTGCCACCTACGAGGGAGCGTTGGAGGCCTCCGCCCAGGCCGCGCTGGCGGGGCTGGTGGTGACCATCATCTGCAACCTCATCATGGCAAGTTGGCTCTGCAGGTCGCCCGGCCGCTGAAACGGACCAGGTGATGCGCCTGCATTGCAGCTGGCCTGTGGCAGCTGCAGCCCCTCGCCGGCTCCCCACCCATCTCACCCCACCCCGCCGCAGCTGCTCTACTTTGGCGGCGAGATCGCCGAGATGCGCAAGCCGGTGCCGTATTCCGCAGACGACAAGCAGCTGCCCATGAGCGCCGCCAGCGACGCCATGCAAGTGCAGATGGCGGGGGTGCAGTCTGTCAGCGGGCCCACCTTCCGGGCCACGGAGAACCCGTTTGTGTCCGTCTGAGGCAGCCACGTGTGCCGGCTGACGGGCCGCACTGGCAGTCAGCAGCCAGGCCGCAACTGCCACCCGAGCTGCCGCCCACTGCTGCTGACGCGTGCGCTCCGCCGCCCCCTGCCACGTGTGCAGGGGCGGCGGCGGCGAGGGCGGCGCCAACCAGAACCAGTGGGTGCAAGAGTTTAATCGCATGGTGCAGGCGGGCGCCGCCGACATGACCGCGCCCGTCGCCCCGCCTGAGAACCGCCGCGAGCACCGCAGCTTCAAGGCCGCCGCCGCCGCGCTGGGTGCCGGCAGCTGGCAGGCCTGAGCGACATGTAGCCGCCCTGCGCCCAAGGGCTGATAACTTATAGTGCTTGCACTGATAGTGTTTGCACTGAACTGGTATGAACTGAATCGCGTGTGCCTGGTGGGATGTGAACTGCTCAAACCTGGGGGGCTGAGCAGCGGCGGGAGAGCGGCGGTGGCTGGCGGCACGCGGTTGTCCCACCTGGTTGAGGCTGCAGCTCCGGTGGCCGATCCCACGAACATCTCAAGGTTTAGCGTACATGCTCGAGGCAACAGCAAGGGCCTGGCGGCTAGCCCAGGCGCAAGCCAAGTTTGCTCTAGCCGCTGACCTCGTCTTTGGCCTCTCCCGTGCGCTGCAGAGCACTGCGAGGTGATCAGAAGAGCTTCACACCCCTGCCGAGCATCCAAGACCGGGCGGGGAGCCTCCACGGCAAGCTATTTGACTTTTCGTTTCATGCAAGCTTGCAAGGCGACGTGCTCAAGTTTACTCAGCACTAGAGGCCGGGCTGCGGAGAGGCTATGCTGGCGGCCTGAGCAACCAGCGGTCTGGGCGACCCCCCGCCTCCGCCACATGATCGTCAATGGCAGGGTGATCGCTCTGAGCGCCGCCGCGCTGGGCCTCACGCTCACCTGGCTGCACCGCCGCAACGGCGCGCGGCAACGCAGCGGCGGCGCCAACAGTAACGGCAGCAGCAACAATCATTGCAGAGGGGTGAAGCTCGTGCCCCGTGGGCGGCCGTTGGTGGCGCAGCCCGATGAGGTCTCGCTCGTCAGCTACAACATCCTTTGCGAACGGTGCGGCAGGGCTGGGCACACAGCCGTTGTGGGCTTGGTGCCGCGCCGGCGGCCGCTGATTCCTTTTTTTTGCAAACAAGTGTGCAGCCTGCCTGCCGGAATGCACGCAGCCCTGTCAGACTCTCATACTCTCTGCCCCTGCGGCTGCGCAGGTACGCCAACGCTCGGAGGCTGCCGCACGTGTTTGCGCAGTACCTCGACCCCGACTTCCGCTGGGACCGCCTGCAGGTGCGCTGAACATTTCGCATTGGGAGGCAGTGAGCTCGTCTTTGCACACATCGAGTTGTCGACCCCTTGCTCTGATGCTGTTGGGCTGATGCTGTTTTCCTAGCCTGTTGACCTGATGCTGTGGCGCTTTCATCCCTGCATCCTAATCGCCGCTGCTCTCCTCCGGTGCCTGCCGCAGGTGGAGCTGGCGGCATTTGGGTCCGACCTCATCGCTCTGCAGGAGGTCACAGTAGACAAGTAAGCAGGCAGCAGGCTGTTTGTGTGACAGGCGGAGCAGGCAGCTGACGGTTGGTCGCTCGACGCGCCCGCGTCCTGCGCCTGTGTGGCACACTTGCTGCATTTACATTGCATTCAAACTGCCTGCAGGTGGCTGCAACTGAGCGAGCACATGACGGGGCCTCACTGGCCCACTCGCTCCTCTACCACTTTGCTGCTGGCTTATCTGCATCGGCGTGCGTGACCTCCCTGCAGGTGGCTGCAGCTGAGCGGCTACATGAAGGGGCTGGGCTACGAAGGGGTGGCGCAGGCCAAGGCGGCGGCGGGCGGCAGTGACTTCATGCTCGCGCTCTTCTTCCGGCCGGTCAGTTGGGCTTGGTTTGCAACCGGCCTTCCATGGCCCTGCTGCTGCTGCGCTGGCCGATCTTGCACACTCCCGCTGCACCTTCCAACGTGCTGCCAGCTCAAAAACCTTGAGCTGCTGCTGTGGGCGCTGCCGCCTCTCTGGCTGCCTCGCCATACTGCCGCCTCTCTGGCTGCCTCGCCAGACAAGCTGCCAGGGGCTGCCACTCACAACTTGCTGCAGGACAAGTTTGAGCTGCTGTGGCACGAGGACCGCAGCAGAGCCCTGCTGGCGGCGCTGCGCTGCAGAGTGGAGGGGCCCGCGTTAGGCCAGGTGTGTGGCCTAGCAAGGCCGGTGCTGGGGCTTGCACTCTTTGCTGGGAGGCTGGCTGCGCGTCCGCTGCTGAGGCTTGCACTCGTTGCAGGGAGGCTGGCTGTTTGGCCGCTGCTGTGCCGGCTGTCTCTGTAGGCAGGCACAGCTGCTGGCCTGCTCTGCAAGCGGTGGGCCGCACTCCTACACACACCGAGTGGAAGCTTCGGGTGCTGGTGCTGCAAAGCGGGCTGCGAATGTGCGCCTGGTGTGCTCTCCTCACCACCTGGGACTGCCACCCACCTGCCCTTTCACTGCCCATCGCAGGGGCTGTGGGTGGCCGGCGTGCCACTAGGCAAAACGTCCTGCGCCACCGCCCCCTGCCAACCGCCCGACCTTGTTCTTGCACTCGCTTTGGGTGCAGATGCTAGATCGTACGACTGACTCCATTGCGCAGGTGCTGTGGGTGGTAAACGTGCACCTGGAGGGGTCTCCCTACCGACCCAACGACCGGATATCGCAGCTCAAGCACGCGCTGCAGCGGCTGGAGGGGCACATGGGCGGGGCTGAAGGTGCGGGGAAGAGGCGGGGGAGGGGGGCGGGGGCGTGTTGTTGTGCTGGCATGCTGGCGCTGCTGCTTGAGCAGCTGAGCAGGGCATTGAAGCGTTCTATTCTGCAGCTCACGTCCTCCCATTGCTGCTCCTGGCTCACTGCTTTGTGTCCCCCCCTGGCCCCTCTCACTGCCCGCAGCGGCAGAGGCGGGGGACGTGGTTGTGCTAGGCGACTTCAACAGTGAGGACCAGGACAGCCCCTGCTGGCTGCTGCGTCGCGGGCGGCTGGAGCGGAATCACACGGACGCCTGCTGCCCCCAGGTGGGTGCTGGTGCTTGTGCTGCTGATCACTGTATCGGGTGTTGACTTGCTTGTGCAAGCCTGGAGCAGAGCCGCACCGACGCATGCTGGTTCCGGGAGGGCTGGGAGGAGCGTCAAGCAGGCGACGCATTCAGCCCCTGCGCTGTTGTACAGCCCAGGCTGCTGCAGACAGCGTATTGAGCTGCATAGCCGGTGCCGACAGCTGTAACCACCCCTGGCCCCTGCTCGCGCAGGTGCCCACCACCACGGTGACCATCGCACACCCCTTTGCGCTGCGGGAAGCCTACGAGTCTGCAAACTGCCGGCAGCCCTTCACTCGCAAGGTGGGTTCGGTGGGTTAGTGCGATTCATTGGGTGGTTGCTAGTTGGTGTTACTCTCGTGGTCAGTTGCCATTTGGTGTAACTTTCCTCGCCGTGCGCTTGCCGACTCCGTGCTTTCCCAAGCACCGACAGCTGTATGGGGCCTGTTGTGTGGCCTTACCCACGCCCCATCCCCATTCGCCCCCATGCACCCACGTGGGCCGCGTTAGGTGCTGGACTCCATCTGCGGGCGGTGCTCCAGCACCATACTTCAGTCTGACACAATGTTTCGGTCTGAACTTCTCCCTCCCTTCCTCAGGTGGGCCGTGAGCATGCAGTGCTCGACTTCATTTGGGCAGCGAGGCACATGCCGCTGGTGGCGCTGCTGCGCCCGCTGCAGCAGGAGCTGCGGGAGCTGGTGAACAAGGTGTACCTGCCCAACCGGTGGCACCCCTCGGACCACCTGCCCATCGGGGCGGTGCTCAAGCTCAGCCCCACGCCGGCTGCGGGAGCGGCGGCGATGCGAGATGAGGATGCGGCCAGCGAGGCGGGCAGCAGCGAGTATGCAGCCTCAGCACCCATGACGCCGCGAGAGCCGCCCAGCTGAGCTTGGGGGCGCGGCGGCATGGGCAGCAAAGCAGCAGCAGCAGTAACGGTTGTTTGGATCTGCCAAGAGCGCCGGCTACCGAGCGCAGCGGCGAGCGGCAGCGGCGGCGGCGGCGGCAGCGGCGCTTGGTTGCACTGAATTTTGGACATTTCGTCAACCCTGACATTTATCGTGCATTGTGAGAGCGTGTAGTGCGGCACAGGCAGCCAGGGGCGGACTCTGGGATGGTGCTCCGCGCCCTCTGGGCAGCAGCGGTGCTCCTTGTGCCCGCGATGGCTGTCGAACGCGTAGATCTGGCCAATGGCTGGCAGGTGGAGAACGCCGGCAGCCCGGCGGTGAAGTTGCAGGACGTGTCCTTGCCGGCGAGCGTCCTGCCAGCCCTGCAGCGTGCTGGAGTGGTTGGAGATCCGCTGTGGAGGTGGGTGGTTGCCCCGGCTGGGCCCCACGCATACTAGGGTTTGCGCCGCCACCATACTGCCGCCGCCACACTGCTTGGTGCCGCCGCTTGGCTCGCCCCCATCATTTGCCACCTACTGTCAACCTGCTGTCGCCCACCCAAAAAGGTACAACGAGCGTCAGCTGCGCTGGGCGGCCCTGGACAGCTGGACCTTCTCCCTGCAGTTTGAGGCGCCGCGCTCGCTGATGCGGCACGCTGCCGTGCTGCTGCGCTGCGACGGCCTGGACACGGTTGCTTCCGTTGAGCTCAACGGCTCCCCAGTGGGTGCTGCCGTCAGTGCGCACCGCCCCCACGCCTGGGACGTCACCCAGCTGCTGACCGAGGGCCCCAACCGCCTCGCCATTCGGCTGGATTCGGCGGCAGCCTATGCGGCAGCGCAGCGGGATGCATTCCCCTACTCGGTGCCACACACTCAGCAAGTCGGGGCGGTCCCCGGCTACAACTTCATCCGCAAGGCCGCCAGGCAAGGGGAGCGCCGTTGTTAAGGCGCAAATTTCAGATTGCACCGATGGCTCGATGGCTGCTTCTGAGTGCGGCACACACATTGTTTCCGGCAGGGCCTGCCTGACCTGCTGCCGCGCAGCACCAGCAGCTGGCCAACTGAGCGGCTGAGCTCCATGCTCCTCTCTCTGACCCCACCTGCAGCGATTTTGGCTGGGACTGGGGCCCCGCCTTCCCCACTGCCGGCATCACCGGAGGCGTGGAGCTGCTGGGCTACAGCACCGCTGTGCTGACAGGTGCGGGAGTCGGTGTGTGGGCTGGCGCATGTGCGGGGTTCGGTTGTTCACCCGGCAATGGGGGCGTGTTGGATGGTGCCGCTTCCAGTCAGCTACTGCAGGATCGCCATTATTTTTGGCTGCTTAGGCAAGGCCCCTTCTGGTTGCCCACCTGCCTGCACCCCACCTGCCGCCAGGCCTGGCGGTGCGCCAGCAGCACTTTGCCAACGGCTCGGTGGCAGTGGAGGTGGATGCCCTGCTGCTGCCGCCGCCTGCAGCGGCCCTGCAAGCCGCTGGCCAGGCAGAGGAGCAGGGGCAGCTGCTGCTGGAACTGACCAGCCCTGATGGCGACCAGAGCTGGCGAGCGGAGCAGGCAGTGAGCTTGGGTCCTGATGGGCAAGCAGCAGCGTGTGGCACAGAGCTGCTGGCAGACGAGGCAGCGCCCGGCGGTGGGGCGGCGGCGGTGCCGCAGCCGGTGCGGCGCACGCTGAGGGTGCTGGTGGATCGGCCGCAGCTGTGGTGGCCCCACGATTTTGGACAGCAGCCGCTGTACCAGCTGCGGGTGACGTACACCCCAGCCCAGCAGGCCAGCGCAGCAGGCAGTGGAAGCGGCGGTGGCAGCGCTGCTGGCTCCCCAGCAGCAGAGGCGGGCACCGGCCCTGCCGCTGAAGGCAGCGGACCTGAGGCGGGCGGTAGCAGCAACGGTGGCGCCGGCGGCGGCAGTGGCGGCAGCGGCAGCAGCAGCAGCCTGAGCAGGCGCATAGGGCTGCGCCGAGTGGAGCTTGTGACTGAGGCTCTGCCTAACGGTGCTGGAGAGACCTTCTTTTTCCGGGTCAACGGCCAGCCGGTGTATGCCCGAGGTGACCGGTGTTTGTTTGCTGCCTGGGGCGGCGGACGAGCGTATCCATCAACTCACCACCATGTGGGCATTCGGGGGCGTCCTGCTCTGTTGCAATCCGCCAGGGGCACAGTTGTGGGGGCCTTGCGCAGACGGCGGCTGCCCCTGGCCCACACAGACTGTAGCTGCTCCCTGACCCTGTTCTCTGCTATCCGCCCCTCCCACCATATGACGGTGCGCAGGTGCCAACGTGGTGCCTGCTCACGTGTTTGAAGATGAGGTGACGCCCACCCGCCTGAGGCGCCTGGTGGCGGACTCTAAAGCTGTGGGCATGAACATGCTGCGGGTGAGCTGAGCTGCATAGCGTTGCGGGTGCGCCGAGCTGCTCAGGCTTAGCAAGGCCTTTTTGCAGTGTGGCGACACCTGCGATTTGTGCGTGCAGCACCCCACCCCGCCTACCAAAGCCAGTTGGGAACCAGGACCAGTGCCATCACCTGCTTCCCATGACAACGCTCTCAGTGCATGTGCCTATCCCTGCTCACACCCCCCGGCAGGTCTGGGGCGGCGGCCGCTACATGGCGGATGCGTTCTACGATGCGTGCGACGAGGCGGGCATGCTGGTGTGGCAGGTGGGCCGGGGGTGGAATTGTTTGGGTTTTGCTGTGTGTGCACCAAGGCCAGTTTGTGCGCCATGAGGCATTCCATGCCCACAAGCCACGCCGACATGCCATGCCGGGCTGCTTTCAGAAGCTTTGCCGCCCACGCCGGCCCATCCGTACCACTGCTGTGCAAGACCGCATCGCTTGCTCTGCAGGAGGCCATGTTTGCATGTGCGCCCTACCCTGCGGATGATGCTTTCCTGCGAGAGGTCAGGCTCTGTGCCATGTTGCTGCTTGCAGCTTGTTGTCTTGGGTGGGGGTTGGCAGCGAGGCCGCCGCGCATGCCATGTCAAGCCAGCCCCTGCCATGATGGTGTGCATGCCATGCCATGCTACGCCATGCCATGCCGGCCCTTGCCATGCCATGCCATGCCATGCCATGCCATGCCATGCCGGCCCTTGCCGTGCTGGTGCACATGACTTGCCATGCCATGCCATGCCGGCCCTTGCCGTGCTGGTGCACATGACTTGCCATGCCATGCCATGCCGGCCCTTGCCGTGCTGGTGCACATGACTTGCCATGCCACGCCGCATACATGACGTGGCATGGCGCCTGCCGTGCCATGCGATGCCGCGCCATGCCATGCCGCACCATGGCTTGCCATGCCAACTCACTTCCATGCCATGCCAAGGCATCATGCCACAGCGAGCTGCCCTGCTCGCCGTGGTGTGCCATGCCAAGCTCCATGCCACGCTTCTCTTGCGATGTGTTGTGATGAGATGCATGCGCATTCCACTCTCCTCTGCACTTCAGGCGTGGCTGGAAGTGGGGCACCAGGCCGCCAGGCTCAGCAGCCATCCCTCCATCGCCATCTGGGGTGAGGCTGCACGCATGGCAGCTGCAGCTGGGAGCGTTGCCGTGGGGCACGCAAGTCGCCGCCGCTGCCGAGTGCTATTGCGCATGGCCGCTACCATCCACACCCGCACTGGCATGCAAACTGTTCATGCAAAGCAGCCTGATGTACGCTCATGGCACTCACCTCCTGCCACATGCGGCTACAGCGAGGACGAGGCGTTGTGTGGGCTGGGCCCCCAAACCTTTAAGCCCCAAACACTGCCTCCCTGGTCCTCCTGCCACACAGGCGGCAACAACGAGAATGAGGCCTCGTTCGGCTGGTTCCCCCAGACCCTCGCCAACCGGCCGCTGTACGCCGTAGACTTCTCCCGCCTGTTTGTTGACGTGGTTCGCCAGGTCAGTTTCAAGTACCGAATCTAGAGCCGCTTTTCAGCCCAGTCTGAGGTTGATGGATGGCTGCCTGTGAGCTGCGATAAACCCAGCCCGAGATTGATTGATGCATCTATATGGCTGCTTGTGAGCGGCACTTGGCAGGGAGGCGAGGCGTGTTGGCTTTGTCAACAGCGCCCAGCACTGCGGGTCCGCCTGGCCGCAGGCCGTGCTGCTCCAGGACCCAGCCCTGCCCTTTGTGGACACCTCCCCCTCCAACGGCCTGCTGAGCGCAGCGCCCTATGCCAAGCGGTGAGTCAATGTGTGTACATGTGTGTTTTGTGCCAAGGGAAGCGGCGGCCCTCATCGTGAATGAACGTTTTTTGTGTTGAGGGAAGCAGCGCGTGTGGCACCACCGGCTCAGCAAGCTGGACAGACGCTGGCAAGCGTGCTTGGTGGCTGTGAATGAGCCTCAGCATGCACAGCGGTTCACGTGATCCACACCCAGCGGTTGCACGTGCGCCTCCGCCGAGAGACCCCCTGCCTGGGCCTGCTGCTGCGCGCAGGTGGGGCGATGTGTCGGACCCACGCTTTGGAGACGTGAGCGGCTGGGCTGGCCGGGCACAGGGGTTTTCGTTTGGGAGGCAAGCCACATGCACCGTGACAGCGCTGCTGCCTCCACTGCTGCTGGAGGCGCGGCCGCCTCTGAACCACACATCTGAACATGCTGTGCCTGCATGCATGTGCTCCTGTCCTCCCTCCGCAGGTGTTGGAGCAGCGGCCCCCTCCCAACCACACGTCTGAACATGCTGTGCCTGCATGCATGCGCCCCTGTCCTCCCTCCGCAGGTGTTGGAGCAGCGGCCCCCTCCCAACCACACGTCTGAACATGCTGTGCCTGCATGCATGTGCTCCTGTCCTCCCTGCGCAGGTGTTGGAGCAGCGGCCCCCTCCCAACCACACGTCTGAACATGCTGTGCCTGCATGCATGTGCTCCTGTCCTCCCTGCGCAGGTGTTGGAGCAGCGGCCCCCTCCCAACCACACGTCTGAACATGCTGTGCCTGCATGCATGCGCCCCTGTCAACCGCAGGTGCACTTTTACGACTATCAAGGGGACGCCCTGGATCCAGCCACCTACCCGCCCGCCAAGTTTGTGTCCGAGTACGGCTTCATGTCCCTGCCCTCCTTTGCGGGTAAGGGGGTTTCCGCCTTTGCTGGTGAGATTTGCAATGCCGGTCTCGAATAGATGGGTTCAATGTGTGTATTCGATATAGCAGGCGGTGCATGGGCTCTGCAGCCGTGGCAGCAAGGCACGGCGCTGCCCAACCTGCACCCCATCCCCCTCCTGCTGCCTCAGCCTACCGCCGGGTGACGGCACCCGGAGACTGGAGCCTCGCCTCCCCCATGACAGCCTACCGCATGCGCCACGCAAACGGCCTGGAAGAAGTGGAGGCGCAGATGCAGCGCCACTTTTTGAGCCAGTCGGTCCTGCCGCATGCACAGCAAGCGCAGCAGGCACAGCAGCAAGTGCAGCAGCAGCAGCAGGCGGCACACGCGCAGCAGCAGGCGGCCCCGGCAGCCCAGAGCGGTGCGCCGCTGACAAGAGGGCAGATGTTGACTGCACTGGCGGCTGGGCATGGCGCACTTGAAGCAGCCTTCCGGTCAGCGGAAGCAGAAGGGCAGGACGCTCTTGCCGCCACAGAAGCAGCCGCCAGGACGGTCCTGGCCAATGTTTCGCAGAGCAGCGGCGGCAGCGGTGGTGGCAGTGCAGCAGCAGCAGCAGCAGAGGTCGGCTCGGGCCCTGTGCCCGTACCAGCGCCCGAGCCAGAGGCGGAGCGTGCCCAGCAGGCGCAGCAAGCGCAGCATGGGCAGCAGCAGGAGCCGGCCGAGCAGCGGCGCTTCCGCGCCTTCACCTACCTGTCTCAGCTGCAGCAGGGCCTGGCCTATCAGACAGCTGTGCACCAGTGGCGTCGCAACAAGGCGGACCGGCAGGCCAGGGTGGGTTGGTGGGGCACGGGCTGGGCTGGCTGTGCATGTGCACAACACATGCGCTTTGGATGGGATGTCTGTGCACACATGCCAGGTTGCACTTGATAGACCCTATATGTTTGGCGGGGTCACGCTTGTAGCCCCCTCAACCCTCCCTTCATCTGTCGGTGCTTTCCCTCATCACAGACCAATGGCGCCGCTACCGGCAGCTCCACAGCGTGTGGCGTTCCTTCAGCACCCACCCACCCGCTAACGCGCCCCGCCGCTCCTGCTGCTCTGCAGACCATGGGTGTGCTGTACTGGCAGCTCAACGATGTGTGGCAAGGGCCCTCCTGGAGCTCACTCAACGCCGACAGCAGCTGGCGCCTGGCCCACCACCTGGCTGCCGAGTTCTTCCGCCCCGTGCTGGTCAGGTGGGTGAAGAGAAGTGTTGGGATTACTTGGAGCTGCACCTGGCCACATGGTTCTTCCGCCCATGGTCAGGTGAGGGTTTGGGGGAGCAGGGAAGTGGGAGCGGGAGCCAAGGGAAGGCATGGGATGCCTGATCGCCCGGTGCTGCTGCTGAGTGCTTCCGCCCCGTGCTTGTCAGGTGGGTCGGGGCTGGACAGACAGGCGAGGGCATGCCGGGGGCTTGCAGATGGCAGTGCCGAGGGCCAGGCCCTGCACCTGCCGAGCTGCTGCTGCAAGCAGGGTGCACAAGGACGGCTTGGCCCCGGCAACCCTGGCTGCACCCACATATGTACATGTGCATCCTGCCATGCTTTGCAGCGGCGTCAAGGCAGCGGACGGCGACACCATACAAGTGCACCTCACAAACGACCTGCCTGTGGGCGTCACAGGTGAGCCCCATTGCTTCGCTTCGCTTTGTTCGCTACACTTCGCTTCGCTTCAATGCACTGCACTTCGCTTTGCTTCGAAAGATAAACAGCTCCTGGGGCCAGCCTTGCCCCGCCTCGAAGGGATGCCAGGAGGAGGAGAAGAGGCCATTGCACTGCTCATGGCCCAATCCAGTGTCGTGTGCAAGCCGGCTGGCTTGCGTTGCTGGCCGGGCAGACAAACTCGCTTTCATCAGCGCTGGGCGGGTTTGCTCACCCTGCCCAATCCCACCCGCCTCCCTCCAGGCACCCTGACTGTTGACGCCATCCCCTTTGCCGCCACCCGCCCTGAGCAAGTGGTGCCGCTGCTGCGCCTGGACAGCTCATTCATCGCCGCCTATGCCAGCCGGCGCGCCTGGGCAGCCAGCATCAGCGCCGACGTGCTGCCGGCAGTTGGGGGCATTGCGGCAGCCAACGCCAGCGGGAGCAGCAGGCGGGTTGAGGCTGCTGAGGGGATCCCCGCCGATGGCAGCAGCGGCGTGGACGGCAGCACAGCGGCTAGCAGCAGTGGCAGCGGCAGCACTCGGCTCGCTGAGGCGGCTGATGTGTTCTTGCGCCTGCGCTTCTGCCCTACCGGGGTGCAGCAACAGGAGG
Source organism: Chlorella sp. Dachan (assembly GCA_006782975.1). Classification (NCBI taxonomy): domain Eukaryota; kingdom Viridiplantae; phylum Chlorophyta; class Trebouxiophyceae; order Chlorellales; family Chlorellaceae; genus Chlorella; species Chlorella sp. Dachan. Next base: position 136,721 of record RRZL01000028.1, on the reverse strand, counting down.
TGGCAGAGTGGGCCACCGGGCCACCACCCAACCCGTTTGGGTCAGCTGGACCAGCCAGCAGCGAGCCAGCGGCGGCAGGGGCAGTGACAATTGACCAGCCGCCGCTGACCCTTGGCGGCAGCGGCTCCCCCGCAGCTGAGCGGGCGGCAGCCGCCAGCGACGGCGGCAGCGCCAGCGCAGCCAGCGGGGAGTGCTCTGGCCTGCCGCTGGCGCTGCCACCTGGTGCCAGCGAGGCGCAGTGTGAGGCCGCCAGGCGCCTGCTGCAGTGCAGCGAGAGCCTGGTGTTTCTGACAGAGCTGAAAGACGCTCGGCCGCCGCCCGCCAACGTCACCGCCTCGGTTGTGGATGATGGCCGCAGCAGCGGCGGCAGCGGCAGCAGCGGCGTTGCCCAGCCCGGCTTTGCGGTATCCCTCAGCAGCGACGCTGTGGCGCTGTTTGTCTCCCTTGAATCGGAGCAGCGGGTTGGGCGCTTCAACCGCTCCGCCCTGCTGCTGCTGCCTTGGGAGCCGCAGACGGTCGCCTTTTTGCCATCTGACGAGCCTGGCGCTGGGCAGCAGGGGAGCACTGCTGGCAGCGGGAGGCCTGCGGGGCAGCCATCGACCGAGGCGGAGCAGCCACAATCAAACAGCACGCCGGGCAACTCCAGCCCAGGTCCAGCAGCAGAGGCAGCCAGCGCAGCTGGCGCAGCTGGCACTGGGGGCGGCAGCGAGGCGCCGCCACTCATCCGAGTGTACTTTCTACAGCAGGAGTTGGCGGCGTTAGGCGAGGCAGGAGCGGCGGCGGCACAGGGAGGCGCAGGGGCGGCGGCCAGTGCAGGTGGCCGCTCGCGCGTAGCGTCTCTGTGGACAGCGCTTGCCCTCGGCTTGCTCCTTTGATGCGAGCAACTGAGTTTGCATCTTGTGTACAGAGAGGCGTGTAGCATTGCTGAGTTAAAAGAGGGCCGTTGCAGAGGCGCCACACAGAGAAGGCAGCAGGGTGGGCGGCCAATGTGGTAGGAATTGCATGGGCCGTCAGTCCGCCCGCTGCGCGGCGGCGGATGCCTTTAACCTGAAGCGGGCTCAACTAGTCTCCTTTCGCTTAAAAGAGCGGCATTAGCCTCTCCACTAAGCATGCAGTGCCAAATGGCGCCCAAAGCTGCAGCGGTCCTGCTCACCTTCGCCCTCTGCCTCACCGCCCCGGCCGGAGCCGCCCGGGTCGCAGGCAGGCGCCAGCTAGGTGCTCACACCACACAGCAGCCAGGGGAGGCGGCACCAACAGCTTCGTCGTTGTCGGCGGCGGCGGCGGCACCGCCGCCAGCGGAGGCCGCACCCCTTTTCAGCGAGCAGCCGCTCAACGCAACCCCTCCCGCACAGCTGACTGAGTGCAAGGCTCTCGTGGAAGATTTGCAGATGAACTGCGCTGTCAGGTGTGCACTGCGAGTGGGGGCTTGCATCCCTTCAGTTCGTGGCTCTGCCGCCGACGTCCGTATTCCTTGTGCCGGCGGCTCGCCTCGGACACTTCTCCATCACAGCTGCTGCCTGTCCCTCCCGGTACCCGCCCCCTACCTGCAGCATGGACCGAATCGCCCTCACCGGCTACAGCCGCGGCACCAGTGCTCTGCCAACAGCTGGTCAGGCGGCCACGGCTCTGGCGGCGCTCGAATCCGCCGGCCTGCCGCCCCGCAAGTGAGCTGATACGCATGCCTTGCACTGCTGCTGCGTGGCTACTGTTCCGCAGGCGCGCCCAGTCTGGTCCGCGACCTCACGTGCGACCCGCCCACCCCCTGCCCACCCCGGGCCCGTCACACCTCCGCCCAACCGCCCTTGCTCCCAGGTGCTGCACAGCCGCCGCCACGCTGTCCGCTTCCACCTGCATCTGCAACTCCGAGATGGAGGCCCACCTGCACAACTGGCTGAACGATCAGGGCGGGCTGGAGTATGAGTTTGTGCTGGGGGCGCTTGCAACGGTTGACACGGCAGATGTGTGCCACAATCCGGTGCCTCCCTGCCTGGCCATCCCCGGGGTGCAAGCCCCGGGCGGCACCCGCTGATGCCGCCTCAGCTTTTTGTTCCAGGCGCCGGAACGTGTGCTGTGCTGAACCCAGCCACCCATATCACCCAATGAATGTTTTATACATGGCGCCCATAATGATACTGGTCCTTCTCGCTCCACACCTGCCCCCTCCCACAACAAAACAAATAAGCCTGGAACCAGACAGACAAGTCGCTCATTTCACTTTCAATTGCAGCACTCAGAGCTTCCGGTTTATTAGGCGCCCGTTTATTTTTGCCGGGACGCCTGTTCATGTGCCTTGTTCTCTACTGCCTGCCTCCCTCCGCCTGCCCTGCCTCCACCTGCCTTGCACGAGCACCGTAGCACTCTCGCTCCTAGCTTGCTCTGCCTGCCTGCGTCCGCCTGCCGCGCACCACAACACTGCACCCTGCATGCCTTTGATACAAATGTTACAAGTACACAGGAGACGAAGCGCAGATGGGTGGCGGAGTGGAAGGAACAAACAAATGCCAGTGTGGTCAACGGGTGCGTCTGCGGCCGCTGCGGGAGCGACGCTTCACTCACGGGTGGGTTCAGAGAAAGATGAATGGCTGCTGTTTCTGCTGCTGCTGCTGCGGGAGAAAACGTAAAGGGGCAGGTGAGGGTGTTTTTGCCCGCTGAAGGCGGTCAAATGCCACTGCACGTGTGGCAGGCGGAGGCCACTGTCCTCTGCTGGGCTGCTAGCAAGCTGCCGCCAGCCGCACTGCCTGCCGAACTGCCGGCTGCGTAGCTCTGCTGCACCTCAGCTGCACTGCCTGCCGCCAGGCCGGTGTCTGGCGTCTACTGCCCACCTGCCCAGTGCACGACGCCGGCTGCCGCGCTGCGCGCTGCACCGCCTGCCCTGCTGCCTGCATGGCGGGGTCCTGGGGCCTGCTACTGCACGCCCGCCCAGCGCGCCATGTCGATGAAGTTCTCACCGCCCACCACGTTGTTGGCAAAGCGGATGACCAGGGTGGTGAAGTAGGCGGCCGCGGGGATGCGCCGCGCGATGGTCTGGCGGGGGGCACAAAGGGAGCAGGGAGGGAGGTGGGGTGACTGCCTGCTTTGTAAGGGGCGGTGAAGTAGGCGACTGCGGGGGTAGGGCGTGCGATGGCCCGGTGCGCAGGGTCGGCATTAATGGCGGGTGAGCGCGGCGTGAAAGACCGTGTGCTCAGGGGGCCTCTCTCCCTGGCAAAATTGGAGTGGCAGCGGCATGCCCACAGGCGCAGGTGGCCATCCCTCGGCAGCACGCCCGCTCTCACCTCGTCCACCAGCCGCTCCAGGCCGAACACAACTTGGTAGCGGGAGTTGGAGGACAGGCCCTGCAGGCAGGCGGGCAGGCAGCAGGTAAGGATACGTAAGAGTGCAGGGTCAGGGGTTGGTTGGAGCAAGGGGGTGGGTGCCCGCTCGCCTTCTTCATGCTGTTGCTGTTCATGCTTGTCTGCTGCCCATGCTTCTGTCGCAGCTGTCCGCTGCCCCCGCCAGCGGCAGCACGGCACGCTGCAGTGTGCACCACACGCAGCAAAGGCGGGCTGCCATCCCCCAGTCAGCGAGCGCACCATGAACATGCCCCACACGAGCGAGGTGCGCACGAGCGGCGGCACCGCCACGTCGTGTTCACTGGCGCCGCCATACCTGAGGGCAGCCGGGGGCAGGGAGGACGTCAATCGAGTTAAGAGGCAAGGGCAGCAATCGAGCTAGCCTTGAGCTGCAGGGGCTTGCAATGCATATCGAAAACACGCCAGCCGCCACCACCGTGCGCGCCCTGCCCTCCAGCGCGCACTTGCGCACGAGCAGCATCATGCAGCGAGATGCATCACGCAACAGGTGCTGCAAGACACCTGCAAGAAACACAAGAAGCATCAAACACGCCACGTCTCCCTCATCAAACGCACTTGCGCTTGAGCAGCATGAGCGAGTTGGCCAAGCCCTGGCCGATGAAGCCGCACACAATGCCGGCTGCGGCAGGGAAGGGATACAGGGGCGGGGACGTGAGACATCGGCCGGTTTCCAAATGAAGGTGCGGACATGAGTGAGATGAGCCACGACCGCCAGAGCAACACTGATAACCCCATCCCTGGTCAAGAGAGTCCCCGCCGCAGCTGGCCGTTGGGGGTGCTGCCCGTGCTGCCCCAAACTCACAGGGCTGCTTTGAAAGTCACTAGCAACAGTGCGGCAGCAGTGTCCCCCACCCACCCAGCGAGTACTCCAGGCCCAGCTTGACGTAGGTGGCTGCCCGGTCGGCCAGACCCCACTTGCGGTCCGGCATGCTCTTCTGGAACACCGCGCTGGGCAGGCCGCCCAGGTAGCGCTTCAGGCCAGACGCTGCACACGCGGGATGGGCTGGGCACATTTCAGCAAGAACGGACAGCGCGGTGGGCAGGCTGCCCAGGTCGCACTTCAGTGCAGGCACCACAGAACAAGCAGGGACTGGGTGGGCAGGCACATCGTGCCGGGAGCTGCTGCTCCCCATGTCCCATGTGCACAGACAACGGAACTGCCGCTCGCCAGCAGCTGCCACTAGCCACACCTGCTTGGGTAGTCTTGCGGCCAGTGCGCGCCACAGGCGCGATGAGCGTGACCAGCACCACATCCAGCACCAGCCCCACCTACAGCACGTGGCAACCAGTGGCGGCATCAGCAAGGTGGCATCAGTGTGAGGCCCGTCGCCAGCTGATGTCACCCGCAGGCAGGCTGCGTCAAACAGACCACAGCTGGTGCAAGCACAGCCGCCCACTGGGTGCGGGGCACAGCCGCCCACTGGTGCAGGGCACAGCCGCCAGCTATTAGCCTGGCTGCAGGCCAGCCGCCAGCTCACCAGCAGGTCGGAGAGGTAGAACTCAAACTCGGACCAGAACTCGTCGCCGCGCTTGCGCACCTCGGCCACCGTAGCGCAGGCTGGCAGGAGGACGGGGCCGGAAGTGGGCGGCGTAATCAGGGCGCACGCCAGAAGTGTCGGCTTTGAAGCAGCAGCTGCATTGCGTCGCGCCACGCACGCAGCAACAGTGCGGTGCCAGCGCGTGACAGCGCATGCACGGGTCACACGCAAGCAGCAGCAACAGCTGCAAGCAAGCAGCAGCAGCGATGCCAGTCCGGCACACTGATGCCGGCGGCTGCAGCTTGCCCGCAGCCGCAGCACAGCAGCACCCACCACCCACACCACCCCGCCTTCTCACCCGAGTCGATGGCCACCTCCGCCCAGACCTTGAAGAAGAACAGGCGGTCGGCGATGAGGCGGTCGCGGAAGGCGGGCAGCGACTTGACCAGCCAGCTGGTCAGGAAGCCGCCGCTGGCCAGCTTGCAGTAGGTGTCCAGCACGGAGGCCCGCAGGCCGCCGCCCTTTGCCGCCGCCGCAAAGTCCTCGGGCAGCGACACACCCTTGGCTGCCGCCAGCTCCTCCGCCTGCGTGGTGTGTCAGGTGGTGGGTGCGAGCGGTGGGCAGGGCGTGCTCGGCGGCAGGCTGCACCTGGCTCAACGGACTGTGCTGCTTCACCGCTTCGACGAACACAAGCAAACATGCAACCTGCCTAATACCGCAGCAGCAGCAGCAGCATGCTTGAAGCTCGCATGTAAGCCACACAATCCCCCGCGCGCCTGCTGCAGGTCCAGGTACTCCTCGCCGTCGTCGTCGCTGCCGCTGCCGCCGCTGCCGCCGCTCGAGCCGCCGCTCGAGCC
>RRZL01000028.1:112303-130967 GCA_006782975.1 Chlorella sp. Dachan | reverse complement strand
CTGCGGAGGCGCTGGGGGCGGGGGCCGCGCCGAGCGCTGCCTGCCCGCTGGTGCCCGCCGCCGCGCCGGCAGCCTGGGCGTTGACCGTCACGACCAGGCGCTGCAGGGAGGTCGGGTGGTGGTTGTGAGCAGGGGCAGGGGGTGGCAGGGTCGCGGGCGAGCGAGCGAGGGCCAACTGCCAGGGCAGGGACGGCCCCCGCCTGGGGCGCACCTGGGGCCTGCAGCATGACCGCCGCTGGGCCTGGACCACGCCCAGGGCGCTGCGAGCCTGCAGGAGGCCGCCGGCCTGCATATTGCCAGCTCCACCGGTAGGCGGGCGGCAAGCGATGCTGCAGCCGTTTGTGGATGCCCGCAGCAATGTCGGGATCGCGCGCACAGTGCGCAGGGCACTGGGATCGCCCCTTTGCCCTCGCCTGCACCGCTCCATGCATGTGCCTTGCTGGACGGCGGCTCGGTGGGCGCCATCGCGGCTTCCCGCGCGCTCAGCACATTACCAGGACCGCCTGATCAACACCAAGCAATAGCCGCGGCAGCAGGGGACGCCCCAGCAAAGCTTTCAGCGTATGAGGCGCGTTCCACCGCTTGCGCGCCTGCCGTCTGCCCATCGGTGCACACCGGCGTATCTGGCTCGCTCCTGCAGCTGCAGGCGCCGCCCTGACGCCCCCCGCCCCGCCCCCTCCCTCCCTTGCAGCCAAAAAGAAGAGAAGCCCCAGCTTGCGTGAGTGCGGGGCTTGCGGCTCACGCCGGCGTTTTCACCGATCGGCTGTGGGCTCCAAGTGCCAGGCGCTTGTTTGCACTCCTCCCCACTGCTTCCCCCCTCCCCCTCCCTCCCCGCAGTGGCGTTCGCATCAGGACCCGCAAGCGGAACATCGTCGTCCCGCACGACCCCCAGGTGCCGGCGGCGGCAGGCGGCGGCGGCAGGCGGCGGCTCGATGCCGCCGCTTGCTTCATCCGATTGCTCCCCTGGCCTCGCTCATGGCCACTCTCTGCCCGCTGCCCGCAGTCGTTTGCTGATGCGCTGATCGACATCATTGACGACGGCCGGGAGGCGCTGGAGGAGGGGGACCGCGCCAACGTGTCCAAGATCCTGGAGTCTGCCAACAAGGCGAGCAGGCAAAGTTTTGAGCATGCGGCCTGCATGCTGCCGCAGTGCTGCAGCCGGGGCACGGTGCCCGCGGGCCGGGGCAGATGCGCTGGCATGCACGGTGGCATGTACGCAAATCGGTTGCAGTTCAGCTGAGCCGGGCTGGCGCCAAGCTGTAAAGCTAGACTAGATTCTTTTGCACTATACTCGATTCTTGCAACCAACCAGCCGCAGGGGCTGGACCTGGACTCGACTCGCTGCAGGCTCCTCTCCCTGTGGCGGCACGCTGTTTCGTGGCGGCCCTCCTGCTCATTGTCCCAACTCCGCTGCCGACTCGCAGACGCTGGATGTGGCGGAGCTGGACTTCTCGCGCTACGGCGACACGCTGTTCGAGGTGGCCTTTGTGGGTGCGCGCCTGACCACCGGCGGCAGCGTGGCCACCGAGGGCAAGAAGCTGGACATCAATGTGAGCCGCTCAGTTCGTTCGGAACGCATTCTTAACCTGGTCACGTCTTGCTGCACGCATGCGCGTGCGCACCTGGGGCTGCTGCTGCTGCTGCTGCTGCTGCCGCTCCCTGACAGCTCTGCCGTCGTCTCTGCTGCTGCAAGTGCTGCCTTTGGGTGCTCTTGTTGCTGCTGCTTGGGTTGGCCTGCCCACTGCTCGGTTACGCAGCAGCGTCTGCGGCGCTACACACCAGCGCAGCGCTGCTGAGTGCGCATGCACAGCTGATTGATAGCTGCAGGATTGAATAGCTGCAGGATTGATAGCTGATTGATAGCATGCTGTGTTGCCTGGCTGCCTTTTGTGTAGGTGCTGGCGTGCCCGGCTGATGCGGAGCCCATCCTGCCCTGAATGACAGCTGGCTACTCATGGTGTCTCCCCACTCTGCTTGCCTGCCTGGCTGCCCCATGCGCAGGTGCTGGCGTGCCCTGCGGAGGCGGAGGCCATCCTGCCCTGGATCAAGTGGTTCCAGTCCATGATCCGGTGGGTGCAGCCGATTGAGTGATGCCGTTGGCCAGTTGCGTGCTAACGGCTATTGCAAGCTGCTGAGCGATGCTGTAGATTGCTGCGCTGAAGTGGATGCACGATGCGTGTCACTACTGCCTGCAGGCGGCGGCCCTTCCTGGTGAAGGCGCTGGAGAACGTGCTGCAGAAGTTTGTGATGGGCCTCGAGTTTTACGACGACGAGGGCCGCCACAAGATTGCCATTGGTAAGGGGTGGATGGGCTGTTGCTCGGCAGCAGCTTGGGCAGTTGTCTTGCCTTGAGTTGTGATGGGCCTGGTGCTTTTAGGCAACGACGAGGGCCGCCACCGTTGCGCCTTGCATAGTGCCCGCGCGTAAGCTAAACTGGCTGGTGACTCCATGTCGAGCCCCGCATCCAACTGGTTGCCGTTCCTGGGCTGCTTTGGTTCACTGTCCTCAGCCCTGGCGTGCTGCTTCAGCCCCAAGGTGGCCATCCCGCCCCAGCCGCCCCACCATGCCCTCCAATGCTAGTGAAGGTCCACCGCTCCCCCCACCCTCCCCCCCTCTTACTCGCAGCCCTGGCGCGCTGCTTCAGCCTCAAGGTGGGCATCCTGCCCGAGTCCATCCTGCCCAAGATGCTGGTGGACCGCCTGGTCCTGAAGGGCTCCGTCCTGCAGGTGGGGTCCCGCCGGTACCATGTGGCTGCTGTATTGGGTGTTGCTGCATCCTGCCCAAGATGCTGGTGGGCCGCCTGGTGCGCAAGGGCTCGGCCTTGCACGTATGGGAAGCATGGGTCCTTGATGTCTCTGCAAGATTTCTGTGCATGCCAGGCGCGCCTGGCAGCGCGGCCTCCTGAACTGCTGCAGGGTCGTGCCTGCTGTGCTGTGCGCCGCTGTGCTGTGCGCCGTGCCAACCCAGCTGCATCCTTGCATTCTTCACTGCAGTTTGTCAGCAAGCACGTGAGTAGGCTCCTGGCCCGTCTTTCCTCTCACCTAACACACGCATCACCTCCACTCTCTTCATTCCAATCATTCCATTCGCCGCAGTTTGTGACCGAGTTCTTCAAGGAGTTCCTGGCCTGCGACACACTGGAGGTGGGGTGGGGCTGGGAGCGGCACCTTTTTTGGTGTGGAAGCGCTTGGTGTGGAAGGACTTGGTGTGGAAGCGCTTGGTGTGGAAGCGCTTGGTGTGGGAGGGCCTGCACCCTCCTATCCCAGTGTGCGAGGGCCCTGTGCCAGGCGCTCCCATTCCTGCTCCCAGCTATAATCCTCGCTCTCAACAAATGCCATGTGCTTCCCACTTCCCATCCGCAGCACCTGATGGAGATTCTGCGCAAGGCGCGCCTGGACAGCCAGATGCTGGAGTTCTTCCCGCCCCAGGCAAGCACAGGATGTTTGCAGTAGATGGGCAGTAGCTTGGGGACGTGTCTTACCTTATAGATGTGCCTGTTGTCAACCGAGCTGGGCAGCCGGGTGCCGGATTCTTCCCGCCCCAGGTGCACGTGGTGGACATGCACTGCCCAACACTGCTGAGCTGGGCATGCATTTTTCGGTGGCATGGGCGAGCATGCCACCTGCCTTGCCTGGTCTCAGCTGACTGCGGGCCCCCCTGGCTGCCTTTGATCCCCTCTTATCAATGCTGCAGAAGCGCACGTGTGCGGAGCGTGACGCCAACTCAGGCGGCAAGTCTGCCCACCTCTTCTACCCACCCGCACATGCTCCTGTGTTCCCCGGTCCCTTGCCACAGAAGCGCACGTGGGCGGAGTTTGACGCCTACTTCCAGGCGGCGGGGCTGGACGACCTGGTGCAGTACACCGCCAAGCGGCGGTACGGCGATCACTGCCAGGTGCGGCGGCTGTCATGCACGGTGTGTGTGCTGTGCATGCTGTACTGCCCCCAGCATTGGTGCTTGACGCCGCGGAGCTGCCGTGGGCACGAGTCGTATGGGTAGCTGTTTGTGCATGCGGGGCCACAGTGGTGCGGCAACAGTATGCGGACAGCGTGCGGCCGCCCTCACTGCCTCCTCAGCATGGGTCCAGCCCGCATCGATTGGACTCCTGACCGCTCTCCTGCCGCCTGTGCAGGAGCTGCCGGAGCCGGTGCAGGGCATAGGGCATAGATGCTTCCCGTGCCACCCACCGTTGCACGCAAGCACTGACGTTTTGTTTGGGTTCCAACCTTTTTTGTGCAGGAGCTGGCGGGGATGGTGCAGGGCATGATGGCCGATGAGCCGCCTGCCAAGGCAGACACCGTGATCGCCGAGGTGCGGCTGTTTTGAAACACAGTTGTTCTGGCTACGGTTGTTCGGAGGTACGGCTGTTCGGAGGTACGGTTGCTTTGCGATGACCGGCTGTGCCCACAGCCCGCCTGCATTGGTGGGTGCTTGCATGACTCCCGATCGATCGGTATCTTAACACGAGCACCACTTCGCCTATTGCAGGTCAAGGCCAAGAAGGAGGAGTGGGGCCTGGAGGACGCTGATGTGGCCAAGGTGCGCACCCCCGAACGGGTTCGGGGGCTTTGGACGCTTGTTCTGGAGTGAGCCCCTGTTCCCCCGGAGTCTGTGTGTCTTCATTGGTGGTTGGGATTTAGCCTCTGTTATCGCGGAGGCTTTGAGTTTTGGAAGGGATTTAGCCCCCACCACCCCGAAGCGCTTGTGCTTGCTTGGTTTGGAGCCGTGAGTGAGGGTGAGCCCTGCCACTAACGCATTGCACCCCTCCCCCTCCCTCGCCCGCAGTGGGTGTTTGTGGGGCTGGCCAACAGCGTGATTTTCCTCCTCACACTGTACTCTTCCTCGCTTGCAACCCCGGCCACTAAGGCTTTGCACCCCTCTCCTTCCATCCCTCGCCCTCCATCCCCCGCAGTGGGTGTTTGTGGGGCTGGCCAACAGCGTGATGCACAACATCGGCTCCAAGAACACGCAGCAGGTGGGCCCCCACTGTACTGGATGGTAGTTGTTTGGTAGTTTCAGGGGTGTGGCCCAACATCGGCTCCGAGAACACGCAGCAGGTGGGCGTCCACATTTGGTTGGGGGTGTGGGATGCATTCCATGCCTAAGGCGCTCGCTCAAGGTTGGATGCATTTTGTGCTGAGGACGCTCGGGGCGCCCCCCGCTGCTGCGTCTGTCTACTGACCCTTGCTGGCGCCATCGAAACCTGCAGGTCCAGCTCAGCGCGCTTAAGACGCCGTGCGTTGCTGTTTACTGAGCCTCACTCGCATTGCACGTCACATATCAACACCTGCAGGTCCAGTTCAGCGTGCTCAAGACGCTGAAGACCCAGTCCAAGACGCTGGCGGCGGTGAGCCTACAAAGATAGCACGAAGGGAACCCCCGTGTGCGGTGCACTTGCCAGCGGCAGTGGCGCCAGCACCAAGGCGAACTCCCGCATGCGGTGCACTCGTCAGCAGTGACGCCAGCACGAAAGGGAACCGCTGCGTGCGGTGCACTGTCGGCAGTGGCGCAGCACGCGTGTGCACAGCACTCAAGCTTGCAGACTCGGGGGCTGTTGGCCTTGCGGCGACCCCGCCCGCCCCGGGCTTGCCCTGCCGCCCCTGGCGTAGCGCTGTAATGCCACCGCTCGCCGCCTGCTGTGCCCTGCAGTTCTGCACCAGCGCGCGGCTGGAGGCGGGCCTGCTGAACCACATCCAGGTACGACAGCGGCTGCCCTGCTGGGCTGCCCTGCTGTGCTGCCCTGCTGCGCACGCTGCTGCGTAGCTGGTGCCCTGCTGTGCGCTGAAATGCAGGCCGCACTGCGTGACAGCTGGGGCTTTGTACTCCCACCTGCTGCTCGGCTTGAGTGATGGTCACAGATCACGTGCCACAGTTGGGATCTCTCCCACAGTGTCAGGGCGCCAGCTCTGGTTCTGATTGCATGCTCGTTGGGCTATCGTCCTGCAGGTCACTTGCTACGATGCCTCCCACATTGCCAGCGTGCCCAGCTCCTGTTTTAATTGCAGCTCCTGTTTTGATTACTCGTCCCGCAGGTCTTGATACGAGGACTCGCGCCTGCTCAAGCTCTTCCCCGACATTGTGAAGATCCTGTTTCGATTGCGTTTTCCTGATTCTTTTGCAGGTCACGTGCTACGAGGACTCGCGCCTGCTCAAGCTCTTCCCCGACATTGTGAAGATCCTGTACGACGGCGACGTGCTGGGCGAGGACACCATCCGCTTCTGGTGAGCACATTGGTGCCGTTGTTGAGATGGATGGGTGGTTGAGTGCAGCTGTCATGCCTTCATGCCGGCGGTGTGCTGGGCGAGGACACCATCCGCTTCTGGTGAGCACATTGGTGCCGTTGTTGAGATGGATGGGTGGTTGAGTGCAGCTGTCATAGGTTAATGAGTGGTCATAGGTTAATGAGTGGGATGGGCTGGGCGATTATGCACTGGCTATCATTCGTGTGCGACGCATCAGATGTGGCGGGAGAGGACGCTTTGCTGCTTGTTGGCTGAGAGGGTCAGCTCCTGCTGCAAGCGCCCGGAATCGCCCATTGGAGGCTGCTGCCGAGCCCCCCTCTCAATGCGTGCCCTCTTACTGGCTTGCCCGCTTGTCCTGTGCTTCCCCTGGCAGGTACAACAAGGGCAGCAGCCCCAAGGGGCGCAACGTGTTCCTCAAAAACATGGAGCCCTTCATGAACTGGTGAGCGATATTGCTGGTCGATATGAGCGTTTGGTCGGCACTCGGGCCGGTCGTGGCTGTCCAGCGTGCCCGAGCAACACATTGGGGACCCATGCGCTGTTGTGTTGCGCAGCAGCAGCATTGGGCTGTGTGGTGGCAGCACTTTGGGGCCCCGTGAAAGCGGCACCTTGAGCAAATCCTGGGCGCCCCATCTCGCTCGCCGTCGCTGACTCCCTGCCGTGCCTGCTGTTGCCGTGCCTGCTGCAGGCTGGATGAGGCTGAGGAGGACGAGTCCGACGAGGAGTAGAGCCCTCTTGCCTAGCTGGGCGGCGATGGCTCCATTAGTTGGCAGAGCAAAGGGCTGGCAGGATGCAGCCGCTGCCCTGCCCGTTGCTCTCCTGCCCTCCCCCCTTAGCCCACAGCGTCCCCCTATTAGCTGCTCCAGCCGCTGCCTCTGTGCTGCTCCGCACTGCCGCTGTTGCTGCTGCTGCTTCCCCTCCCCGCTTGCATTTCCCCGCTGCCTCCGCCCCACGCTTTGCACGCTCCGATTCATTCCCATGCTGTGCATGCTTTCTGCGCTCCCAGCATGTTCCGCCACTTCCCAACTGCCCTCCACCCTGTGCACTCTGCTGCACACACACGCTGCAACATGACACAGCACTCCGCCCATCAACATGACAGCACAAAACCGAGGGTGGGGGATGGCTTGGCAGCTGGCACGTTTGCCTTGTGGCACAGTTACCTGGTGTGCTCTGCCAGCGGTGCTTTGCAGATGCTGCTTGTTACAAGCATCGTTGGGTGCTGTTGGATATGCAATCAGGTGTCAATGCCTGCGCAGCGCTCTGTGCAGCGTACGCGGCCCCACGCATGAGCGTCTGTGCTGAAGCTGCTGCCCGTCTGCCGAGCTGCACAGCGTGCGCCACAGCGCAGCCGCTTCTGCAAAGCCCGCTGCAAACACTATTGCTCGAACTCGGCCTCATAAAACAGCACCGAGGGCTGGATGCGGCCTCCCTCGCAGCGGCGCCGCACGTCTGCCCAGGCGCCGATGGCCGATGCGGAAGCGTCGTCGAACCTGCGTGGGGGGCAGGCGGGGCGGGGCGGGCGTGGGTGGCTGGCCTGGCTCCAGCAAACGGCAAGTGGTGTGGCGGTACCATGAAAAAACCCGCAGCAGTACCCCGAGGAAGGCAGGTGCGGACGCGCGGCCTAAACGCAGGCAACACAGCCGGTTCCCCAGCACCCAAACCGAATGTGCAGGAGTTGAGCAAGAGGCGCACTCACATGACCCAGCGGTCGTGCAGCTCCGGCAGCCGAACAAACGCGCTGTAGTGGCGGCCGTAGTAGCAGGCCAGGGCGCGCAGGCGGTAGCGCGCGCTGCCGGGCACGCCGCTGTACAGCTGAGACAGGTCCACCTGCACGGAGGTGAGAGGAGACACAGCGAGTTGAGGAGACAGAGGAGTTGAGAGGAAACACGGAGTTGGGGAAACACGGAGTTGGGGAAACACGGAGTTCAGGAGACACGGGAGCGTGTTGCTGGCGCAGATCTGCGAGGAGCATGCAGCGAGCGCTTGCGCAAACACAGCCCCAAAGCGAGGCCCACAGCAGCATGTGCGCGCCTGGCGGGGGACAGAAAGGCAGAAATGCGGCTCACCGTCTCGCCCACAGCGCGCAGCGTGGCGCCGATGGCGGAGGGCTCCTGGTTGTGGCACTCCCACACCAGCTGCGGCAAAAAGGGGGGAAGTGCAGGTCAGCGCATGTGAAGCACACGCGAGGTGGTAGAGAAGAGGATGCACTGTGGCGGCAGTTGTGAGTGCGGGGGAAACGTGTTTGCAAACAGCTGCAGGGAAGGCGTCTGTGGCGAGGCAGGGCAACTTCCTTTCGCGGATGCAACAGGACGGCTGGCTGCCAGGCTGGCACGCTCAAGCTGCGGTAACCGCCGGCCGCCCAAGAAGAGGCACGCAAAGGCAACCCAGTTGGCCCACCTGCAGCGTGAAGATGCGGGGCGGCGCCCGATCCTGAAGCTCCTGGCTGACTGGCCAGGGCGCGCCGCAGCCGCCTGCGGTGCAGCAGACGAGGGGCAGAGCAGGTGGGTGTGGCCGGGTGGACGGATGCGAGCGCTTGTGACAGCGGCAGCTGGGAGCAGGCGCAAGCGATTTGGTGCGCGCAGCGGCAGCCTTGCTGGCTGCACAGCCTGCCAGGTGTGTGGCGCTAGAGCGCGCACACGGGCGGGGCGGGTAGCGGCCAATCGCAAGATGTTGCCAAAGGCATGTTCACCACCCCACAGCACGCACCGACATCGGTGTCGCAGGTCTTTTGGTGGGAGTCCTCCAGTGCTCGCAGCCGCGCACCGAAGCCTAGGTCGGTGCCCACCCGCAGGCTGCCGCGCAGCGCCGCCGCCGGCACGTTGTAAAAGTGCTGCAGTGCAGGGCGGGGTGGGGTGGGTGGGTGGGGGTATGTCAGTGCTGCAACACGCCAGGTAGTGGGGAAGTGCGCTTGGGACAGTGGCCGCGTGTGCTGAAGTTACGCAGGGCACACGGCTCGCATGACATTGCCAGAGCACCTCACCCGATCAACAACCCACGGCAGCGCGTCATGCTGGCGCAACACTAGCACAAAGCAAGGCAGCAGTCCCCGCCCCAGAACCTCACCTGCGTGTAGCGGCTCTCCTGCGTGACCCGCCCGCACTTGCGGCAGCGCACCGCCTCGGCAATGTGCAGGCCGAATGCGCAGTCGACAGCGGCGGCCGCCGCCTCGGCCTGCAATGCGAGGCAAAAGCAAAGAGGTGCATGCGGTTGAGTGGATGCTCAACTGCAGGCCCGCATATTGCAGCAGAGTCTGGAGGGACTGTTGAGTCGCCTGCAGGAGGGGCATACCACCGCTGCCGCATGAATTTGAGTGAGCGCAGGCAGCAGCTGGCGGCTTCAATAAAGCATGCGCATGGGTGTGTTTCAGGGGCTGACGGTTGCAGATCCGGAAGTGCACATGGGCACATGGTTTGTTGAAGCATGGTTGATTCGACTCACAGGCGCGTGGCTGATTCGACTTACCGGTGCAGCGGCCTTGATGTGTTCGTACAGAACCAGCAGCAGCTCCCCGGCATCGCTCATCTCGCCTGCAGTTGAAGGCAGGACAGCGGATTGACTCAGAGGCGGTTTCACCCATCGGCTTGCCCGGCGTCGCGCCTGAATCAATATGTGGCAGTGGCGGCGCAGCAACATGCCCCTCTCCTAACCAGGAGCGGATGGCTGCTCAACCATATGCAAATCCTGGCAGGGCAGTGCTTTGGGCACCCGCCGCAGCGGCCACATCTGCGAGCCCTTGCATACGCCTGCCACTCCCGCCAAACGTGCATTCCCCCCACACTCCCGCCAACCCACCCATTTTGAACTCCTGGGACGGCAGCGCGTTCAGAGCTTCCCGCAGCGGCGTGGGGTCGATGACGGGGCGCTGCCGCCGGGGCGGGGTCCCGCCGCCGGCCACCTGCAGTCAGGGGTAGGTCAGGAGGGCCGGTCTGATAGTGTTTTCTTGTGCGAGTGCGCTGCCTTCAAAGTGGAGCAGCGGTGTGGACAAGCCGGGGTGGCAAAGCACAGTCCCCATAGCAGAGCAGGGGTGGATACGCCGGGATGCCAAAGCACAGGAGCACAGCGCACAAGCGCACCCCCCTCTCACCGCTGCCGCCGCCTCTTTGCTCTGCAGGTCGAGGGCCGTCAGCTCGCAGAACAGGCCGTGCAGGGCCTGCACAACAGGATTTCATGTGCAACTGTCAGGTCGCAGAACAGGCCGTGCAGCGCTTGCAGCACAGGATTGCATGGGCGGCTGCCAGCCACACTCAGATGCGGGTAGAAGATCAGGGCAGGAGACAGCTCGCAGGACGGGCCATGCAGCACCAGCAGCCCAGATACTCGAAGAGAGGGGTTCATTGCACAGGGCAGGAGCAGCTGGGGGCAAGCTGGGCAAGCGGTTTGGACAGGGGCGGCTCAAGCGCAGCAGCAATCGCTCATCCGGGCGGGCCGGCAGCCCCCAGGCAAGCACTGCTGAGGGTGCAGGCTGAGCTGGCAGAGCCAGGGCATGCCCCCTTGCCTTGAGCACGCCGTCCCCGCGGTAAATCTCGGGCGCCCAGCCCAGGACCTCAGCTCGGAAGTCGGCGCAGCGCCACAGGCACTGCAAGGCAGGTTGGGCAGCAGCGTTGACGGCGGTGGCAAAGCGTGCGGTGCGTGCTGCGTGATGTAGCTAGCGGTGCACTGAAAGGTTTTGGCCCATCATCGCTCGGGCAGCCAGTGGAGCATGCAGTTGAGCTCCCACGCCCATTGGCAGCAATCACATGTGATCTGACCCATACCACCTCTGATCTAGTTGATACCACACACGCACACTTGCAGCACCACGTTCAAGAAGCAGGTTGTGTCACGACTCCCCCGCCACACAGCACAACTATTACTCATCAGAACATAACGCCCAGAATAACTGGCACCCACCTGCAGCACCACGTTCAGGAAGCAGTTGAACTCCCCTGCCTCGTTGCGCAGGCCGGGCAGGGCCAGCACCGCCACCTCGGCCTGCTCGGGGGCCAGGGCCGCCAGGAAGTTGAGGCCGGGCTTGCCCCAGGTGGGAGCTGCAGGTGGTGGTGGGGCTGCTGCTACTGGAGCTGCTGCTGCTGGCGCTGCTGCTGCTGCAGGTGGCGCTGCTGCCGCCGCTCCTTGCGCTGCTGCTGCTGCAGCTCCTTGCGCCGCCGACTCTGCTGCCTCTGCCGCAGCGTCTGGCGTGCTCACACATGCCGGGGTGGCGGCTGAACCAGGTGCCTCCCTGCCAAGCTCTGGCCATGCAGCGCCCGGTTCAGTCGCTGCTGCCGCACGCCCTGCCGCCGCATGCGCCTGCTGCTGAGCGTGCTGGGCCTGCTGCACCTGCTGGGCCGGCCGCTCGCCAGCTGGCTCCTTGGCGGGTGCTGCAGCTGGCCTGTCCGGCAGCTTAGCCTTCTTAGCAGCCAGGGCAGCCCAGCTGCCAGGGGCGGGTCCTGCAGGCTTCTGCTCTGCTGCCGCCTCTGCGACAGCCGGTGGGGCCGCCGCTGCTGCCAGGGCTGCTGGCGCTGGCGCTGCCGCCTGCTGCGCTGCTGCCGGGGCCGCCGCCGCAACTGGCTGGGCTGCTACCGCTGGTGCTGGGGCAACTGCTGCCACGGGTGCTGCCGCTGGTGCTACTGGTGCCGCTGACTGTGCCGCTGGGGCTGCCGCCGCTTCCACACTGGCGACCGCTGCTACCCAAGGGGCCGCCGCCGCAGCTGGCTTAGCAGTTGCCACCGCTGCGGGGGCAGCTGGCGTGGCGGCAGACGCTGCCGCTGCCACTGGCGCTGCCACAGGTGCGGCCTCTGCTTTCGCCGCCGCTGCTGCTGCTGCCGGCGCTGCGCGCACCTCTGCAGCTGGCGCAGCGGCGGTTGGCTGCTCAGGTGACTGGCGAGCCTTGGGGCGCACCACAGTCAGGATTCGAGGCTTGCCGTCTGCCACTACAGCTGGAGAGGCCTGCTTGCTGCCGCCGGTGCCACGGCCGCCGCCTGCACTGCCTACACTGCCGCTGCTGCCGGGCCGTGGCAGCGGTTGGTCATGTGGCGAAGCCGGGCGCTGCGGCTGCTGTGGCTGTGCAGGGCGCTGCGGCTGCTGCGGCTGTGCAGGGTGCTCCTTTGCATGTGGCTTTGGCTGCACCGCTTGCTGCTGCTGCTGCTGAGGGCTGGACGCACGGGTGGGTGCCGCCGCCGCCGGCGCTGCTGCCGCCGGCTGCTGCTTGGCAGGCGCGGTGGCTGCTGCACCTGCTGCGGCGGGCACAGCAGCCGGCGCAGCAGCAGCAGGCGCTGTGGGAGCCTTCCTGGCGGGCAGCCTGTCGGCCGGGGGCGAGGCAGCAAAGCCAGGGATTGCAGCTGCAGCAGCTGCCTCCTTTGCGTGCTTGGACTTGTGCCTAACGCCGCCCCTATGCTTCCGGCTGCGCCGCCGCTCGCCGCACGCCGCCGCTCCGCCATCCCCTTCGCCCTCACTCCCCTCCTCTTCCTCCTCCTCCTCCTCTCCCTCCTCCTCGGCTAACCCAGCTTCAACCGCCGCCGCATGCGCAGCTGCCCGCTGCCGCCGTGCTTCCTCCTCTGCCGCCGCCGCCTCCGCCGCACGCTGCCGCTCAGCAGCTTCCTGCTCCTGCCGCCGCCGCTCCGCCGCCGCCTTCCGCTGCTCCTCCTGCTGCACCTGCCGCTTCTGCTCGAGCTCCGCAAGCCGCTTCTGCTGGGCAGCTCGCTGCTTCTCCTCTTTCTGCTGCCGCCGCCGTGCAGCCGCCTCCTCTTGAGCGGTCTCTTCCTCTAACAGCCGACGCGCCGCCTCCTCTGCCGCCGCCTGGTCCGCTGCTGCGCCAGCGCCGGAGCCTGCGGAGAATCAAAGCAGCCGGGGTGTTGACAGCACCAGCAGCGCTAGCACCTTGCTGGCACGGCCACCCGGCAGTTGAGGCTCACCCCACCGCAAGCCCACCGGCAGAGTTGCGCACCTTCTCCCAGCAGCGCCACGGCTTCTTGCTCCCAGCGCGGCCCCAGCATGTGCTGCAGCACAAACGTGTCCAACGACAGCAGCAGGTTGACGGAGCACGTCCGACGCAGCTGGCTGCAGCAGCGGACAGGGAGAGGGGGCAGCAACGGTTTGGTTGTTGCAGCCCTCCACATCAAGAGACCGCAGCAGGTGGACGGAGCACACTCGGCGCAGCTGGCTGCCGGGGAAGGTGAGCCCGCTGGGGGAGGGAGAGGTCGAGAGTGCAATGGGTGGGTGTGTTGCACGCTGCCCGTGTGTAGCCACGCAGCCGATATCGTAGATAGGCAAGCCAGGCCGTGCGGCGAGCGGGGGCCGCAACGCGAGCACCCACCCGACCAACCGCTGTGCGCGCAGGTGGCAGGCGGTGGAGGCAACGTCCAACATGAACAACACTGGCAGAGCACCCACCCGACAAAGGACTGTGCGCGCAGGTGGCAGGCGGTAGAGGCATAGTCCAGGTGGCGGACCAGGCCGCCCGCGTCTCTGACCAGCTCCCTCATCTGCTCCACCGCCCCGCCCAGGTTGCTGCCCAGCGACTTGGGCGGGGTGTAGGGACCGTTGGGGGCGGCCCCGCTCGCAATTGCCGCCTCGTGTCCGGCGGCCCCCGACTGCACAGCATGGTGGGCGAGACAGGGCAGGCTGTGGGCGCGCATGGAGGGGGGCGGCTGGGGGCTGGGGGTCTCCCGCCCAGCAGCCCGGGGGCACCAGCCAGCCAGCGTGCACAGCGCAAACGCCCGCTGTCAAGCTCGCGTGCAGGTGTAGACCGATTTGAGTGTGGTGTGTGCAAGGGCGGGAGCCAAAACGGGAGGCAAGATGATAGACATAGAAGCGGCTGTGGGCTGTTTGGGGGAGCGGCCAGCGCAGCAACCAGCTAGCAACAAGACCAGCTAGCAACAACACGTCCAACAGCCGTGTAAGTCGTGCGTACGCGGCCAGATCGGGCCATGCATGCCTGTAGTGCCTTGCCTGCAGAACGTTGATCACAATGCCAAGCTGCAAGGCCCACTTGTTGGCCTCCTTTGGATTGTCTGCGAGGGAGGAATAGGAAAAAGGTGTGCGCACTTGTAATGCAAACAGGCAGGCCGTGGATTGATCGCGATGCCAAGCTGCATGGCCCACATGTTGTACTCCTTGGATTGTCTGCAAGGAAGGAGCGTCAGGGGGGCGGGGGTGCGCAATATAAAGCAACCGAACATAGTAAAGTCGAGCCGACCCCGTTGATTGGTTCCCTTACGATTGTCTCCATGCACCACAATGCCAGCTGTCACACGCAGTCTGGGGGTGTCACAGTCTGCAGGCATTATGGGGCCCACTCCTTGCAACTAGCAGCAGCCAAACGGCAGCCGACTGTACGCCCGCAGCCGGCCCCGCACTCACAGCCAGACGGCAGCCGACTGTACACAAATCCGGCCCCGCACTCACCCAACGCAGTCTGCAGGATCGCGACCTTCTCGCGGCTCTCTGTTGCATTTCCGCCCACCATCTTCGCAACCGTCGTCCAGATGTCTGCAGCTTCGGCCGCCGAGCCGATAGCTGCGTGCGCCAGCCTGTGCCGGGTGCAGGGAAGCAGGGACAGGTGTGTGGGCGGCAGGAAGGGCAACACATAGTAAGCAAGTTAGGTTGCGTGGCGCCTGCCTGCTGAGCTACTCTGATACCAAACAAGGCCCGTTTGAGCTGTGCAAGCGTACGGTTAGTCCACTCAATCTTGCGCCTGCTGCAGGCGGCGGTTCGCCAGGGAACACATCAGCGAGCACGCAGCCCCCAGCCAACAGCTTTTTTAAAAGGGTGAAACCCCGCCCACTCACTCCTGCGCCTGCTGCAGCCGCTGATTGAAGGCCATCTTCTTCAAGCGCTCAATGAGGAGCTGCCCCATGAACACCCGCCGCTGCATCTCTGCAAGGCGGGTGGGGGCGGGGCGAGCAAGGAGGGGGTTAACACGAGCGGAAAACTCTGGCCTCCTTACGTGACCAGATGCAAGCAGTGCGGATCTCACTCCTCCTCGCTCTCATTCGCCCTCCCGTCAATTTAAAGCATTGCCAGGGTCCAGCTCAAGTCACAATCACGGCGATTGATGCCAGTTGGGCGGTGCAAGCGCCCAGCTGACGCCGCAAACACGCCCAGCTTAAGTCACTTTTTAAGTCACAAACATGCCGGTTGATTCCCAAAACTAGCTGACTCACCCGCCAGCTGGCTGCCCACTTGAGAGTGCCGCTTCAGCACTTCGGCTCTGAAGGGCAGCCCGTGGTCCTGCGAGGGGAATAGCAACAGCAGAGGGGGTGGCCTTTCGATGCCCCAGCGCTTCAGCTCGGAATGCCAGCCTCTCTGCGGAGCAGCTCGGTGCTTTCACTGCATTGGAACTGTGGCGGCAGAAGGAAAGCCACCGGCAGCTGCTTGCTTCCGGCGCACCACAGCTGCCTGAGCACGCCTCCATCCGTGAAACAACATGCATGTTCCGGGCAACAACTCAGGCTGCCGCCACATGGCGCCCCTTCCATCCTTCGAGGCGCTAACACAAGCGAGTGCCAACCCAGTGCAGCTCACCCCGGGCCCCGACAGGCTGGCGGCCACCGCTTCTACAAACTGAAGGCTGCCGTGGGCCTGCTGCAGCGTCTCCCGCACTTGCATGTGCAGTACGTGCAGCGCGGCGCCCTGTGAGGGTGTGGCAGCATACGGGATCGTAACAGGTGTGTGGCAAGCCATGCACAGCTGAGCCGCCTCCCGCGCCGGCATGTCGAGCACGTGCGGCACGGCGCCCCGGTGGGGGTGCGGAAAAGTTCGCAGATGCCGGCAGACAGACTCCCAGGGATGGTTGTGCTGCACCTCTTGCCGCACTTTGCACCACCCGCATGTCCACAGGGTGCACTGTCGCGCCCTGCAGCCGGCCGGTGTGCTAGCAGTGCAAACCAAACGTGCCAAGCCCGTGCAAACCAGAGCTGCCAACCAGCACCAACTGCCCGCTCACTGCCCTGCCCACCACAATACACAGGCTCTGCATGTGCTCCAGCAGCACCTCGGTAGCTTCACAGCCTCTCCCTCCCAATCCAATCACACGGGTATTCAGTAGTGCAATCACAAACGTCCGCAACTCACCACAATGTGCAGGCTCTGCATGTGCTCCAGCAGCACCTCGGAGCTTCACAGCCTCCCTCCCAATCCGGAAGCAATCATAATCCGGCATCAACCACAATCCGACATCAATCACAGTCGTCCGCAACTCACCACAATGTGCAAGCTCTGGATGTGCTCCAGCAGCACCTCGGGTGTGAACTGCGCAATTGCATGGGTTGGCAGATCGGGGGCTTCACTCATGCACGGCCTGGCAGATCGGGGGCGCAACACAGGCACAGGCATCAGCCGCCAGTCGTGCAGGCAGGCAGAGGCGGGGATGGGGGTGTGCGATCCAGCGGAAACATCCAGCAGAAGCATGCGAGGCGCAACAACAAGGGCTTCCCTCAGAGGATGGGGGCGCCGTGCGGCGGCTCGGCCGGAGGGGCACCTAGCCGCTGCACCAGCAGAGGCCCCCAACACCATGCCGGCGGATACACGCTGCGGCAAACACGCCGGCTGTCAAGCAGCAGGTAAAACAGAAGGCACAACGGCACAGCCGCCGCACCTCGTACTCGGTGCCAGCCATGATAGGCTCCTCGCTCAGCAGGCGCTCCGCCGAGCGAAGCGCATCATCCACATCTGGCATGCCCGCAAAGCCCAGCAGCTGGGGGCTGCCAGCCAGGGTGCCAGCGGCCAGCGCGGCCAGCGCCGCAACCTTGTCATCTGTGGGTGCGTCCGGGGGCAGCAGGACGCGGCACACGGCGCACCACCCCTGATCGCAGTGCGTGCCGGGCAGGCGGATGTGCAGCTGTGGGGTAGGTGCAGCCTCTCCGCCGGCGCCCTGCTGCTCCTGCTGCTGCTGCTCCTGGCGAAGCTGCTGCTGCTGCTGCTTGAGCTGCTGCTGGTGCTGCGCGGAGAGTGGGGGCACGACTACAGCCATCAGGTCAAGTGCATGGCACACGCACAAGTACAAGCCCCCAGCCTTACACCGCTCTGTACCGGTTTCCTGAGTGTGCCAACGCCACGACCACAGGCCGACGCCCGCCCACTCACACCCACCCACCCACCCCAACACGCATGCATACGTGCGGCAAGCCCGCCCACTCGCCTGCTCCGACGCCTGCACGTGCAGCACAGCCTCCACGCTAGTTGCCCTCAGCCGCAGCCACGCGTCCCGCCCTGCTCCGCCGCTGCTGGCTGGCTCCCATGCAAATGCGCCATCCATGCACAGGTGGCTGGCCAGCTGCGGCAGGAGGGGCAGCTCGCTGGTGTGCCATCAGGCAGCAAGATAAACAGGCAGGCAGGCCCACGTGGGGCCCACTGGTGGGGCTCGCCCGCCCAGCCCTTGTGTCGCACGCGGTGCGACTGGAGCGGGCTCTGCACCAAGGAGCGAGGTCGGCGGCGTGCGGCCCAGGAATGCGCCCAGCCCATGCACCCACCAGGCACGCACTGGCTGCACAACCCGTCACCCAAACAGGCAGGCTGCTTGCCGTGAAGCCTGCTGCGCCAAAAACCGTCGGCGGCGGCGCGCGGTCCATGCACACACCTGGCACGCGCTGAACCCTCACCCTCACCCCGGCAGACAGACATACAGACAGAAAGCGCTCACCGTGAAGTCTGCTGCGCCGAGGGCCGAGATCCAGGCCATGCGCCCACCCAGGGCCGAGCCGCCCAGCTCGTACGGGTCGGCAAACGCGCGCCCAAACTGGACTGCCACGTAGGAGTAGGCCAGCAGCAGGCTGTCGGGCGGCAGGGCGCCCAGCTGCAGGGGGTTGGGACGCACCGTTTTCGTTAACGTGAAACCGAACGTTTCTTTCGTTCTTATTTTTTTTGTTTTTTTGACCGAAAGGCGCAGGAAGGGCAGCAGGGGCGGGCGGCAGGGGAGCAGCACCGGGCGCCCAAGACACAGTGCGGCACACCCAAAGCACACCCATGGGGCACCCATTGGGCAACAGCTGGTGTCCACCCTGTGCATGATGTCCCGGTGGCTGGCTGGTGCCCCGTGGGCTCAACCCCAGCCGGCCCCCTCAACCCACGCCCAGGCGTACTCTTCAAAGCTTTCTTGCCCACCTTGTTCATGATGTCTCGCGCATTGCTCAGCCTGGCCCCCGGCTCTCCAAGCTCTGCCTTCACAAACTGCACCAGGCCGAATGCGGCTTCGTCGTACAGCCGGCGGCGCAGCTGCATGCGCGAGAGGGCCAGCACAATAGCGGCCGCCATGCCGCGCCGCCGCTCCGCCGACGCCAGCTGTGCAGCCGACGCCTGCAGCTGCTGGGTCGCATTGGCTTCCCCGGAGCCCTCCTGCGGCAGGTGCACCTGCAAGGGCGGCTGCCCGGCCCCCTCCCCTGCCGGCTGCTCCCCCGCTGCGCTGCCCTGCACAGCGCCGCCAGCCGCGCCTGCCGCAGAGCCG
>RRZL01000028.1:79591-112260 GCA_006782975.1 Chlorella sp. Dachan | reverse complement strand
CTCGCAGCATGGGCAGAAGCTTCAGCGACAGCTCAGCGTCTACCTTGGCCTGCAGCGAGGCAGTGTGGGCGGGGCGGCACACAAGAAAGCAGCGTGGGTGGGGCGCTCAGCAAAACAGCATGCCGGTTCGAGCACTTGGAGCAGTGACCGATGCTGCGCCCGCCCCAGCTTCCAGCTCTGGCCGCCACCTTTTGCAGCCACCCACTCGAAGCAGGCGAGCACAAACCCACACCACAGCAGGCCAGCACCCACCCACCCCACAGCAGGCCAGCACCCACCCACCTCGGAGCAGGCCAAGACGAGCAGCTCCTCCAGCGGGCGCTCGCCGCCGTGCAGGCCTCCATCCGCCATGCAGGCCAGCGGCAGCAGCCCTCGCTGCAGCTCGGCCGGCGCGCCGCTCCAGCCCTGGGCAGCCGCCCTGGCCTGCAGCTGCATCAGCAGGTGGCCCCTCACAGCCGCCAGCAGGTTGGTCTCCGCCTCCAGCTCGTGCTGAACCTCCTGCAGGCAGAGGAGAGGCAGCGGACAGAAATCCAAAGCGGCATGCGGTACCCAACAAAAGGCGGCGCAGCAGAGCAGGGTTTGCAAGCGCCGGCGGAAACCCGTCGCTGGGGGCGCCGGCGCTCCGCCAAATGCAAGCTGGCACGGCGGCGCGGGCAGACGCGGGCAGCACACAACCCCCGACCGCAATCACATGGGGACCACGCCCGCAACCCTCACACGCGCAACCGTCACACACAACCTTCTGCCGCAGCCCTCAACCGCAGCCCAGCCCTATCACACAACACTTGACTTGTAACCCTCAACTGCGGCCCAGCCCTGTCACATAGCCCTCTCACAACAGCGCACGACCGCGGCCCCGCCCTGCCACGCTGCAGGACGGCCCCTAAGCCAGGCTGTTCAACCAGGCTGGGCAAACACGAGCCTCAAGCATGGCCCCACAAGGGCACGTGAAATCGAGAACTGGGCCAACCGGTTGCTTTCAACAGATTTCAAAGTAAAAACTAACTGACCACCAGCCTTGGCACTCACCACCTGGAGGACAATTTCGCGGGTTGGCTCCGTTTCCAGCAGAGACACCATGCGCTGCGTCCACAGCGCGGGGTCCAGAGCCTCCGTCACATCGTCTGTGGGAGTAGGAAATGGGATTGGGAATGGGGATCGGAGTTTCCAGTGAATCACAGTGAGCGCCGGTTAGAGCAACCATGCGCTGCCCGATCTAAAACCTCCGCCACGTCGTCTGTGGGAGTGGGGATTGGGATTGGGGATTGGAGTTTCCAGTGAATCACAGTGAGCACCGGTCAGTGGAGAGTTGGGGCAGAGCTCCACAGCGCCCCATGGGTCCAGAGCCTCCGCCACGTCGTCTGCAGCAAAGGGCGGGAGTTGCCAACCAACCCCATTGAGGGAAAACAGTGAGCACTGACCAGGGTACAGTTGCAGAGGAGCTCCACAGCGGCACAATCCCTCCCCCGCTTGCACAGCAGACCCCACACTGCCACGATCCACCCTCCCCCTTGAGCAGCAGCGCACAGCGCCCCCCGACGGCTAGCCCCACCTGCCACCTCGTCTCCCTGGCGCGCCCAGTGCAGCTGCAGCTCCAACGTGTGGCAGCGTTCGGCCATGGGACCCATCCCATACATGTGGGCAGACGCCCTGTTGGCACGGGCCAGCACCGCCACACGCTGCAGCGTCTCGAGCTCCTCCAAAGCCTCCCGAACAAAGTGGTGCATGCGGCGCTCCGCCGCAGCCGCCTCGCCGGGGCCGGCGGGCGGGGCGGCCAGCTCGGACGGCTGCGGAAGGGAGAGCCCATACAGAGAGGGGTGGCCCTGCAGGCCCTGCGGCGGAGAGGGAGACGAGGGTTGGGTGGGTGGGTGGTGGGCGGGTGGGGAGGGCGAGACATGGGTGTGCAAGAGGTTTTCAAGTCCTCGAGTTAGCAGGACATGAGGCCTCTGGTTGGTGGGAAAGGACGCCTTGGTTAGTGGGACAGGAAGCCTCTGGTTGGCGGTCTGAAGCTTGCGAAGCGTAGCATGCAGCACGCAGCACGTGCAGCTGCGGCGCAGAGCGGCACATTGTTGCGCAGTGGACAGCAGGCACAGCATAGCTCTGCACAGCACAACACAGCACAGCACTGCACAGCGCAGCACAGCACACCACAGCACTGCACAGCGCAGCGCAGCACGACACAGCGTGGCACAGCGTGGCACGGCACGGTGCAGTAATGCGCCGCGGTGCAGCACGATACGGCATCAGCGCCCCACTTACTGCAATCTTGACTGCCCGAATGTCAATCTTGGCTGCCGTCAGCGCCGCTGCTGCCGCCGCCAGGGGCGACCCCTCGGCCGGTTGCTGCGCTTTTTCCAGCAGCTGCAGGTGCGAGTGCGGGCAGCCAACTTGTGGGTGGCAAGCACAGCAGGCTGGCGCTGGGTGGCCGGCTGCCGGCTGCCATGCCTTGTGCAGCGGCTGCAGATGCGGTTGCGGGCAGTCGGCCAGAAAGAAAGAGTACGCCCGGGCCGTGGATTGAGGCGGCCGGCTGGGTAGGAAGCCCAGGGGGGCACCAGCCAGCCACCTAGTCGGCCAGAGACGCACCTTTTGTGTGGTGGCCTCCGGCTTGAGCTCGAAAAAGTCCACCTGACCCTCGAACCGCGCCGAATCTGCAGGGTTGCGCAGCGCAGAGGCCAGGGCGGCTGGTGAGAGGGGCCCCCTTGCACAGCTGGTGAGAGGGGCCCCCTTGCACAGCTGGTGAGAGGGGCCCCCTTTGCACAGCTGGTTTGGGGTGCGGTCTGGATGCTCCCCTGCTCCACGTTTGATCTGCAGAGGTGCACAGGGCTCCCTTGTCGTTGGGATTCCTTGCCCCCACCAGGTGTGCAGCGCGCTTCTAGCAAGCGTGGCCCACTGCTTTGCAACAACACCAATCCAGGAAACCTCACCCGGGGTGCAGCGCTCCCTCTCCACGATACGCCCCTGCTGCCACTCTGCTGTGCCCGCTGTGATCGACGCGTTTTGGTACAGCATGGGGCCGTGGCGCGCCAGGCGCGCCTCCACGCTTTCCAGCAGCTTGGCCTGCATGGCACAGATAGGGCGTAGCAGCACAGATGGGGCGTAACAGCACGTCTTGCAGGTGCTCATGCGGCTGCAGTGCAGCTAGTGCTGTGCTGCCAGGCTTTCCAGCAGCTTGGCCTGCACAGGAAAGGCGGACGGCATGAGAACGCGGGCAGAAGCAGGTTCCGCGTTCTGGTAAAGCTTATGGGCCCGTGGCATGCCAGCTGGGCTGCACCTCTGCGCTTCCCAGCAGCCTGGCCGGCGGCAGACAGCTCTGACAGAATCAGGGCTGCCAACAAGCATGAAGGTCCTGCCGCAGCTGCACGGCCACAGCACGCGGGGCAGCCTTGGCGAGCGGCAGCAAAGACGGGTGCGGCAGCTGGCCCAGGTGCACGCCTCGTCAGCAATTCGTCAGCAACGCACCTGTCCGGCCTAGCCGGCAGCGCCGCTCACGTCTCCTTCCCTTTGTTCCCTTTTAAAAAAGCCCAAGCGATTCAGAAACCCCAGGCAAGCACCCACCTTTTTCTGAGGGATGCCCTGCTCGCGTGCCGCCCTGCGGATCGCCAGCCGTACGTCCGACTGCCGCACAGAGGTCTCATTCAGCAGCTGCAGGAAGGCGGCGGCTGAAGCAGCCGCAGCGGCGCTGGCACTGCCGCCGCCCTCCTCGCTGGTGCTGCCCTTGCCGCCGTCGGCGGAAGAGCCGGCTGCTGCTGCCTCTGCTTCTGCTGCCTGCAGCCGCTGCAGCAGGTAGCGCCGGATCTGCAGCGCAGTGGGAGTGATTGGCAGCACACTGAAACCCGGCGCTTCCAAGTGCTGAGAAGCGCAGGGCTCGGCAGCAGAAGTATGGATGCAGCAATAGAATCGGAATGCCAGTAGCAAAAGGGGCGGGAATACGGCAGTGCAGGCGGCAGCCAGTGAGCAACCGCTCCCCACCAGGTCTTCCCTCCGCCGCCGCGCCTCCTCCTCCCCTTGCCCCTGCTGCTGCTGCGCTGCTGCGCCCCCATGGACGCCGCCGGACGAAGCAGGTGCGGCGCCCGCCTGATGGGGAGCAAACCATGCGACGCGGGCGGTTCAGGAGGAACAGTCGGGCGGTGGCGGCGGCGGCGGCGGCGGCGGCGGCGGCAGCGGCGGCAGCGACCTTGGCGGATGTGGCGCCGCGCGGCGTTGCATGCAGTAACCGGCGGTGCGTGCCGCGCACCTTGGGCTCCCCTTTGGCCCCTCCCTTGCCCCCTTTGCTGCCGGCCATTGAGGGTCGCCGTCTAAGCCAGTCGCATAGGGTCTGGGGGCTGAGCAATGCGATCACAGAGACGCCACACGTCCCCCGGGCGCTGACGAAGGCCCGATGGTCGACTTGCAAGGGGCCCTCAAGCTTGGGCGCCAGTTGCGCAACAATCGAGTGCCGGAGATCGGCGCAGGTCGATCGCAAGTCGCCGCACGGTGCAGAGTTATTGTCCGCCGCGGCCGCGCCGCCGCGGCCGCTGCCCCAGCCGATGTGTGCCCTCCACGATGGCTGCCTCTCACGATGGCTGCCCCTCCCCAATCCTACAAAACTGTATCGTCCAGCAGAAGCTTACACATTTAACACGTTCGCAGCACGGGGTGCATGCAGCAGTGCCGTGCTCCCCGGCCGCCTCGATCCGCTGCTCACTCCGCGCCGCTGCCCCACTCCTCTTCCTCGCCGTCGCTGGTGTCGCTGGTGCTGCCCTCGCTCTCCGTGTCGCCCCCAAGGTGAAGCTGAGCTGCAGCCCAGGGTGATCCGCAAGTGCTTGGCACACCCGTGGGTCCAGCGACGACTCAGCACCCAGCTCCAGGCGGGCCAAGGTGCGGCAGCCGCTGTAGCAGCTGGTGGGCATCAGTGAGGGTCAGCAGCTGCGCATGCGGCAGGGGTGCGGGACACAGGCTCAAAGGAACCGGGGTGGCGACTGCTGCGCATCAACTGCTACGCTCCAGCGCATGCAAACACGTGGCCCAGTCCTGCCGACAACGAAACTCCGTGGGCCGTGGGTTGCAGTTGCAGTCGCAGCAGCCTGTTAGTTGCAGTTGCAGCTGCAGCGCACCAGCAGCTCGTTTGCGTCCAGCGCCAAGCGGGTGAGGGCGGTGCAGTCCAGCACCTGGAGCGGCAGGCGGGGCAGCTCGGTGGCCCCAAGGTCCAGGTCGGCAAGTGCTGGGAGGGGTGGAGGCAGTGGAGAGAGCAAGGAAGGGTAGTGCTGGCAAGGGGTGGAGGTAGCGGAGAGAGCAAGGTAGGGCACACTCCTGGAGGTAGGTTGCCTCGTCGCAACAACAAATTGCGGCATCTGTTCCTGCAGCAGCACTGCTCAGCACATAGCCTGGAGTTGCATCCGCGACTCAGTGGCCACCCACCTGGCGGGTAGGGCCCTGCCGGCATTGTCTCCAAATCATTGCCGCGCAGCAACAGGCGGGTCAGCGCATGCGGGAGTGCGACTCTGCCCAGCACAGCTGCTTTGCCAGACAGGCACTCTTCCAAGACGAGCTCCCGCAGCCGCGGCGCCTGCTGCAGCAGAGAGGTCAGCGTGGCGCTGCGGATGCCAGAGGGTGCATCCTCGCTGCCACTGCCGCTGTGGCTGTCGGCGTTGCTGTCGCTGCCACTGTCGCTGCTGGTGTCGCTGTCGGTGCCCTCGGGTGGGCTCAGTTTCCACTTTGTGCACTCGTGCAGCCGCAGGGCTTCCAGGCTGCTCAGCTGGGTGTATGGCTGGATGATCCTCGGCAGCTTGCAGCAGCTGAGTTGCAGCAAAGTCACTGGGGCCAGAGCGCTGCAGCCTGCCGGTAGCAGAGCATCCAGCACACATGGCAGCGGTTGGGTGGGGCGGTGCGGCTGCACCACCATGATTCATCAATGTGCAGCTGGCCTGGCTGATAGGAAGCACTGCAGTATCCAGGCACGCCGCCAACCTGCAAACAAGTTGCACTAGGATGCTTGAAGTGTGCTGCTGTATCTAACACATGGACAGGGCACGAGGGATCTGCCACGCAATGCGGCTGACACACACTTTGTGCTGGAAAGCTTACCTTGATCCAACTCAACTCGTAGGAGGCCAGCTGCGGACAGGCGGCCAGCCCCGGCGACAGCAGCCGGGCGCTACACAGCCGCAGGTGCCGCAGGCGGGTTAGCGGTGGCAGCTGCATGGCATCTGGCAGTCTGCAGATAGCCGAATACACGTCCAGGTAGGTCAGTGCAGTCAGATGGCCGATGCTGCGGAGCAAAGGGTTACGATCTGCACCATCGCAGCTCAACCGCAAGCGCTGCAGGCGGGACAGCTGCTGCAGCACACGCGCCGTGCATGCTGGAAGGGCGGAGTTGGGGCTGCCCAGGTGCAGCCCTGTGAGCTGCGTGAACATGGTGACTGCCTCCACTGCCTCTGCAGGAAGCTGGCTGCAGTGAATCGTCAGTGCCGCGAGCTTGCTGGGCCGCAGCATGCGCAGGAACTGCGGCAGGCACCAGCCGTCTGCCAAGCCTGCGCAGCACTTGTAAGCTGTGAAGGCTTCCACGTGCCGGCCAACCCGCCACAGCAGGTGGTGAGTGGCAGCCAGCCACTCCGCCTGCTGCGCCACTGAAGCATCAGCTAGCAGGTCAGCCCGCAGGGTGAAGGCCCGCCACAGCGCCGGTTCGGCATAGACTGCCTGCCGCCAGCGCTTGCACACCAGGCAGGCGGTGCTGAGTGTTGAGTTGGCTGGCAACAAACTCCTGTGACTCGCAGCTGCAGCGAGAAAGCAAAAAAGAAGTGCATGAGGCTCAGCCGGGCAACCATCCCATCTCGTGGGTACCATCAGGCAGACAACAAGGCCTAGTGGGCGACATGGGTTGCCTGGGCGCACCTGTCTACGCCGGGCTCGGGTGACGCCAGAGCCACCAGAATGTGCGCCAGTTGCGACCCGGGCAGGTCCGAGATGGTGGCAGCCCGTGCCATGTTGCGCTAGTCGGTCAAACCGGTGGGCCTGCAGGAGCGGCGGCAGCAGCGGGCGGCGGCGGCGGCAAGTGGGCAGGCGGCGGCTTGTGAAGGGCCGGGATGCGATTGATCATCCAGCGCCGTGCTGAGGAGCATACCGGGTGCTCCGTTGCACCACCCAGCTCAGACGCTCTAAACCCGGGGGCAGGGCGGTCACAAGGGCGCGCAGCGGGGTGAGACACCCTTATACAGGATGGGCGCGATCGATAGGATGCACAGAACAGCGCGTGAGGCGGCCCGGCTGCATTGGCTGTGCTGCATGCTGCACCGCCGCCACTCCCGCTGCTGGCCAGCGACCGCAGTTGTCTCAGCCTGTCATTGCTTCCTTTCCAGCATTCTCCACCCCCCAAGAGTAAAACAGAATAACACATCTAGCATACTACGAAACATGGTAATCTCTACACACAGCGAGGTCGCCGCCGGCCAACCAAACCCGCTCACAGCCAGCCGCCGCCGGCTGCCTCAATTGACTGCCCGCTGATGACCGCCGGCCATGGAGACCCCTGCCTCCTCCAGCTTCACAGCATCTGTCAAAGCCTTACCGAGCTGTACGGTTAAAGGGCTAAGAAGGGGTTGCCTCCTGTCTGGAACTCAATACTTGTCAATCGACAACGACCGGCCTGCTGCTCACGTGACGGCACCAACCCCGCCTCGCGCTCCGGGCTGACAACTGACACAGCGTCAGCAGCGGCACGCCGCGCTTACAGATTGCCGTGCCTACCAGCCAGCCAGCTGTCCGCCGCTGCGCATGGCTGCACCCAGCTACAGCGCCGGCACGCCCCGCTCGTCCGAGTGCTTAAAAAAGTCTCGGAGGCGCACGGGGCTCAGCTGCTGCTCCGCCATGCACCGCCGGTACTCTCGGTAGCACTCCTGAGCGATTAATTTGGATGAACGGAGGGGCATATTGGTGAGAGAGCAGCGAGGTATTGCATGATTGCTGGCAGCAGAGGATGGCTTATCATGGTGCCTTGGGTAGCGCTCCTGCTGGGGGCAGGGATGCCAGGGGACATGGGGTGATTGGGCATGTTCAATGGCGCTTTGCATGCTGCCGCAGCTGCAGCTGTAGTAAGAGCCACAATGTTGCAGCTGGCTGCTGCCAGCCTTGTTGCACAAGGATTGACGGCCCTTGCGGAACGCTTCATACCCCCGACCAGCCCACCTGCACGTGCGGCCAGTGCCGCCTGATCTCCTCGCTGCATGGTGTGTGCTGCGTTGCCGTCAGCTGCTGCGTGATCACCGCTGCAAGGTCAGCATCGGCATGCTGGGGTGCGGTGGAGGGGCCCCATGGCTGCTGCGATGCGGCGGCAGGGCCCCCAGGGGAAGCGGCGCGGGAGGCGGCGGGTGTCGTTTGCCGGCTGGTCGTTTCCAGCAGCTGCTCCGAGTCTAGGGAGGCAAAGTATGATGCCTCTTGCTGCAGGCCCCAGACCAGTTGCTGGTTGCTGCAGGGCCGCGGGGCGCAGCCTGGCGGCGGCAGCGGCGGCGGCAGCCCGACGCCGTCGAGCTGCGTGGGCGCCACCGACTGCAGCTGCGTGGCACTGGCTGCGTAGGCGTCCTGCAGATCGCATATGCGAGGTTTCAAACGCGACAGCGCGCCAGGAGCCCGGCTGCAGCCACTCCAGACACAAACTCGCACAGCACTCGCCTCGCCCAGGTCCCTCAGCCGCTTGCGAGAGAAGGTAACGTGCACATCGGACTTGCGGCGCTCCATGGCGGCGGGCGATCCAGCGGCGACAGGCCCAGCTCCTGACAGCCACCGCCGCCGCTCCGCCGCCGCCAAAGCGCACTGAGCAGCACCATGCCAACGGCTGCAGTGCCCAGGGTCATGGTGCCACCGGCTGCCCATCGCAGTAAGTGTATGCTCTCTCTGGCATCTGCAAGCAGTGCACATTGCGGAAGGGCAGCGCTTGCCGCCCCTCAAACGAGCGCCGCTTCGGACGGTGCCTGGCAGCGACATGCAGCTCTGTCCCACTGCAGCTGGGCGGCAGGATCCCAGCGTCATAGGCGCCCATATCCGCCTCCAACCATGGGGGCAGATCACAGCAGGAGGCGCCCCAGCCGCAATGCTCGCGGCGGGTGGGCGCGGCAGGCGCAGCGCGCCGCCCGCGATTCAACTGGCCTGGCCGGCTCAGCTGCAGTCGGGCGAGCTCCGCACGCCTGTGCGGCTTCTTTAGCCATGCTGCGGGCCCTTCCCGCACAGCCCCTCCTCAGCCTGCTCTTCCCGGGCCCTGCCGCCCAGCTGCTCGACCTTCGCCAGTTCGAGCATGAGCTGGATCGCGCGGGCCAGCAGCGCTACTGCCGCCTGCGCCTGCCCTGGGCACGCTGCCCCGCCGCCGCTGCCGCTGCACCTCGGCTGGCGGTGCTGCAGAGCTCTTTGGGCTCCTGGCTGGCCACGCTGTATGGGCACAGCCACGAGTGCGTAATTATGGTGCAGCACGCTGTGGCAGGTGGAGATGCCTTTGGAGGCTTTTCTGTGCCTGGCTGCCAGGCACGGCCGGGTGTCAGCCACCAGGAGTCCCCGACGGGGGTGGTGGCGGCGTGGCAGTGGGGCCGCAACACGTTTACTGCAGTGACAGCCGAGGGGCCGGACGGAGCGCCGACCTGCCTGGTGCAGCAGGGAATACTGCCTGCGCTGGACCCCCGCCAGCAGGGCGGCCGGCCCGAGGATATCTGCCGGCAGCCAACAGGTGATGACAGCTGCCTGGTGCTTGCTGGGCTTGCTTGCCAAGGCTGTGCTGTGCGGGGTCGTTGCCTGCGCGCTGCCC
Source organism: Chlorella sp. Dachan (assembly GCA_006782975.1). Classification (NCBI taxonomy): domain Eukaryota; kingdom Viridiplantae; phylum Chlorophyta; class Trebouxiophyceae; order Chlorellales; family Chlorellaceae; genus Chlorella; species Chlorella sp. Dachan. Next base: position 102,497 of record RRZL01000028.1, on the reverse strand, counting down.
GTCGCCTGCAACTTGCAGTGTTTACCCGTGCGGACTCCAATGCGGCCGTCAGGCTTGTCGTTTCTTAGTCTGCAAGTCTGACGCTCCCGGCCATCATTCCGCTGCCAACCATTGCACTGGCATCGCTGCCCTCGCTCCGCAGCCCATGCGCCGCACCTCGCGAGCAGCCCCTGCACTGTGGCAGTGGACGATGCGGCCGGTGTCGCGTGGCTGCTTAGCAGCGGGCAGCTGCATGCGTTGCACATGCCTAGCATGACCTGGCTGCGCATCCCAGCCCAGGCGCGCTGGCCGGGCGGCCAGCAGCGGCAGCCGGTGGCGGCGCTGGTGCACGGCGGGCAGGTGAGGCACCGCACGCGCAACCTAGAAGCCGGTTTGCTGGCAGCGTGGAGTGTGAGTCTACGGGCGCTTTCTGGTTGCAGTACGTCCTGCATCAACTGACACCCTCATACGCGTGGCCACCCTGCCGGCCCCTCCCCGCTCCCACCCGTTTGCCCCTGCCCCGCTGCTGCAGCTGGTGTGCGTGGCACGAGACGGCCTGTGCGGTCAGCGGCTGCAGCTGTGGTCTTTGGACCCCCACCCTTGGTTAGGGGTGCTAGCAGAGGCAGCAGCAGCAGCACATGCAGCAGCAGAGGCAGTGGCACAGGTACCAGCAGCACCAGAGGCAGAGGCGGAGGCGGAGCCTGCTGCAGCGGCGGCATCAGCGGCCCGCGCAGGCGCAGAAGCAGACGCAGATGCGGATGAGCCAGCAGGCAGCGCCTGGCGGCAGGTGGAGGGTGCTTCGTTCGAGCTGCCGGGGGCGGTGGCAGGGCACGACATTGCGGTTGCACCGAACCAGGTGAGGGCGGGCAGGCAAGCGTTGCGTGTGCATGGATTGGAAAATATAATAGGTGGGCATAGGGCAGCCTGCACGTTGCCCAGCACTGCCGGCTGTGCCATTTGAGGCTGTGCCATTTGATTAGCCCTGCACTGCGCGCCTGGCTCTTGCATGCTTGCCCCAACCTGCTTACATTTCGCCCTTTGTTGCGCTTTCCCTGGCATGCAGGTGGGGCGCTTTGTGCTGGTGCTGCAGGCGCAGCAGGCGCAGCAGGCACAGCAGGCGCAGCAGGCACAGCAGGTACAGCAGGCGCCCAAGAGCGGCAGCAGCGCAGCAGCGGGCTCGAAGGGCGGCCAGGCCAGCGCAGCAGTGGAGCCGGCACAGCCAGCGGCAGCCTGCTCATCTGCACAGCCGCTCGTGCTGACTTACGCTTTGCACCAGCAGCAGCGCTGGACCGGCCTGCAGCGCCCGCAGCTCAGCGAACCCTGCACCAGCAGCAGCGGCTGGAGCGGCTGGAGCGGCAGGTTTGAGGACATATACGCAAGGCGGCACCTGGTGCCCAGCGTCGGTCCGTGGTGGCTGCTTGGCGACGCCAACCCCAGTGTTGCGGGCAGCACTTTCTTCAGCTCAGAGTCGCCAGATGCGAGCCGCAAGCGTGGCGCTGCAGGGTTGGCAGCAGCGAAAGCAGGGCAGGCCGCCATGGAGGCAGCCCCGGCTAGCGACCCAGCTGATGAGAGCCCAGCGGCAGCAGCAGTGCTGCGCCAGCAGCGGCAGGCAGTTGCGCTGGCGGTGGACGGGCCAGGTGGGCCAGCAAGCTGCTCAGCGGCGTTGTCAAGTGGCTGCTCTGGCGTTGGTTTTGCAACACACCTGCCTGCAAGCTGTCTGAATACAACCGAGCCTCACCAGCGCCGCTGAAAAACCCTGGTTGCCTCGGTCCTCATGCACAGCGGTCTCTCTGTCTGCCCGCCACTCACCTGCAGACAGCATGGTGGCGGTGTGGCGCGATTGGGAGCTGCCGCAGCGCCCACGGTTGGGAGAGATGAGCTGGCCAGAGGGCCTGCCGTACGACCTGCGGCAGGCACAGGTGGTGCGAGCATTCGCAGCGGGCTCAGCGGGCTCAGCAGGGCCAGCAGTCGGAGCTGTGGCTGAGGGGCACGTGGCGCCCGGCAGTGGCAGTGGCAGTGGCAGTGGAAGCAGCATCCCTACCGTCCTGCTGCGCATAGCAGCAGACCCCTTGCTGCCGCCCATCCCCTGCCCCCTATCGGCGGCAGCTCAGTGCGGCGAGCTGTGCAGGCTGCTGGAGGTGCTTGGGGAGGGTGAAGGGAATCCAACCAGTCACCACCACCAGCAGCAGCAGCAGCAGCAGCAGCAGCAGCAACCGGCACAGCAGCAGCAGCAGCAGGAGTTGCTGCTAGTGGGGGTGGCGCCTGAGGAGCATGCGGCGCTGCAGCAGCTGGTGGGCTGCCTGTCGGGGCGCACCCATGCGGGGCTACTGGAGTCCACGCTGCTGCTGGACGTGGCCAGGTGGGTGTGGTTGGAAGGGACTGTGGGGTACGGATGGGAAGTTGTTGCTTCTCCTGGTGGTGTGGAGGGTGGGTTGCACTGGCTGCCCAGGTGGCTAGCCACCCTGCTGTTGCTGGATGTGGCCGGGTGGGTGTGATGGCGGTGATTGGGGGTGTGTTGCAACTGCGGTAAGTTGGGATGCTGGAGTGCACAGTGCTGCTGGATATGGCCAGGTGCGGGGCTCCATTTCCTGGGCTTGGCTTGGCGTGATTGGGGGCAGCCTTTCCTGTCACATTGCTGGAGTTGCTGCTGCTGGGCGTGGCCAGGCGGCCTAAGTCGAGGCTATGCATGTGGCCCATCAGCGACCTCGAGCAAGTTTCGGCTGCCGCCGGCATTGCAACCACCGCTCGGCCGCAGCCCGCCCTACGTTAAGCCGCCAGCAAGTGCTGCGTTTCGCCCGGCTGACAGCTGCCGTGCATATGCCCATCGCCTGCAGGCTGGCCGACCTGCTGGATGCCCCCGCCCTGCTGAGCGAGTGCCTGGCAACGCTGTGCTGCGTCGTGCCGGGGCCAGAGACCTTTGCGCCGCTGCTGGCGCTAGCTGAGGGGCGGCAGTACCATGCAGGGCTACAGCGCCTCAAGGTGACAAGTCGCTGCAACGACCCATTGCCGTGCGCGGTTGGTGGGACGGCAGTGCCATGCTGGGCTGCTGAGCCTCAAGGCGAGCGGCAGGCTGCGTGTTTGGTTGCCATGGCCGCTCCTTGCTGCTCGCACTGGCGACGCCAGGCCTCAGCACCCCAAAGCAGGCAGTGCCTCAGAGCTAAACGATCAACTTCCCTGGAATCTGTGCTGCTGCCGGCTCTAGACTGAGCTTCATGACGTAGACGTAGGGCATCGCTCCACACCACACTCCCGCAGCTGTTCTACCAGCACGCCCTGGCGCTGCACATGCTGGCTACCACTCACCCGAGACTCCAACGGTCACGACCCCTCTGCCCAAACAACCCCGCAGCTGTTCTACCGCCACGCCCTGGCGCTGCACATGTTGGAGGGGCAGCAGGCGCTGCTGGGCTGGGCGCTGCACGGCCTGCGGGCGGGGGTCGACACCATCCTGGAGGCAAGGCTTGATCGATGGACGGGGGTGTTTAGAATTAGCGCAATGCAGTGCAGCACGTGTCAGGGGCCGCTGCAATCGCAGCATGCTTCTTACGCGGCAATCGCAGCCTGCCGACGCACTCTCCGCTCTCCAACCTCCCGCCCACCCACCCCACCCCAAGCAGGTGTGCACAGAGGTGGCCGCCCGCTGGCTGCCACTGCAGCCGGAGCTCTATCTTGGCTCGCCAGCCAGCGATTTGGAGGCTCTCAGCTCCCCAGACTGGCAGGCAGCAGCGCAGCGGCAGCCCGCCAAGCTGCGCCCGCTGCTGGTGGCGCTGCTGCCGCTGTGGCGGCGCCAGCTGGATTGTGCTGAGGCGGCACCCAGCGGCCCGCAACAAATGCAGAAACGCGCCAAGACGGCGGCGGCGGGGCCCTTTCAGTCAGCAGCAGTGCGCCCACCGCCACCCAAGCCGGGGTCCCTCTCAGATGCATCGTTGCCGCAGGAGGCCCGCATACTGTTGCAGCAGCTGCAGCGTGCGCTGCCTAGCAGGCATAAGCGGGAGCGGGAGGCGCGTACAGCGGCAGCGTTCGAGCAGGCCAGGGGCGGCAGCGGCGGCGGCAGCGGGTGGGCAGCGGCAGAGGCGCGTGCGCGGCGGCACAGGCAGCCTGTGTGAACTGCTGACTTTTGGTTGATGTCAGTTGATGACGCTGCTGGTAAAGGTCACGGTGTCAGATGGCTCAGCCCCAGTTGGGTGTCCGGTGTGATGTGCCACGTACGGCAATGCATCTGCATGCATGCAGCGCCGCAGCCGGTCGCCCCACAAGCGCGCGAGCCCGTTCATGCGAACTCCATCGTGCAAAATTCCACATGGCGGTCGCGCTGCAGCCCGCAGACTTGTGGCTGCCGCACACAGGAGACTGGGACTGCGTGGTGCGTCTGGAGCTGCCCGGCGTTGCTCCGGACGATGAAGGAGATCGGCAAGAAGAGGGCGGCGGCGAGCCCGCCGCCAAGCGGCCCAGGGGCGGCGACGGCCAGGACGGCATCGCCGCTCCCGCCGCCGGCCTTGCCGCCGATGCTGCGGCGGCGGGTGGCGAGCAGCAGCAGCCTGGCAAGCAGACGGTCGATCTGCACGCCTGTTCAACACTGCTGACACGTGCCAGTGAGAAGTTCAAGTAAGCGAGCGCCGACAGTCCTTGACGTCGCTGCCAATCGCTGCATTGCAGTGGAATGCTGGTCATCTGCTTGCCTGCAGCTCAACTGAGCGCTCAAGTCTGTCGGTGTGTTTCCATTCCTATGGTATAGGGCTGCCATGAAGTGGATCGCAGACCCGGGTGCCGCCAAGCAGCTGGTTTTCCAGTGCCACGGGGAGGAGGAGGCGGAGACCTACCGTCAGCTGCTGGCATACATTCACAGCCTGGGATCGGCTGCTACGCTGCCCGCAGGTCAGCGGTGGCTTGAGTTTGCGCACGGCCTGCATGCTGAGAGGGAGTAGAAGTCGCTGTGCCAAAGGCTGTAGTGTCAGACGGCACTTTCCAGCCTGCACCCAGCACTCCTTTGCCTGCTCAATGGGCTGCTGGCCTCATCCATGCGCCTTGCCTGGCATCCTGCTGCAGAGCCCGAGGCGCTCTTCCGGCTGCTGGCGCGTGAGCACGCCGTGGACCCGGCAGTTGCGGCCTGCCTGCAGGCGCTGCTGAGCCAGGTGGGGACGGGACATGCTTGCCACGCATTTCACCACCACTGAATCGACTGCTGCCGGCCGCTTAGCACTGCAGCTTGGCGTGGTGGAATGTGTTGCCTGCATCGATGCCATGCCCAGGGGCCCTGCTCGCAGGCCTCTGAGCTGCCACCTCCGGTCTGCCTGGGCCTGCTGGACGAGATGGAGACCGGCTGCTCGCCGCACAGCAGCGTGCAAGCTGCAGCAAAGGAGCTGGAGGTTGCCTGCTTTCAGCGCCTGGGTGCTGTGCTGCAGCAGGGCGGCGCAGCAGCTGACAAGGACGTGCAGGCCGCGGTGCTGCGATACCTGGGTCCACTTCATGAGATGCTGAACGACAGGGAGCGGCGGCAGCTCTTCGCAGGCCTGCCATACGAGACAGTGCGGGTGAGTGCGGCACTGCTGGTGGCGGGTTGGTTGTCACACATGCTTTTGGATCAGGTGCTGGCGGACCGATGGAAAAAAAAACTGCGCCGCCCTCACGCATGTCCATCTACTGCTGCTGGCCTTGCGCTGCTGCAGGACCTCATGTGGGGCAACGCCGCCTTGGTTGCGGACACTGAGGCAACAGGCAAGTGTGACTGGCCAACCTGCATGGTTCGATGAAGCTGCCATGCTCGCTCCTCGCCAGCAAACCTGTGCTGACACTGCCCCCATGTGCCCTTCGTTCAGTGCTTGCGGCTGCTGCTCTGTGGTTTGAAGCGAGTACGTCGGTGACCAGCGCCAACCTGGCCAGCGACAGTGCTATGCGCCGGCGTGCGGTGGAGCTCTGCAGCCGGATTCGCTTCACAGCTGTACCGCCGCACGTCCTGCTCAGCTACCACGCCGCCAGCAAGCTTGTGCAAGTATTTGATCCAGACAAGAGCCTCATCATGCATGCGGTGAGGGGCTGCATACAGAAAGTAGCAGGGCAGTGTTGTGGTGCACTCGGAAGTGGGATGAGTTTGGTGCCTGGCAATTGGTTGGCAGGGCACGGATGGAATACGCTAGGTCCCGAGTCCAAGCTGTGCATGTGCCAGCAAACACCCGGGTTTGACAAACACCTCCCTGCCCTGCCTCCGCAGGTGGCATCTGCAGCGGATCCCCGAGCCGCAGCAGGCTGGCGCGTACTTGCGGACCGTGGGCACGATATTCCCGTGCTTTGGTGGGAGGACCGGCCTTCGCAGTTGCAGCTGCTTCCCGAGCCCGCTACCTTGCGGTTTGAGGTGCGCATGGGGGCAGCTTTTGAAGTGAGAATGTGTGTGCATGTCTGGACATGCGCAGCACCTGACTGCCGTTTTGACAGTGCACTTCCATTTCGTGCAGCTGGCTCCCCCTAGCGGACACGACCGCCTTTGCACTTCCAGCGATGTGCACTACTGGGGAGGCTACTTCTGGCATGCCAGTACGCAGCATAGCCAGCACGGCAGTGATCATGTGCACATCAGGATCACTCCAACCGTGGGCACCAACCCAGGCAGCCTTCCACACTACGGCCTGCCCATCAGCCTGGCTCCCCGCTTTTGGGTGGGTTGCTGCAGCTGCACGTACTGAAAGGTTGTTGAGCATGCGAACAAACATTGTGGCAATCTTGCTTGCACACAGCCTGTCTGCATGCTTGGACGCCATGCTGTTGGCAGCGTTACCCACGACGCACTGGCCGCGTTTTGATCACTCTCTGCCCTTGCAGGTGCGCCACTATGTCCGGGTGTGCACGCCGATCGGCGTGGAGTCGGCTTGGGAGCAGGTCGTCAACGGTTACGATCTGATTGTTGAAGACCTGGCTCCGACCGTCGGCGGCGGCATTGGCGCGGACATGCAGCTGGATCCGGATGGGGAGTTTGGCCTTTTTGCCGGTCTGACGGACTACTGGCAGCAGTTCTGGGAGTTGGAGGTGTCGCGCCAGGGCAGCAACTGCAGGGTCGTTATCAGCGTGGAGCTCAGCATGGCCACTGTGGAGGAAATCGAAGACGCGGATGAGCCGGGTGCGCAGCCTGGCTGTCATTGTGACCGGCTGGCAGAGTGCAAGCTTTTGGCACTCCGCCCCATGCTGCTGCTGCTGCTGCTTCTGGTGCTGCACGGCTGCTGGTGGTGCTGCTCGGCTGCTGCCGCCCTGCCCCAAGCCCTGCAGCACCCCATGCAGCGCAGCCAACAGGGCCATGTCCAGGCACCCTGCTGTCTGAGCCAGCTAATGCATGTTAATGGAAATCTGACCGGCCCGTCTGCAATATTGCTTTAACTCTTCCCAGGTGAATTCGAAAATGCTGGTCTTTGACCACCTGGGGCAATACGTGGAGCCCATTTCTGAGCGCAACGCCTGCCTTCCGCCGGCGGGGCAGCACTATGGTGGATGTTGGCGAGGGCCACGGGGACAGGACGTGATTTGGAAGCCGGACTGCGGTTCATGCAGCACGGCAGGCTGCGCATGCGGGCGCAGCTCAGCACGGGCAGCGCTGCTGATGTGGCGGTGGAACGATGGCCGCACACCTTACTGCCTACAGCCTGATGCCTTTCTGCCTGGCCTGCCTGTCTTTGAGGACGATCAATGTAAACGTTCGCTGGCAACACCATGCCCTAGCCCGCCGCTACTGGCACGCCAGTGCAGCCTGCGCCGCCAGTGTCGTGCTCCTGTGCAGCGCCCCTGGAACTTTGTTGTCTGGCTGCATGCCGATGGCAGGCACTAGTCAAGGCAGGGCGGCTTGCAAATCGTGCCAAAGCGCTCAGCATGGGACCCATGCATTCTGAGGGGGCACTCTACCACACCATTTCAGCAAACATGCAGGGGAGCACCAAGCCCAGTGCAGAGTGAGCAATCGGCGTGGGCTGCCTGCAGCCTGGTCAGCCGCCTTGGACGCCTTCTTCCTGGCCCCAGGCAGCTCGATTTCAACGCCCCACCTCCCCTGCACCCCTAGCGGCCTCCCAGGGCAAAGACAACAGCAGCCCCAGCGCTGCAGGACCGGGCGGCACAGGGGGCGACAGCACGCCGCCAAGCCGCCGCCAAGCTGCCTGCCGCTGCGGCGCTGAATGTGGAGCGAGGTGAGGGTTGCCGTGTGCTGCCGGGACAGCGGCTGTAATGCACGGTGCAGGTGACTCGATTGTATTTGGTGACACGCACACCTGTTTGCATGCAGGCGCGCCGCCTGGCACCGCGCAGCGCTCGGCGGTGGCGAGCACGCAGCCGGCGGGCATGCCGCAGTTCCCTGGAGCAGACATTGTGGATGCGGGCGGGGAGTTTTTTGCGGCGGCTGGGCCGGAGCAGGAAACAACAGAGGAGTGTCAGCCGCCCTGAAACGCAGGTGTTGACCGACGCCTGCCTGCTGTCGCCACCACCCGCTGCTGCTGCGGCTGCCTGCTGCTGCGTGGCCTATCCTCCTCCCATGCACAGCTTGCAACGCAGAGGGACATGCTGACATTGTTGCAAAGGGTGTGTGTGTAGCAGGGCAAGCAAGGGCATCGGGTAACTGGTTGCAAGTGCCCATGTGTGGCAGGGCATCAAGTCACTGGTTCCAGTGCTCAAACTCCACAATGTCGGCTCCCTCGTCAAAGCCGGTGTTGAGCACCCGCATGTCGACCTGCGCACAACAGCGGGCGGTTAGGTGGATCCAGTGAGGCAGACGAGTCCCCCGTCCTGGCCATGCAGCGGCCGGACATGGCCATGCCGCGGCTGGAAACGGCCCACCGCATGCATATGCAGCACGCCTGAAGGCTGAACCAAGCAAACCAGCATCATCATCAAATCAGGCCAAGCACGCCCACCTGCTTGTCGTACTTGCGGCGCCGCCGCTCATCAAAGGCCGCATAGCCCTCCGTCTCCCGCAGCTGCTCCGCAGTGAGCGGATTGCCGTGCAGGCTTAGCGTGGCCAGCGAGGCGCAGCCGGTCAGGACGGCGGGCGGCACTGCCTTGAGCCTGCGAGGCGCAGTGGGGTGGGCCGGGGGGAGCAGCTGTGCTGGCAGACCTGACGAGCTGTTTCATAGGGCCGCAGCGGCTACCCGCACTAAGAAGTGCGCATGCAGTGGCCGCCCACCAAGCCTCTGTCAAGGGTACTTTACCCGCCGCAAGCACGCCACGCCCCTCACCGGTTGTTGTCCAGCAGCAGCAGCTTCAGGTTGGTCAGCTGGCCCAGCTGCTCCGGCAGTGCGGCCAGCTGGTTGTCCCTCAAGTCAACCTCCACAAGCGAGGCGCACGAGCCCAGGCTGGCAGGCAGGGCCGCCAGGCGGTTGCCACGCAGGGCCAGCGCCCGCAGCTGCTGCAGCGTGCCGATGCTGTCGGGCAGGGAGGCTGCGCGGCGGGGTGGGGGCAGGGCGCAGGGAGGAGGTGAGGCAGCGCTGCGCAAATGGTGGCCGCCTGGCGGTGCACGGGCCTGGCAGGCAGCTGCATCCTTGACTGCAGGCCGCTGCATCCTCGACTGCAGGCGGTGCACAGCATGCCGGCGCGGCACCCCGTCCGCACGCCCCCCGCACCGATCTGGTTGCCGTTGAGCGACAGCTTTTCAAGGCGGGCCAGCGCCGACACGCAGGGCGGCAGCGCTGTCAGGCGGTTGTCATCTGCTGCCAGGATAATCAGCTGCGTGAGCTGAGCCAGCGCCGGCCAGGCAGCTCCCTCGTCAGTCAGGCGGTTGAGCGACAGGCGCAGGCGCTGCAGTCCGGTGAGCTGGCTGAGAGCGGGCGGCAGGGCGGGTAGCGCGTTGCCGCCAGCGTCAAGCACCCGGATGCCGCTGGCGACTGCTGGAGCAAACAGCTCGGCCGGCAGCTGCGCCAGCTGCAGATCGCGCAGCGCTGCAATGCCCGTCTTCTGCCAGGCCTCGGCCCGCTGCCGCATGGAGGCCGGCGTGAGCGCTACGCCTGCTGCGCCCGCTGCGCCCGCTGCGCCCGCTGCGATGCCCTTCTGTGCCGCCCGCTCCGCCAGCTGCTGCCGCCCCCGGTCAAGTGCCTCCTGGCGGCTCTGGCGCGAGGCCTCCAGAGCAGCCTGCCCGGCTGTGGCGCCGCCAGCACCCGCCAGCAGCATCAGCTTGGCACCAGGGCGCAGGCCCGCGGCGGTCAGGCTGCCGGGGCGCCCGCTGACCACCTTGCCTGCAGCCATGAGCTTCTGCTTGCGAACAAACAGGCCGGTGCGCTCCTCCAGGGCAGCCTGCGGGAGGTGGTGAGGTTTCAGGCGTGCAAGGGCTTGGGTTGACGGTGGACAGTTTCCATGACGAGTGCGGCGGCAGCAGCAGGCGGCGGTGACCCCCAAACTGCCCACGCTCTCGACCCGCACCTGCAGCTGTGCGACCGTCGCGTCTGCTGGCAGGCGCAGCTCCAGCGTCTCCTTGCCATACTTGACGGTCAGAGGGAAGTCGTCCGCCATGAAGGGCTAAACGATTGGGAAGGGCAACGGTGGTGGTTGGCGTGCGGCAGGGGGCGGCGGCAGCTGCGGCGGTGGCAAGGGCGGCGGCGGCCCCAGAGGAGCTCGCATCGATCGATCAACGCGATCCTGTGATGATTGGGGCAGAGCAGGCAGCCTCCGGGGCTCACCCGCGCGAGTTCTCAGGCGGCCTGAACAGCTGGGGTGCTTTGTTTGGGCTTGCGCAGTTTCGATGCCCTTGGATGCTGAATTACTCGCCATCAGGCGCGACAGGTCGCAATAATCCCTGCTCGTGCGGCGCGCGGCCCTGACCATGAGCAGGTCCGGCCGCCGCCGCGGGCGCAGATCGCTGCTGGGCATCGACAGTCGTACCGGGAAAGCAGCCCACAAGCAATTGGGGCCGCCTGGACGAGTGGCTCAGGTGACCGCCGCTGTCCTGCTCGCTCGGCTGAGGTCCTGGGGTCCGCCACGGCGCTATGCATCGAGCCACATGTCGTCTGCAGCAAGCGCGAGCGCCGCCGCGCTCGCCACCACGGGCGGCGGCGCCCTCTGCCGCCGCCGCCGCCACTCACACCCCACCGTCTGGCCATCCCCTCACCCCCGCTCACCCTCCCCTCCGCTGCAGCCATGGAGGACGTCGGAGCCTCGCTGCTGGGCACCCTGCTGCTCATGTTTGCGGGCGCGCTGCTGTGCGGCGCTGCTCCGTTCTTCCTGCGCATTCGCGAGTCGCACCTGCAGACGCTGGCGGCGCTGGGTGCCGGCCTGCTCATAGGCTCAGCCCTGGCGGTCATCGTCCCGGAAGGCTTCCACGCCTTTGCAGAGGTGAGGGGCGGGAGAGGGGCGCCATGGCAGGCGGCAGGCTGGCGGTGGGGGGCTGTCAGTTGCCGCACACTGTGCCCGAATGCTGTTCACGCGTACCGGCCCCCGCCATCGACGCTTGCCCATCCTGCCTGCACTCCTCGCTCGTCGCCCGCTGCAGGCCTCGCACCACAGCCACGACCATGGCGAGGTGAAGCCTGAACATGACCACGAGCATGACCACGACCACAGCACAGCGCACGACCACAGCGTGAGCCTGCCCGAGGGCATTGCCGGCCTGGTGCTTGTCGGCGGCTTCCTGGCCATGCTGCTGCTGGACCATCTGCAGCACGCGGCGGGCGGGCGGTGCGGCGCGCCGGGGCACTCCCACCACGGCCACTCCCACTCCCACAGCCACGGGCATGCTCACAGCCACGGCCTGGGCAGCGGCGGCGCCAGCAGCGAGCGGCTGCGAGAGAAGGGCGAGGGAGCGGCCGCCAAGGCCAAGGCGCAAGGTGCGGCGCCCGAGGCGGCGGCTGCCGCCGCTGGCGAGCCAGGCGCTGCACCCGCTGGGCTGGCCAGCCCTGCCAAGGCCCGCCCCGCACTGGAGGCAGATGTCAGCGGCAAGGCCAAAGGTGCTCGACTGCACGGGTGGCGCTGGGCACCAGCAGCAGCAGCAGCAGCGCTTGTGCTTCAGCAGCGCGTGTGCTCTAGAGGGGGCATGGGCTGCCCTGCTGTCGCGTGTTTCCTGGTGCAGCACGCAATGCTTAGCCTGGCGTGCGCCACCCTCCCACTGCCACATGCCGCCCGGCACTCCCCAACCCACCCTTGCAGGCGCGGCGCCCGACCCTCAGAACGCAATCACCGGCCTGCTGATCCACTGCTGTGCCGATGGGCTGGCCATGGGGGCAGCCTTCCTGTCGGGCAACGCCCGCCTCTCCATGATCATTGCGGCAGGTAAGGCGGCAGGAGCATCGGGCTGTTTCAATGCCATGCCTGCCTGCATGCCTGCTTGCATGCTTGCATGCTTGCCCTGGAATGGCGGGAGGTTGCACAATGGCGGGGAGGTTGTACGGATAGCGCCTGCTCAGCAGCGCATGTCTGCTCCCTGAGTTCCCACTTAAGACCTCCACCCACCCTCTCATTTCTCCGGCCCCCCTAACCCCTCCTCCCCTTGCAGCCATGGTGCTGCACAAGGCGCCCATGGCCTTTGGCCTGGCCACGTACCTCATGGCCTGCCGCTGGTCCTTTGCCCGCTCCCGCGGCACGCTCCTGGCCTTTGCCGCCGCAGCGCCCGCCGCCACGCTGGCGACGTACGGCCTGCTGGGCTCCCTGGCCGTGCTGCAGCACCCGGCGGCGGTTGCGCTGTGCGTCATCTTTAGTGGCGGTACATTCCTGTACGCTGCCACCATGCACATCCTTCCAGAGGTGCTGGGCGACAGCGGGCACATGAGCAGCGCGCAGCTGGCGGCGGTGGTGGTGGGCAGCCTGCTGCCCGTGGCGCTGTCGTGGGGGCACCACCACTAGCCTCTTTGTTGCTTTTTTGTGTCGCTCGCTTCCTTATGTCGCAGCTTCCTTCTGATGCTTTGGCTGCTTGATTGCCTTTCTCCCCCGCTCTGCTGTTTGCTCCCAATCCACCTTCCTGCTGGCTTTATGTCTGTTGGGCCCCTACATGGCCTGTAAGCGACATGGCAGCACACGCACAGCAGCATGCCCAGGGACACGTGTTGTGCACACCAGCAGCCTGGATGAAATCTTACAGGTGTGTGTACAGGACCGCGAAATGTACAAGCGCACATGCACACTGGTGCGGAGGCAATCACCGCCACACCGCACTCTTGCAAGGCCAGGCGGAACCGCTGGCTGAGCGCAGGTGGCGCAAGCGACCGCTGCTGTGGCGCCGCTGCAGCGGTGGCTCGCAAGCGAAGCTCCCAACCTGGCCGCAGCCGCTCGCAAGCACGCTCCTGGCGCGCAAGCTGGCCAGTCATCGCTGGGAGGGCCCGCGCCGGGGCTGACCGCACACCTCGCACTCGGGCGCCTCCATGTCTTCATTTGCATACGTGCAGTGGCGGCACCTGGGGAAACAAAGGCAGCGTGCGCACAGATACATGCACGACAGGAATGCAGCAGTTTGGCGCGTGCAGCTGGGCGAGCAGCAGCACTCACGCTTGAAACCTGCAGCCTCCTCCAGCACCATTGCAAGCCAGCACAGGTGCTGTTGAGCAGCCCGAGCAGCACTCACTGCCAGAAGCCTGCCGCCTCCTCCAGAGCCATGGCCTCAGGGTCATCCCCCGCCTCCTGCCGCCGCTGCAAACCAACACGCAGGCAGCCAAGGTGGCAGGTTAGGCATTCATGCATGCGTGTGTGGGCGCTACAGGGCGGTCTGCGTCCTCCCCCGACTCCTGTCGCTGCTGCAAACCAACAAGGAGGCAGCCAAGGTGGCAGGTTAGGCATTCATGCATGCGTGTGTGGGCGCTACAGGGCGGTCTGCGTCCTCCCCCGACTCCTGTCGCTGCTGCAAACAAACACGCAGGCAACCAAGGTGGCAGTAAGGCATGCACGCATGCGTGTGTGGGTGTGCATGCTACAAGGTGCGTGCATGCCAGCGCCACCCACCCAGCCTCCCATCGCCGCTGCAAGCGACGCAGGGCAGATGTGGCAGCAGCAGTTCAGGGGGGATGGCAGCAGTATCTGAAAGCTCAGGCATGCACCCAGGCTGCGCCCAGCCTTGCCATCCCGGCTTGCGCCTGCCCACCTTGCTAGAGCGGGTGACGCGCCGGCTAGGCTGCGCCGCTGCCTTGCCCTTGTTATCTCGCATGGACGCCTCTGCCGCCGCCGCTGCTATGCTGGGCGCCTCCACCATGGGCACTGCGGCATGGGGAGGGGGCGCGAGGGGGGTACCTGTCAACACCTGGTGTGGGGGCCTGCTGTTGCCGCTGGGCAGCATGTCTCTGCCCCGGCCTCCATAAGCGCCAGGGTGGTGTGCAACCGAGAGTTGCAAGGGTCCAGCTCACTGCAGGGTGGCACGTGCCGCCTGCATGCCTGCACCCCACCGCTCAACCCTCTGTTGCCAGCGTGTTTTGCCAGCCAATCTGACCAGCGTTGCCTCATTGTCATTGCAGGCAAACCCTCACCGTCGTATTCCTTGAGCGCCGCATCCAGCCCCTTTTCGAACTCGTCAACCCCAGCTTGCATCCATCAACTCGCCGACCAGCTCCACGCGCAGCAACTGCTTTCCATTCAATCACACCCTCCCGTCATCCTCCTTTACTTGCAGCAACCGCTTTTTAATCAAACAAGCTCTCACCATCGTACTCCTTGAGCGCCGCATCCAGCCCCTTTTCGAACTCGTTGACCAGCTTGTCAAAGTGGCTGCGCGTCACGTCTGTCAGCCCTATCAGCTGCTCCCTGTGGCTCAGGAGGGGGATTGGGGATTTGGGTCAGCTCAGCCTTAGAACCCCACTGATCCATCAAGTGTGGCTGCGCGTCACATCTGTCAGCCCAATCAGCTGCTCCCTGCGCAGGGCGAACGGAGGTGGGGATTCGGGTCAGCTCAGCTCTGGAACCCCCACTGGTCTATGATGTGTGGGTGTGGGTCACATCTGTCTCAGCCCGATCAGCTGCTCGCTGCACGACTGAATGGCGGTGGGAGGCGATGTGTGAGCTGCAGCGTGTTGAGCAACTGCACAGGTTAGTCGGGGCAGCTGCGTGTCACATCTGTCTCAGCCCGATCAGCTGCTCCCTGTGGCTCAGGAGGGGGGTTGGGGGACCGGCATCAGCTCAGTTTGGGAGCCGCACTGGTCCATGATGCGTGGCGGCGCGCCCCGTCTGCCCAATCAGCAGCCCAACCCGCTGCTGCCTGCAGGTGTGCATTGTGGGCCGGGTCGCGCCACGCCAGCGGCACTGTTCACCAATGGGATCCCACACACCAGCTGCTGCCCATGCACCAACTGCTGCCCATGCACCAGCTGTTGCCCACGTACCAGCTGCACCCACGCACCACCCACTGCCCACGTACCAACTGCCGCCCAGCATCAGGCGTCGGCATTTAGAACACGGCTGCCCTCCACCCAGCCCCCCGCTCATACCCACCCACCTAAATGAGTTCCACTCCGCCTGCGGGTCGGGCCGCCCGCTGCTGCTGGGCCCCGCNCCCGCTGCCGCTGGCCCCTTCTTCCTCGGTCTTCTTGTTTCGGATGAACTTGGCTAGGTCCTTCTCCACCTGCTTGTTAATAATGTGAAAGGAAAGGACATGGGTTACGATGAGTGAGCTGTTACGAACTCCAACTTGGCTAGATCCTTCTCCACCTGCTCATGGACAATGTCAAAACGAAAACGACATGGTTGATTGAGTGGTGAATTTGGGAATTTGGGGAACTAACTCGGCTGGGTCGATAATGACGTGACGCGCCCACCCTCCCCGCCAACAGCTGTTCAGTGAGCGCCAGGCATTGCAACTCACTACACGACCATGCAAATGTGACTCCCACCTTGTGGTGCAGCTTCTCCAGGTAGTGCTCAGCCTGGCCCTGCAGAGTCCAGGCAAGGGGCGGGCACAACGTGGAGCTGTTGAGGCGGTGAATGCGACGAACCCTGGATGTCAAAGCAGTGGGCAGAGTCGGGCGAGGCGGGGGTGCGGGCACAGCCTGCCATTCCCACCCACCATGCACTTGGGCCGATCAACTTATACCAGCAGCCGGTGTCAACCATGCCGGCGGAAGTCAGCTGGTGCCAACCACGCCTGCGAAAGTAAGCTGATGCTACCCAGGCCGGCGAAAACCTCGAAGCTTGCCTGATTGAACTCGAAAAACTCTTGGTGCTGCGCCATGCGCTCACGCGCCTCCTTGCTGGCACCCGCCTGCACAGGAGCACAGAGTCCAAGATGCTGAGGCTTGGCAAAGCCAAAGCGGCGTTGCGCGCGCCTATGTTACCCCACTGAGCCGCACACATGCACAGCGCAGCGGCGCCGGATCGGCAGCGCCCGCGCGGCCAGCGCTTGACGTGCAACTCGCCATGCAGGTGCAGCAGCATCGTCCGAAACCTCCACCACCACCACCACCACCACCACAGCAGCAGCAGCAGCAGCAAAGTCTGTCACGCCACCCACCGTCTCCTCAAAGGTGTAGTAAGCGATGGCATAGGTCCACTTGAGCACGCGGCGGCAGTGCACCACCTGCGGCGGAGGCGGGGTGGCGTGCGGAAGAGGTTGGGGTGGCGGGCTGGGGTCGGGTGGGGAGGGACACGCGTGTGCTGTGCCGGCCACCTGTTGCCCCCGTCACAGTGTGCCCTGCAGCGCAAGCAGCGATCAATGCAGTGCACAGCTGAAACGGTGCGACCGAACTCCTGCTTGACTACGTGCAATCCCAGTGACGCCCCACCTGCATCCAGGCGCCGCCGATGGAAGGCGGGCGCACCCATACACTGCCCTCCAGCCCCACCTGCATCCACGCGTCCACAATGAACTTGAGCTGGGAGGTGGGCGTGGCGGTGCGCTCGCTCAGGATCTCCTGCTGCTCCCCTTTGAACTTCTCCACCTGCTGCAGCGCCTGCAGGACCCAGCGGATACGGGGAGACAGCACACACATTAGCCTGGCCGCCTTTTGTGGGGCTTGCTGCTGGGACTTGCTGCCGGTCTCTGCCCAGCGCTGCAGCGCCGCCGGCGGTGCATGGGACGCCGCAGCCGAGCGACACGGCAGCGCCCCGTCCTGGCAAAGCAGCCCGTTCTGGCGGAGCAGCCCGGCCTGGCAGAGCTGCCCACCTTTTTGCGGGAGCTGTCGTTCTCCGCCCAGCGCTGCCAGTAGTGCATGTAGCGCTCGAGCGACTGCCGCGCGTGCGCCCGCTTCTGCTCC
Source organism: Chlorella sp. Dachan (assembly GCA_006782975.1). Taxonomy (NCBI): domain Eukaryota; kingdom Viridiplantae; phylum Chlorophyta; class Trebouxiophyceae; order Chlorellales; family Chlorellaceae; genus Chlorella; species Chlorella sp. Dachan. The sequence goes on along the minus strand of RRZL01000028.1, from coordinate 85,407 downwards.
TGCTCGTCAATCTCGCCCTTCTCCACAGCCTTCTTGAACCTGGGAGAAACAAGCAAACACGGGTAGGCCATGCTGCGTGGCTGCTGAAACTGCTGACTAGCAGCCAGGGGTGCGTGCACAAGTGGTTGGGATTTGTCAGCAACACCCGCCTTGTGCGCCGTTTGGTTGTAGGGGCCGCCGGTGTGCCTCGTGCCCTCACCACCATCCCCGTTTCAGCACTTCCCAGCCAGAGTAGCAAACAATTTGGACAAAGCCGCCCACCGGTTGCAGTTGTAGAAGCCGCCGGTGCGCTCGCCGTGCTCCGCCCAGGGCCCCTGGCACAGCCAGCAGAACTCGTGGCGGCACTGCGAGCACGTCATGTGCATGCAGCCCTGGTTCTTCTCGATCGGCCGCCTGCGAGGAGGAGGCGCGGAAAAAGCAGGCATTTTGGAGGTGAGCAAGTGAACCGCTCTGCGAGCAGGCGCTGTGCATGCAGCCCTGGTTTTCCGCAATCGGCCGCCTGAAAGGGGAGGCCGAAGCAACCAATACGACCGGCAGCGAAGCGACTGCCATCATGTGCTGAGCCTGCGCCCCAAACTCGGTGCATCAGATGCTGGGGACCACAGCACGCCCAGCATCGGCCCGCCCAGCATCACGTGCAGCTGGTGCACACGACTAACGCTCCGCCATGCATGTTTGCACGCATGGCAGCAAGCCACAGCTACGAGAGATGGAACACATGCCGGCTCACGTGCACTTGGGGCAGGGCTTGGTGTTGGCCAGGATCCAGTTCAGGTTCTCGCTCTCCGCGCTGTTCTTGATCTGCAGGGGCGAACAGTTGCAGCTGGTAAAGTGCGTCAAAAACACAGGGGCAGGGAAGGGTCCAGTTCAGGATCTAGCTCTCAGCACTGTTCTTGATCTGCAGGAGCGACGGAAGGTACGCAATCAGGTTGATCAACCATTTCGTTTGCAAGCAGCGTGTGTGCAGCACCATGTGCAGGCACCAAAGTCAGAGTCTGCAGGCTGGGTCTGCAAGCACGCAGCATCCATATCAATCAAGCGAAGCAGGCACGCCTGCGCACCATCCAGAGGCGCACAGTCTCGCAGTCCACCGGCCGGTGCGCCTCCTCCTTGCAGTTGAAGCAGAAGGCGGCGCCGCAGCGGCAGAAGATGTCCTGCGGCACAGAGCAGGGAAGGACGTGAGGAAAAATGTACTGGAGGGCAGTGGCATTATGAAGCAAAAGGCGGCGCCGCAGCGGCAGAAGATGTTCTGCGGCACAGGCCAGGGAAACACGGGAAGTGCACGAGGGGGCTGGAAGTAGTGGCAGGCGAAACCGACGGCGGCAGAAGGGCAGCGGCAAAAGATGGCCGGCGCAGCACTGGCGGAGCGGTTGGCTCCCAGCGCGCAAGCCTGGCGGGCTGCGGGCGCCTGTAGCACGGCGGGCAGGCCACGCGTGCATGGGATGCTGGCGCGCATGCACTAGCTGCTGCACAGCGGTACGCTGCCCCACCGCCCATCATAACAGGGGCTTGCACCCACCTGTGCCACACCCAGCCGGTCTTGCAGCGAGAGCACCGCGTTCTGGCAGTCTGCATGGACACCACACAGTAAGGGTCGAGAGAGCAGTTTGGCAGAACGCAGGACTGCGCAAACGCCTCCCACGCCTCGACCGTAACGACTGTGCACACGCCTCTCACGCATTGAGCGCAAGTGTACACCAGCACCGTGAGCGGCAACCCTGCCAACATCATCGCCCGTCGCAGCTTGACTCCCACACATGCTCCTCAGCCGACCAAAAACGCCTCACCAGGCGCGGGGCACCAGGCCACCTGCCGCTGGTCGTCCACAAACGAGCGCACTGCAAACTCCTCAAAGCTGCAACAGGGGGGAGAGGGGAGGGAGGCCCCGGATAGATAATGCGCTGAGAACATGGCGCCATGCGCTGCCGGCAGCGTGAGGCATGGCCTGGCCCACCTCGGCTGCACTGGCAGCCCATTTGTCCCCAAAGAAGGCAGCCACCCAGCTGCCCGGCATAGCGCTGCTGGTAGGGACGTTAATTGCGCCATGCAACCCTGGCAGCCCTGGATAATAGGCAAGCCTCACCGGTCCCGGTGCGGCGCGTCGGCCACGCTCACCACCACGCTCCGCGGCACCGCCGCCTTGCACTCTGCAGCGCGAGATCGCTTGGCGGAACCAGCTCAGCAGCTGTGCAGCCTATCAATGCCTCATGCGGCACTGTAGGTAAACCAGTGCTGCACCGGCAACAGCAGCTGCGCCCGGCCACAGCAAGCAGAGCTCACCTGGGTCGGGGCAGCGCAGGTCCAGGCAGGACGGGCCGCTGTCAATCGCTGTCTGGATGTAGCCGCGCCAGCAGTCCTGCGGTGCGAGGTTGAGGTTGGGGTGGCGATGGGGTGGGGTGGAGCGTCATGCAGCTGACTTGTCTGGAGCAGCACGTGGCAGAGGCGCCCCGCAGCAATTGCACTGCGGCGCCGGCAGGCAGCGGCGGCAGTAGGCGCAGCAGCACGACTGCGAGGCGTCATCACTGGCTGTTGCAACCGAGCTGCCGCTGCACCGCAGCTTGCAGGAACAGCGCTGACTAAGGCTATGCATACCACGAAACCCCAGCCCAACAACAAATGCCACGCTCATCGCCCACCTTGCAGTAGTAGTGCTTGCAGCGCGCGCAGTGCATGTCGGCCACCGGGAAGGACTCGAAGCAAATCTTGCACGTCTCCTACACATGGTCGGGTTTAAAGTCCCGCGCACCTTGGGCATGCACGGTTGCGGGGGCATTGCAGGGGGCACACCGCGTGCAGGCCGGCAGGCACGGTGCAGCAAACATATCCCACCTGCTGCCGCCAGCACCCTTGGTCGTGGCCATCCCTTGCAGCCCATGCACGCAGCCACCACCACAGCACCCACCTCGGCGCGGCGAGTGGATGGCTGCTCGTCAATGAGCCCAACCTTGTTCCGCACCGCATCCGGGTCGCCAAACCACTCCTCCTGTTGTGGAGAAAAGAAAGACAGAGCACGCCCTGGGCATGGGTTGAGGGGGCCGGCTGGGTATCAAGCCCAGGGCCCACCGAACCACCCCTCCTGTTGGTGGCACAGAAGGGACACCCAGGGCCTCAACACAAGGGGGTGGCACGGCAACGACTGGGCATGCAGCGGCGCTGCTGGACGGGTCCAGAATGGGTCACAAGGCATGTTTCCAACCGCGCCTGCAGCTTGTCTGATTGTCCCACCTGTAGCCAGATGGCAGGCACCCGTGCTTAAGGCTGTTCAGCCAAGGAAGCCACACAACAAAGCGACACCCAACCGCACCTGCAGGTCCCACTCACGCAAGCGGCAGCACTACATGGGCAAAGAGGCTGCACCGGTCAAGTACAGCTGCACCAACCAGCGCACCTGCAGCTTGCCCAGGTCCCACTTGTAGAAGCCAGCCGGTGGCCAAACAAGGAGAGCACCCTTGAGCAAGGCACAGAAAGGCACACAGCACAGCGGCGCCACACCTGCAGCTTGCCCAGGTCCCACCTGTAGAAGCGCAGCACCACATGTGCAGCGAAGCTGTCCTGACCAAGTACAGCTGCACGTTTCCAACCACGCCTGCACTAATCAGCGTACCTGCAGCTTGCCCAGGTCCCACTTGTAGAAGCGAAGCGCGCGCGTCGCCTCCGAGTCGGAGATGCACAGCAAGTCAACCACCTGCTCAGCAACGGGGTTGGGAAGGAGCCATCAGCCAGAGTGTGCAACAAGAACAGCAGGGGATGGCTTGGAGTCCGAGGTGCACAGCAGGTCCACCACCTGCATGAGAGACGACTTCACAGAGATCAGGCCCAGCAGCAACGAGGAGGCACATCGCATGGCATGGCATGCACACATGTTTGTGTGCTGCGGCTAGCGGCGAGGAGCAAACTTGGCCGAGTCTGAAGCAGCCACGCTGATGCGGCCGCACCATGCCGCCAGCAGCCGTTTGGCAGCAGCGGCCACGGCATGAGCAACCCCGGCAGGAGGGGTTGCATTCCAATACGCCGCCAGCAGGCGCAGCTGCCATGCCTCCATGCCGCCAGCCCAGCATGCCTGCCGCCATCGGCTAGCAATATCATGCGGAATGCCCCGGTAACCAGCGAAGCCGCAAACAAGGCACGACACCAGCCATCCCGTCTGCAGCCTGCGCTCAACCGGCATTGACCGCCAACCGACCCCGCAGGCGCCGCCCACCTGCGCCACTGCCGCCTTGAGCCGCTCCCGCAGCTCGTCTTTGTCCATCACTACAAATGTCTTCTGCGATCGGACGGACAGGTTGCTTCGTGCACAGTCAATCCATGAGCTGGCCACACAGGGCCCGGAAGGTGGCGGGGTGAGGAGTGAGGCGGCGGCTCGCCGCTGGCAGGCGGCGGCGGCCAGGGCGGCCCAAGCCATCCCGCCCTCCTGCTGGGGACCTCACACGCACCCTGGCGCCCTTGGCGATTGGCGACGACATTCCGGCGCCGTCATCGTCGCTGTACGCGAAGTCGCCGTCGCTGCCGTAGCCCTGGTCGCTCCCGTCGCTGCCATAGTCCGCCATTGACTCGTCGCCATAGTCGCTGTCGCCGTAGTCGTCGTCGGACATGCTGCGGGGCTGCCTAGGGAGTGGGCGCGTTTGCTGGTGGCTGTAGGGCGGCTCTGGACGCCGACTGGCGTGCCTACAGCAATTCGATCGCGGTGCCGGGACTAGTGATGCCGCCTCGGCCCTGCTCGCGAGCTTTTGGTGCCCATGCCGCCTCGCTGGCAGGGCGTTGCACTAAACAGGCTGCAAGCACACACATGCACCAGCGCATTGTACGTGGAACCAACAGCAGCAGCCTCACGGGCTGTCGAGCTGCCAATAGCACGGGCTCTCAGCCCAAGCCGCCGGCGGCGCTTGTAAGCGCCTGGGCGTTGCACATCGAGATCCAAACACCTTAAGGAATATCTGAGCACATAGCAGTCCGGTTCGGAAGCCCGCCCGTTGCCGCTCGGCCATCACAACTTGCGCGGGGCGCTGCGGCGGGGCCAGGAGGGGCGCCACCCAAGATGGAGCAGCTACAGAAACTGCAATACCTGTCGCTGGTGTCCAAGCTCACCACAGGTGCTTGCCGCCGCCGCCTGCCGCCGCCGCCTGCCGGGCTGCTCGGCCCGCTTCCTTGCCTTGCCGCTGTGCGATTTCTCGGTGATCAGCCCCTGACGCTTTCACATGCAACCGTGTGGTGCGGGGCTGCCGCTGGGGTGCATCAAACGCACACAGCGCCGCTGCTGGCAGCGCCTGCTTCTGCTGGTGCCGGTGCTCGTGCCCGTTGCCTGCGCTGCCGTTTTGGACACACCTGCGCTGATCCAAAGCATGCATCCACTTCTCAAGGTGCCTGCCTGCATGCGATCAACCGCCGCAGAACTGGAGAACCACCTGGGCATCGCTGACAAGACGCTGGCCGAGTTCATTGTGGAGCTGAGCAAGGGCAAGAACAGGTGCGTCGGGGTGGGTCCTGAGGGGCTGCGATGTGCAGTGCATTGAGTCTTGCTTGCGCCGTGCTTTGCATGCACCGTGGGTCCTGTGGGAAGCAGCGTGCACTGCACTGTGCTTCGCATGCACCGTGGGGCTCGGCAGCAGCGAGAGCGCAAGCAGGCAGGCCAGCCCTTCACGCTGCAGCAGTGGTGCTGAACCTGGCCTGTCCACTCCCAATTGCTGCTGCAGCACCAAGGAGTTCCGCCTCGTGCTGCGCGAGAACGGCGCCGACATGCCCGACTCGCTGGTGGAAACCCTCTGGGCCATCATCCAAAAAATGGCGCCCGGCGGGCGGCCCGGCGGCGGCGGCGGCGG
>RRZL01000028.1:68173-79294 GCA_006782975.1 Chlorella sp. Dachan | reverse complement strand
CCGCAGCGGCAGCCCGCGCGGGCGCGGTGGCGGCCCGCCACCACCCATGCCTGATGAGCCAGAGATGTATGGCGTGTATCGGGTGGGTGCTGGCCGCTGGCTTGTTCTTGTCGCTGCAGGGCTGCTGCACGTGCTGCACTGACGCTTGGCGGTTGAGTAATGCAGGGCTGCGGGTTGCTGCTGCTAAATGGCTACGCTCGCTGCAGCTGGCGTGTGATGCTTGGCCGGTTGCAGCCAGCTTCCCAGCTGTGTGGTTGCAGCCAGCCTCCCAGCTGTGTGGTTGCAGCCAGCCTCCCAGCTGTGTGGTTGCAGCCAGCTTCCCAGCTGTGTGGTTGCAGCCAGCTTCCCAGCTGTGTGGTTGCAGCCACCTTCCCAGTTGTCCCAGCTGGCTGAGCACCGCCGCTCCATCCCACTGCTTGCTTGCTCCACGCGGCAGGGCCGGGCGATGCTTGGGCGGTTGCAACCAGCTGCCCAGTGGGCTGAGCCCCGCCGCTCTATTCCCTGCTTGCTGCAGGGCCGGGTGAACAACGTGATGGACTTTGGCTGCTTTGTGGAGCTGATGGGCTTCCGCTCCAAGCAGGCGGGTGCACTGCGTTCACAGTTCAGTCCGCGCAATTGCGGTACACGGCGTTTAATTGAACCCATGCAATGCCAGCTAGAGTTGGAGCCGTCTCCGGCTGTCATTGCCTGCGCTTGCTGCTGGGGACAGGGCGTGCGGCGTGGGCTTGCAGTGTCCGTCGGTCACTGCATGACCAGCAAGCCTGCCCAGTGACTTGCTGTCCCCCCTGTCTGCCCTCACAGGAGGGCCTGGTTCACATGTCCAACATCAGCAGCACCAAGCGCGGCGGGTCGGCCAAGGAGCTGGTCAACAAGGGTGAGCCGGGCATGTTCCAATGTTCCATTTTTGGGGTTTCAAGTCTGCGTGTCTGCCGCAACGCAACGGCATCAGCCTTTAACCAGTCGTGCGTTGCTGAGCTGCCGCTGAACGGGGTAATCATGCTTCGTCCCCCCATGTGCAGGCGACCAGGTGTGGGTGAAAGTGGTGTCCAAGACAGGCCAGCGGCTGGGCCTGGCGATGCGGGACGTGGACCAGGTCACAGGTGGGTTGAACTGCTTTTGGTTGCTGCTGCTGCGGGGGCGGCCGCTGCTGCTGGCACTGCCGCTGCTCCTGCCGCCGTCGCTGCTGCTGCCGCTGCTGTTGTTGCTGCTGCTGCCGCTGCTGCCGCCGCCGCCGCCGCTGCTGCTGCTGGCGCTGGCGGTGGCCCTGCAGATGGTGCTGCTGTGGTACACCGCTAAAAGGCCCTGGCAGCGCGCGGCTGGCAGCCTGGCCCTCCATGCAGCGGCACGTGGAGTGGGGCGGCGGGCACCTTTCCAACAATGCATCACGCACAATGGCTTCCTTGAAATTGAACTGCAGGAGAGGACCTGCTGCCCATGCAGCGGCAGGCAGGCGGCGCAGGCGCGATCAACCCCGCGGGGCCCGCCACCGGCGCCAACATGTCGGCACTGCACGGCCTGTCTGGCATCAAGGTGGGCGGTGCCGCCCTGCTGGCTCAAGTAGCTGTGCCGCACGTACTTTGCTTCGACCTGACTGCTCTCAGGTGCCATCCACGGGGCGCATTTCAGTCATGCCTGCCTCCCCAACAGGATGAGCTGGGCGGCAAGCCCCATATATTGCTTTACAATGTTGTGCATGTCCCCACTCGATTTGCCCGCTTCAATTTGCTTGCCCCATCAATGCCACAGGTAAAGGAGGAGGACGAGCTGGGCAGCACATCCCAGCTTTTGATTTGGTTTTTTTCTTATTCTTTTGAATCTGATCGGACACACGTATTCAATGCATTCTTGCCTCTACAGGTGAAGGAGGAGGACGAGCTGGGCGCCAAGCCCAAGCGGCGCGGCAAGGTGATGAGCGACTACGAGAAGTGGGAGATTGCGCAGCTCATCAAGTCAGGTAGGGATGCCAAGTCGGGTATAGATGCATCCCCGGGTATAGAAGTTGGGCGACCATTCCATGGTTTCGCTGGTGGGGTGGGCAACTGTCAGGAGCGCGAGATTGCGCAGCTGGTCAAGTCGGGTGGTGTTTGTCTCGCTGTGTCTCTGCTAGGTTGGTTGCACTGCGGAAGTTCTGCAGCTGCGCATCCGCACGCCCGCCCTGCATGCACTGCAGAGCAGGCGTGCTGGGCCCAGGCGAGCACCCTGCCGATTTCCCTGCATTTTGTCAAATACCTTTCTCAGATCAACACAAAGAATGCCATGTTACATCGCTCCCCGCAGGCGTGCTGGACCCCAGCGAATACCCCGGCTGGGACGAGGAGGAAGGCGGCGCCCTGGCTAACGTGGACGCGGAGGTGAGGCCAGATATTTAATTGGCCTGCCATGGTCTGTGTGCCTCCTGGAGACCGACCTGGATGATATCACTGCCCAGATCATCCAGACCAGCCACTCACCAACTGATCAACCAGTACCGACTGAGCAATCAAGCCCCAAATGTACTCACTGTTTTGCAGGTCGAAGAGGAGTTTGAGATCGACTTGAACGATGCCGAGCCCGACTTCCTCAAGGGCCAGACCACCAAGACCGGAGGTGTGAATTTCGAATGTGTGCTGGGCCGCGGGTTTCATTTTGTGGGCAGCCCTCCCCGACTTCCTCAAGGCCCAGACCACAAAAACCGGGGGTGCGTGCGCACTTCAAATGCGTGCTGCGTGCTGGGTTTGCATGTTGTCGGCAGCCCTACCCCGACTTGCTCAGGGGCCGGGCCGCCAACGGGGGGGCGTGCACCAATTAGTTCCATGAAGCCGCTCGGCTGCCAGTGGGGTTCGCATTGTACTTGAGAGGGGTGCGGCTGGCGCGTGGCGCAGGGGCTGCAGCAGACGAGCACTGACCCTTCCACGAACCGCGCCATTGTTCTCACTCCGTCCTGCCTGCACATGGTTCCAACTCCGCCCCGCCCCGCAGTTGAGATGAGCCCTATCAAGATTGTGAAGAACCCCGACGGCTCCATGCAGCGCGCAGCCATGACGCAGGCAAGCCCGTGCTTGCTGGATGGCATGCGCTGATAGCGACGGGGCGGCGCTCCTGTGAGCCAGCAGCGCGGGGCAGGCCCATGAGCACCAAAACTGCGTGCATCTCTCCTCTGGTGTTGACTCCCCGTCCGCCATGCTCTGGTCCTGTTCTTTCCTGTTTCGTGCAGTCTGCCCTGGCCAAGGAGCGGCGGGAGCTGCGGGAGCAGCAGAACCGCATGCTGCTGGAGGCGATTCCCAAGGACCTATCCAAGCCGTGGGAGGACCCGCTGGCAGGTGGGTGGCGTGTCACGTCTTATGGCTATGTGGGAGGATAACTGCGGCAGGTGGACGTCTTAGCGAGTGCTGCGGCTATGCAGGGCTGTTGCATGCAGCTTCCATCCCGCTTTCCTCCCAACTCCCACCGGCCGGCTGGAGCGTGCGCTGGCCCGCGGGCTGCTGGGTGGACTGGGTGCTGGCACATGGGCTGACATTTCTTGTTGGGTTCACGCCACTGAAATGCAGACCCCTCGGAGCGTGCGCTGGCCCAGGAGCTGCGCGGCATCGGCGTGGTGGCCCAGGAGGTGCCAGAGTGGAAGCAGCAGGTGGGTGTGTCCCATGTAGTGAAGCGTGTTTTGATGGAAGGCATGCGGTGTTATGGTGGCGCCGGAGGTGCCCCAGTGGAAGCAGCAGCAGTGGAAGCAGCAACAGTGGAAGCAGTAGCAGTGGAAGCAGCGCCTGGGGAGGGCTTTGTGCGCAGGTGCAGAGCTTTTTGTGTTCCTTTGCTGCCGTTGGCATCGGCGCAAAAAAATGCTCGAGAGACACAAGCAGCCGCGCTCTTGAAGCACACCTTCAACCATGCAACCAGAAGGCCTGCGTCACTGTGTCGCTGACACCCTCGTGGTCCCCTCTTGCTCTGCCCAGGCGCTGGGCAAGGCGCCGACGTTTGGCATCCGCGACAACCGGTCCATCAAGGACCAGCGAGAGAGCCTGCCCATCTTCAAGCTGCGGGAGCAGCTGATCCAGGCGGTGCATGACAACCAGGTGCGTTTGGGTGTTGCTCCCCCGTGCCCACGCCCCTCGCCACACCAGGTGCTGGTTGTGGTTGGCCAGGACGGACCCAGGCAAGACCCAGCCAAACGAGGCGCCTACACGCGCCTGTGCTCACCCGCCATGGATCCTTCCCTGTTCCTCCTCACTCCTCTGTGCAGGTGCTGGTGGTGATTGGCGAGACGGGGTCTGGCAAGACCACCCAGATGACTCAGTACCTGGCCGAGAGCGGGTACACCAGCAGGGGCAAGATCGGGTGCACCCAGCCCAGGTGTGCTGTGGCTACTCGGTTCGGTTGGCGGGGCAGGACTGCTCTCTGCACGTTGGCGGGCCGCAAAGCCGCTACACCAGCAGGGCAAGATCGGGTTGGCACCCAGCCCACGTGGTTGGTTGGCGTTTGAGCTGCCGCCGCCAGTGGCCAGAGCTGTGCCTGCATACCGGCCGGCTGCTGCTACCGCAGTTGCCAGTCCTCCTGGACCAACCTGCTCCGTTTGGCAAGCTAAGGTTGCATGCTGGTGTCCCAACCCAACTGCAGGCGTGTGGCGGCCATGAGCGTTGCCAAGCGTGTGAGCGAGGAAGTGGGCTGCCGCCTGGGAGAGGAGGTGGGTGCACCGGGCACATGGACCAACGGGTTAGGATGTTCGGCATGCTTGTTAAATGCACCTTGGCCAAGGGGCCGGGACGTTAGGGGCATGCTTGTTCACCAGCGCCACCTAGTGCTTGCAAGCTTGCAGTGGGATAGCAAACAGCAGTGGGGCTGCATGGCCTGCCCCTTGTGCATCTGGTCAGTTTGACCCGCCTCTGCCAACCACTCCTGCCCCCAAATTGACCCGCTTCTGCCAACCACTCCTGCCCCCATCCTGCGCCGCAAGTCGGCTACGCCATCCGCTTCGCTGATCAGCCTGCACATCGCAGCATGACCTCCTCAGTTGCCCTGCCACTCCAACCGCAGGTCGGCTACGCCATCCGCTTTGAGGACTGCACCAGCCAGCAGACGGTGATCAAGTACATGACGGACGGCATGCTGCTGCGCGAGGCGCTGCTGGATGACATGCTCAGCCAGGTGGGTGCTGTGCGCAGCCAGGTCAGTGGTGTGCGGTTGCGCCTCTGTGTCTGCAAGTCTGCCCGACGGCATGCTGCCGCGCGAGGCGCTGCTAGACGCACAGCTCAGCCACTTCTTGCCATGAATCCTGTGGCTGCAGTACTCGGTGATCATTCTGGACGAGGCGCACGAGCGCACCATCCACACCGACGTGCTCTTCGGCCTGCTCAAGGCGGGTGCAGGGCGGTGTTGTCTTGGTGCATGTGGTTCTTCTTGGCGTCTGCTTGCTGCCGCCGCTGCTGCTGCGGTCGCTGGGGCGGCTGCGTCGGCAACGGCGGCCGCTTCTGTGGCGGCCACGGCGGCGGCTGTGTGCGATGGCCGCTGCGGCACACGCCAGCGGCCGCTGCCTGCGGCTGCAGCCTGCAACTGCGCCTGCTGCTGCTGCGCCTCAACGCCTCGCCCGCCGGCCCTGCCCTCCATGCAGGGTGTGATCCAGAAGCGGAAGGACCTCAAGGTCATCGTTACATCCGCCACCCTGGATGCCGAGAAGTTCTCGGGCTACTTCTTCAGCAGCCCCATCTTCACCATCCCCGGCCGTACGTACCCGGTGGAGGTGCTGTACACAAAGGTGGGCACTTATTGGAACTCTGATTTTTATTGGAAATATGTTTGGAGCCTGACTGGATAAGGCGTCACCATCCTCGGCCGGGCGTGCCCAGTGGAGGTGCTGTACACAAAGGTGGGCGGTTGAAACTCTGATTTTTTGCAACTCTGATTGCAAGTTGGAGGTGCTGTACACAAAGGTGGGCAGCGAAAATCGTATTGCAACTCTTACTGGAAAAGGGTGCTGGATTGGAACTCTTGCTGGAGGTGCTGTACACAAAGGTGGGGCTGCAAGCACATGCAGGCAGGGGCCGGAGGCACTGCTGCTCAAGGTCGTCCCTGCTTGATGCAGCCGGACTGGACTGCCTGAACGCGGCGCTCATTACAGCCATGCAGATCCACCGCCTCACCTCAGGTTTGCTGCCAACGAGCCCTGTCGGACCTCCCTACTGCCTGCAGGAATCCGAGTCGGATTACATGGATGCGGCGCTCATCCCACTTACATCTGCAAACCTGGCTGTCTGGCCTCCATCTCTCCCCCAACAGGAACCCGAGTCGGATTACATGGACGCGGCGCTCATCACAGTCATGCAGATCCACCTGACGGAGCCGGAGGGCGACATCCTGCTGTTCCTGACCGGCCAGGAGGAGATCGATACTGCGGCACAGGTGGGCTGGCTTCACTTATACGTGCAGTGTCTCACGCCCTCTTGGTTTGGAGGCCGAGGGAGATGGCCTTGTATCTGACCGGCCAGGAGGAGATCGATGCTCTGGCTTTGGGGCTTGCTTGGAAAAGCCGCAGGCGTCTGCCTCCACCTCCCGCTGGTGCAACTTCTTTGCCTTTGCGGGAGCCTAGGGACCCCAGAGGTCCTAGTCTCACATCAATCTGAAAGCTTCCATCACACGTCCTAGATGAGAAAACGTCCTCTCCACCTTCCCGACTCCGCTGCTCAGCCCTTTGCGCATCCCTCCTTGCCCTCCCCACCTCGCAGATCCTGTTTGAGCGCATGAAGAGCCTGGGGCCGGCAGTCCCGGAGCTCATCATCCTGCCCGTCTACTCGGCGCTGCCCAGCGAGATGCAGGTGGGGTTGTCGATCACTTCACGTGTTGTTGGCTGCTGCTGCTCAGCCGGACGCTGCACCGGGCGCTGCCAAGCAAGATGCAGGACTGTGCGCAACTGGCTGTGAGACAGTTATGAATGGCACGATGGGACTGCGGGCAGTTGGCTTTAGCCACCTCCTCCTTCCGTGGTCGGGGTAGCCTGGCATGCACAGCTGCGTGTCGATCCACCCTCTCACGTGCTGCCCCTGCAGACGCGCATCTTTGAGCCGGCCCCGCCCGGCACGCGCAAGGTTGTCATCGCCACCAACATTGCAGAGGTGGGCGGGAGACATGTGCAGGCAGACAATTGCCATCCCATGGTTGCCATCGCATGGTTGCTGCCCAGCAGTTTGGCTGCACCCACATCGAACGAAAACATGTTGGCTCCCGGGCTTGCCCTGGCTGCAGCAGTCAGCGGCTTGGACCGCAACCATTGCGGCTGTGCCCGCAGGCCTCCCTGACCACTGGAAACATGGTGGCCCTCGAGAGAAATGTTGCTACATCCGCTGTTTACATGGTTGCTGCCCTCCTGCATCGCCCCTCACAGGCCTCCCTGACCATTGACGGCATTTACTACGTGGTGGATCCCGGCTTTGCCAAGCAGAAGGTGTTCAACCCCAAGGCAAGCGCTGCTGCGTTGCTGCATTTGCCCATCGTGCAGCTGCTGTTGGGCTGGCCGCTGCATTGTGCTCGCTGGAAGACCCCGGCTTTGCTCAAGCCCGGTGGCTCTGCCGCACAGTCGCTGCGCCTGCCCGGCCTGCTGGAGTTGTGCAGTTGTATAACAGCCCCCCTTGTTTGCCTCCCGCTGCAGATTGGCATGGATGCCCTGGTGGTGGCCCCCATCTCCCAGGCCTCTGCTCGGCAGCGCGCCGGCCGCGCCGGCCGCACCGGCCCAGGTGCGCAGCTGCCGCTGCTAGTGCTCGAGTGGTGCAGCACCGCGGGCTGTCAATCTGGTGAAGTGAAGTGCAGCAGCTACAGCAGGGGGAGACAGCGGGGGAGGCATGTGCTGTTGCTGGGCCTTTGGAACCGCAGACACCTGGCAGTCGCCACCACACCACATCGCCCCTTGCACCACACTCGATGCCTTGCACCACACAGACCCGTTGCTTGTCTGCCCTCGCCCCTCCCTCCCCTCCTCAGGCAAGTGCTACCGGCTGTACACGGAGGCGGCGTACAAGAACGAGATGCTGCCCACCTCCATCCCAGAGATCCAGGTGAGGGCAGGGGATGTCCATTGTGCACTGTGCCCCAGATCCAGGGGTGAGGGGCGGACATGTGTTGCCACTTGCTTTTGGCACTTTGCCGGCGATCCAGGTGAGGGCAGGGGATGTCCATTGTGCACTTTGCCCGAGACCCAGGGTTGAAGGGCGGCATGTGCTGCCACTTGCTTTTGGCACTTTGCCCGCGATCCAGGTGTGGGGCGTGCACCTGCTCTTTGCACTTTGCCCCAGATCCAGGTCAGGTTGTGTTTCTGCTGCCACTGTTGCTGGGAGCCCTGCGTGCAGTCGATCCCTCGGTGCCGGCTGCAGTTGCCATGGCTGCCATCTCGCATCACCCAGCCACCCCTCCTTACCCGACCCGCCTGTGCAGCGCTCCAACCTGGCCATGACAGTGCTGACGATGAAGGCCATGTCCTGCATCCAAACCTCGTAGCTTTAACGCTGCTGACCCCTTCACCTCACCTCACTACTGCAGCGCTCCAACCTGGCCATGACGGTGCTGACGATGAAGGCCATGGGCATCAACGACCTGCTCAACTTTGACTTCATGGACCCGCCGCCGCCCCAGGTGCGCGCTGTTTCAGTTTGGCTGCAGTGCAATGATTAGTTGCCGGTGTATGCATGTCTGCAGTGCAGTCATTCGGCCGGGTATGTTGTGTCGGGTGAGGGTTTGTTGACTCCATGGACCCGCCGCCGCCGCCGCAGGCAACTGTGTGTTGCAGCACAGGTTGCACAGGGATGGCGTGTGGTGGAGCGCGGCGGGGCGCCAGGCCTCCCCTGGCACACCTCGCTGAGCCCCCGCCTGTCCTTGACCCTCGCGTGCAGACCCTGATTTCCGCGCTGGAGCAGCTGTACAACCTGGGCGCACTAGACGAGGAGGGGCTGCTCACGCGGCTGGGCCGCAAGATGGCCGAATTCCCACTCGATCCACCCGTCAGGTGGGTTGCTGGACGTGTGTTCAGTGGGACGGTGAACTGCAAGATGCGCAGAGGAGAGGGCAGGGCCCCGCCCACCTGATGGCATCAAACCCTGCCCCCTTGCACCAAACCTGGCCCCCACTTCAAACCTGGCCCCCCACTGTGCAGCAAGATGCTGATCGCCAGCCGATCGGAATCCATCAATCTGAATCCATCAAACCTGCCCCTCACTTTGCAGCAAGATGCTGATTGCCAGCGTGGACCTGGGGTGCAGCGAGGAGGTTCTCACCATCATCGGAATGCTCAGCGCCCAAAACATTTTCTACCGGTGGGTTGAAACATCTTCCTCTAGTGGGCTGCCTGTGCTGCCGCTTTGACCAGCCGCGTTCGATGGGCAGCAGACAGCTCACTGAGACGCGATGCCAGGAATGCGCGTCACCGGTGGGCTCAAAGTGCTGGCAGTGCTGCCGCCCTGCTGAGCCTGCTGTCTCGCGGCACGTGCGCGCCTTGTGCTGCTGTCTCGGCCCAGCGTATGCCGCTGATCACTGCGCTCTGCTCTGTTGGTGGTATCTCAAGCCAGCTGGTGCCTCTCGCACTTTGTGTTCCGCAGGCCCAAGGAGAAGCAGGCGCAGGCTGACCAGAAGAAGGCTAAGTTCCACCAGCCCGAGGTGAGTGGGCTGCCACGTGGGCAGGGAAGACGGGCTGCTGAGGCTCTGCATTGTGGAAGTTCGGTGATCCAGCATGCACTTGGCTGCGGCCAAAGCCCGCGGGCTGCCCTGCAGTCGGGCCAATGCGGCAGGGGGCTGGCTACCCGGCGCCCTCCCGGCGCTTCACGGCCTTTGTGCGCCTGGGAGTGGTTGCCCAAGCTTGCGCCGCCACCTCTGCGCTGTGCAGGGCGACCACATCACGCTGCCGTCCTCCAGGCCGGCAACGCCTCCCCACACGCCAGCCACCGCTAACCCAACTGCTCAATGCACCTTCCATGCAGGGCGACCACATCACGCTGCTGGCGGTGTACGAGGGCTGGAAGAACTCCAAGTTCTCAAACCCGTGGTGCTACGAAAACTTTGTGCAGGTGGGCGTTGTGCCTGCTGCGCCCGCTGTGTTCGCTGTGCCTGCTGTCCCTGCCTTGCCATACTGCCGCGTGTAGCCATTGCAGCCAGGGCATGCAGGCGCGGCATGATGCGCTTGTGCCGCCGCTGGCCTGTCGAGCTGCGCTGTGTGCTGCTGCCTGCTGCTCGGCACCCATGCCGCGCAAGGCTGTGCGAGGCCGAGCCTGCCTGCATCCGCCCTGCCCTGCCGCTCCTTGCAGGCGCGGTCGCTGCGGCGGGCGCAGGATGTGCGCAAGCAGTGCCTCTGTACAGCTTGTGACGGACTTTTTGCAACTTCAATTCCACTGCTGCAGGCGCGGTCGCTGCGGCGGGCGCAGGATGTGCGCAAGCAGCTGGTTGCCATCATGGACCGCTACAAGCTGGACCTGGTGTCAGGTGGGTTGTTCATCGACAGTTTCTCAACAGCCGGTCGTTTTGTACTTGTTTTTGTTCAGCCGGTCGCTCCTACCAAACATCCCCAACGCCACGCGTCCCCGCACCGGGAGCTGCACCACCCCCACCTGCCCATGCCTTGGTTCCTCGCCTTGCGGCTTGCAGCGGGGCGCAACTACCAGAAGATCCAGAAGGCCATCTGCTCCGCGTCTCCTCCACCCCACATCCGCTTAAATCAAATCCCTAGCTGCACCCATCCCGAATGCAGCGGGGCGCAACTACCAGAAGATCCAGAAGGCCATCTGCTCCGCGTCTCCTCCACCCCACATCCGCTTAAATCAAATCCCTAGCTGCACCCATCCCGAATGCAGCGGGGCGCAACTACCAGAAGATCCAGAAGGCCATCTGCTCCGCGTCTCCTCCACCCCACATCCGCTTAAATCAAATCCCTAGCTGCACCCATCCCGAATGCAGCGGGGCGCAACTACCAGAAGATCCAGAAGGCCATCTGCTCCGCGTCTCCTCCACCCCACATCCGCTTAAATCAAATCCCTAGCTGCACCCATCCCGAATGCAGCGGGGCGCAACTACCAGAAGATCCAGAAGGCCATCTGCTCCGCGTCTCCTCCACCCCACATCCGCTTAAATCAAATCCCTAGCTGCACCCATCCCGAATGCAGCGGGGCGCAACTACCAGAAGAT
>RRZL01000028.1:11836-59302 GCA_006782975.1 Chlorella sp. Dachan | reverse complement strand
GCCGGGCGTGCTGGCGCCCGCCCGCGCCTCGCTGTCGCCACGGCCTGAGCCGTCGGTTGCGCAGCCTCAGCAGGTGCTGCTGCCGCAGGCAGTGGCCAAGGTGCTGGCCGCTGAGGCGGCGGCTGCAGCGGCAGCAGAGTCGGACGATGAGCGGGACTTTGTGGATGCGGCCAGCGGCGGCCCCTCCCAGGAGGGCAGCGCAGGTGGGGGAAGGGTTGCGTGTGTGTGTAAGGGGGTCAGTTCCCAGGCCGCATGGCATGGTTGAACCGGCTGCGGATGCCTTTGCATGGCGCCACCTGTATTCGGCTACTGCACTGACTGTTCACCCGTCCACCTGCCTGCCCGCCCCCTGCAGTGTTCCTGGATGCCCGGGACAGTCACCTGGTGATCCAGGACGATGATGCCGCCAGCGTGGCCTCCGATGCCTCCACTGTGGTGCCAGACCACCATTCGGTTGATGACGAGCAGGAGCAGCAGCTGGATGGCATGGAGGCGGAGGCGGCAGCTGCCGTGCCGCCGCCAGCAGCAAGCGCGCAGCTGGAGCAGTGGGGCCAGCAGGCGGAGCAGGCGGCGGCCCCGGCTGAGCTGCCTGAGGAGCTGCCGACCTGTGTGCCAGTAGCGGCGCCAGCCCCAGCCAAGGAGCAGCTTGCACCAGCCGGTGCCCCCCTGCCCAGCCCCGGCTTTGCCCAGCTGGAGCCGTTCCAGCCGGAGCGCGCGGGCCTGGATGCTCCCTTTGCCGCCGTGCCCATGCGGCGCAGCAGCCTGTCCCCTGCAGCCTCGGCCGGCCACCGGCGAAGCAGCCTGGGCGTGGCGCCCCAGCAGCCGCATCTTGAGGAGGTAGAGCGCGCGCCGCTGCGTGTCAGCCTGTCTGGCGGCATGGCTGAGCTGGCGCCTGCCGAGCAGGCCGCGGCGGAGGTGCAGGCCACTGCGCCTCCTGCCCACGTACCCGCGCCTGCCGCAGAGCAGCCCCCGCCACCGTCGGCCGAGCCCTCTGTGCCAGCAGCTGCACCAGTCGAGGAGTCGTCTGGTGCGGGCGCGCCGCTGCAGCCCGAGGCGAGCCGGCTCAGCCTGTCGTCCTCTGTGAGCGGCGCCCCCTCGCTACGCATCGAGTACTCAGAGGCCAGCCTGCGCTACTCAAGTGCGTCTGTCTGGGCGTAGGCTGTGGAGGCTGCGGCGTGTGTGGTAGAGCCGTGCGCAGGGTTGTGCGGGGGCTGCTGCTGCGCATGCGCATGCGCCTGCAGGCTTCTGGCTGATGGACCACAGGCTGGCATGGAAGGGCGCCAGTGCACTGCCCACTGCTCTCCCCCCTGCTGCTCCATCTCGGTGCTGCAGTGGAGCACGGCCTGGCGCACTCGCCGCGCTCGCACCGCTCCAACCCCTCGCTGGAGCGGCTGCCGGCTGTGCCAGCCAGCCCTGCTGCGGCGCCTGCTGCTCAGGCAGAGCTGCTGCCCCCTGCGGCGGCAGCCACCCCGCAGCAAGAGCGACTCAGCCTAGCTGCCGCCGCCAGCCCCGCTGCACCCGCCAATACCCCTGCTTCACCAGGGTTGTTTGGCCATCTGGCAGGGACATATCGCAGCGGCCAGGAGCCGCGCAGCCAGCCGGTGCCTGCGTCGGCTGTGGCGCAGGCCATTGAGGCAGCGGCGGCGGAGAGCAGTGGTGCAGACGAGGCTGGCCTGATTCGGCAGCTGAGCCTCGAGCAGGCGGCGGCTCCGGTTGGCCAGTCAGCCGATCCAGAACAACAGCTGTGTGTGGAGCAGCCAGCCGAGGAGCAGCCCGTGCGCCGCACCAGCTTCTTTTCGGTGCCCCAGATGGCCGAGGCGGTGGCAGTTGTGTCCCCAGCGGTGGTGGCGGCGTCGGCGCCTTGTGCTGAGCCAGCCGCTGAAGCAGCGGCGGCGCCTGCTTCAGAACCCGCAGTACCTGCTGCTGAGCCAGCGACCGAGGCGGCGGCGGCATCGCCAGTGCCGCCGACACCCTACGCCGCCACCGAGTTTGATGGAGACGATGTGGTGATGGTGGATGTCGGTGAGAGACTGCTGCTGCTGTGCGCTGTGTGGAGTTGATGTGCGCCAACCTGCTGCTGACCGCAGTATGAGCAAATGTTTTGCACGCATGCAGTATGTGCTGCTGTCACTGAATTGGACTTCAATGCACTGCCCCTCCTTTTCCGCCAGACTTCACGCCGTGCCCCACCACCGGCAGGCGGCTGCGCACCGGCAGCAGCCGCTTCCAGCAGGAGGCCTTGGCCTCTGCCGCCCGCCCAGCTGGCCCAGCCACCGTGCAGACGGCAGTGCCCTCGCTTGCGCCAGCTGTCGAGCAGCCGGCAGCACCCTCGCCTGCGCCAACTGTGGAGCAGTCGGCAGCGCCCTCGCCTGCGCCAGCTGTGGAGCAGTCGGCAGCGCCGTTGCCTGTGTTTGCACCCGAGCCACAGGCAGCGCAGGAGCCTGCTGGCGAGATGCCTCCGCAGCTGGCTCCCAGCAGCACAGGCGCTGCGGCTGCTGAGCCTCACGAGCAGGCGGATGACGAGGTGGAGCAGGCGGCAGCCGCATGCGATGCCTCGGCGGCAGCCGCAGCGGATGCTGTGGCACCTGAGGAGGCCCCCGTGCAGCCAGCGGCTGAGCGCCATCAGCCTGCTGGCATCAGCCAGCGCACCAGCCTGCCAGCCCTGCCAGAGCAGGAGGCAGCAGCAAGGCGAGGGCGCGCTGGCCGGCTCAGCATGCCCGCAGCGCCGGCGGCAGAGCATGGCAGCCGGGCTAGCCGCCTGAGCCTGCCTGGCAGCATGCGGTTTGCCGCTGTGCAGGAGGAGGAGGCGTTTGCGGCCCGCCCCAAGCTAGCCATGTCGCCTGCAGCCAGCAGCAGCGGCAGCATGGGTCGTGTCGCAGCACCTGCACAGCGGGATGAGGAGGAGGTGCAGCAGGTGCAGCAGCCAGCGGACCAGCAGCAGGCGCAGCAGGGCGACACTACAGCCGACCAGACGGCACCAGAGGAGGCCCCGGCTGAGCAGGCAGCGCCGTTTGTGCCACGTGCCAGGCTGGCGGCTGAGGACGACGAGCTGCCTGCCGAGCTGGCGCAGCTTGGAATTGCGCCCAGCCCTGCAGCGGCGGTGCCCCCAGCGGCGGCAGCTGAGCCTGAGCATCAGGCATCTGCTGAGCCAGCAGCTGCTGCTGTCGCTGAGCCTCAGCCGCAGTGGCAGGCTGCAGAGGCGCAGCATGCAGAGGCGGCAGGGGAGGCAGCACCAGTGCAGCCGCCTGTGCAGCAGGAGCAGCAGCAGGCATGCGATGAGGAGGTGCTTGCTGCCGCTGCCTTTGCTGCCAAGCCTAGGCTTGCCATGCCGCCAGCGCTCTCTGCGGGGGCAGCCCCAGGCCACAGCAGCTTTGGGTCAGCAGCTGATGGCGAGGCCGCAGCCGCCTTTGCGGTGCGCCCCAACCTGGCGCTGTCCCCGGCTGTCAGCAGTGGCAGCTATGGCCGCATCCCTGCCGAGCCCTCACCAGCAGCCGCTGCGGCCCAGGCCAGCCCTGCTGCTGGGGCGGCTGAGTTCGCGCCACAGCAGGCGGCTCAGCAGCAGCAGGAGGCAGCAAGCGGCGAGGCAAGCGGCGTGGACAGCGACGATGAGCAGCAGGCGTGGGAGGTGCCAGTGCAGCTGCAGCGCCACGACTCGCCCACAATGAGCAACAACCCGCTGGCGCTGGCTAACGGCGGCGGTGACACGCCGGCGGCGGCGGGCACCCGGCGGCGCCTCAGCCATTCGCCTGCCCTCAGGTGCGGACAGTGATTGAGTCGCACCATGTCTCGCACCACGCTGCGCTGCTTAGCTGTCGGGTTCTGAGTGGGGTGTGCCAGTGTCTCATTTGACCGACTCGCCTCGTGTGCTGCTTCCCACCCGCCCCCTGCAGCGGCCTGTCGGCGGGCGCAGTGAGCAACAACCCCATGTTTGCGGGCACGCCCAGCCACCCCACGCCGCCCTCAGTCAATCTCAAGGCCTTCACCGGCCGCTTCTCAACCGGTGGGTGGGCTGGCTCGCAATTTGATGGCCACTTGGTGCACAGGTTTAGCAGGTTGTTGCGATCGGGGGATAGGCAGCTCTGGAGGCATACCGGTTTGCACAGCAGAGCTGTTGGTAATCGTGCAAGTGGGCCCTGCGCCTGTCCGGTCTCCTGCAGGCACGCCCCACTCCGGCGCGGCAGCGGACAGCAGCGGCACGCCCGCCTCCACTGGCATTAAGTTGGCTGAGAAGCTGCACCAAGGTGAGCAGGCCTTTCAAGTGGTGGCGGTGTGCGTGCTGCGGCACACACACCCCAGCACGAGCTGAAAAACCTGGATGGGCCGGGCAGGGCCTCCTCCCACCCAGGCAAGCTGCCTCAAATGGTACAGTTGAGTCACCGGCGTTTTCGCATTAACTCCGTTGCTGCAGTGGCGGAGCAGCTGCAGAACCCGGCCGCCCCCCAGGGGCTGGCTGTGCTGGCCACGCCTGGCGGCGCGCGGGCGGCCACCGCTGCAGCCACGCCCGGAATGGGCCGCTTTGAGTTTGCCGATGATGTGGCAGGCATCATGCAGGTAGGGGGGATGGGTGGATTGGCTTGCATGCAAGGGTTGTGCTGCATGCAGTGTGGGTGAGCGGAAGCTGGTGAGATGAGCCAAAGTGGAGGCTGCGGCAGCACTAGACCTGCAGAGGGCAAGTTGGGTGTGCACAATGGTCACATGGTGCCCAACAAAAACCTATTGAACTCGCCCCCCACCATGCGCCCAGGCCCTGGATGCCCGAACCCCTGCCTCTGGCATGCCCCCGCCCGGCGGCCTGAGCCGCGTGGCTGCGGCCCTGGCCACCACCGTGCAGTGCCCTGGCGGCGGCCGTGCGCCGCGCTACTCGTTTGCCTCGGGGGGCAACCAGGGTCTGCTGGACCTGGACGGGTGGGTGGGTGGGGGTGGGGGCCATTGAGGTTGGGCAGGGTGGCATCAGCTTGCACTCGGCATTCTTGAAATGCCGGTGCAAGTAACTGCGAGCCGTGCCCTTTCTCAAGCTGACCAGCCCCTGCTGAGCACCTCGGTCTGTACCCGCCGGCCTTCTGCCCCGCAGGTTTGACGCCAATGGCGAGCGCAGCGGGCAGGCAGGCCCCACACCGCTGCTGCGCACGCAGCTGCTGGCCGCCACCCCCGCCACTGGGACTGGTGCCCCCAGCCGCCTCTCTATGGGCGGCCAGGGCAGTGCGGCTGCGGCGACCCCTGCTGAGGTGCTGGCTCTGAGGGAGGAGGTGGCGGCATTGCGCACGCAGGTGGGCTATAGCGGCAGGGAGACCTCTCCGGGCACCAACTCTTCTCGGGCTGCGTTGCAGACTGCACAAGCGCCTTTGCGGGTCCCGTTCGTCCTTAACTGGCGGGCACCGAGTGCCTCTGTGTCCTCACGCTTTCTCCCCACTTGCCCACTTCTGCCCTTCCTCGCCTGGTGTGCCCCAGCTGCCCTGTCCCTGCCCGCACTCGTTGCCAACCTCTTTGCTGGTCTCATGCTGCGCAGCTGGCGGAGGCCAACAGCCAGCGGGAGGAGATGGTGGGCCTGCTGGGCGGCTACCAACGCTCCATCCAGGAGCTGCAGGTGGGTTTACTGTCCTTGACCAGATTCGTCGAGACTCGTCCGAAGCTGCCGGCGATGCGTGCAGCACTGCTGGCAAGGGGCTGCTAGCCTGCTGGGCAGCCTCTGCTGGAGCCTGCGGCGGCATAGCGGAGGGTTTGCGGAGCCACAATCACGGACCCCGCCTCTGCCTGCCTGTCACCTTGTGCAGGACAAGCACTCTGTGCTAGTGGTGCGCCTGCAGGGCGAGAACAAGGCGCTGAAAGCAGAGGTGGGTAGCTGCTTCAAGCCCCCGCACCATTCTGCGCTGTGCGGAGCGAGTTGCAGCACGTGTAGCAGGCAGGCAGACTGCACCGTGGAGGTCCAGGGCATGTGAAATGCGTGCTGCCACTCGCCCACCGTGCACTGCTGACTTCCCTTTTCCTCCTCTCAGGCGGACCAGCTGCGGCGGCAGCACGGCGATACGGACACCCAGTTCCGCACTCTGTACAACGACAAGTGAGCAGGCGTGGCTGGGTCGGCCGTGTGTTGCACGCTTGGGTGGAGCACGGGGTGCGTCTCATGCCGCCATGCCGCCACGAGTAGGATCACTCACTTTGTCATCCACAGTGGCACCTCAGCCGTTGCCTAGCTGGGGCCCCCTTCGCCACATGCGCCCCTTCAACCCCACCCTCAGGTACCTGCCGCTCAAGGAGCAGGCTGGGGAGTTGCGGCGCGAAGTGGCGGCGCTGCAGAAGCGGGTGGTGGCTGAAGAGCTCAAGGTGGGGA
Organism: Chlorella sp. Dachan; assembly: GCA_006782975.1. NCBI lineage: Eukaryota > Viridiplantae > Chlorophyta > Trebouxiophyceae > Chlorellales > Chlorellaceae > Chlorella > Chlorella sp. Dachan. Next base: position 52,974 of record RRZL01000028.1, on the reverse strand, counting down.
AGGGCAGTGGGGGAACATGATGGTGTACATGGTGCGCTGCCTGTGGTAAGGCGAGTTGGAGATGGGGCTGGACAGGGCTGCCTGCCACTGAAGTAGGCGCCAGGCTGGAGTCCTCAACAGCACCCTCCTGCTCCCCGCGCCCGCAGGCCCACAAGGCGGCCAGTGAGGCCACGGCTGTGCGGCAGGAGCTGGCCGCCGCCCGGGAGCGGGCAGAGCAGCACAAGGCAGCTGCTGCACAGGCGGCCGCCGAGGCAGCCGCTGCCCGCGAGGCGGAGCAGCACCTGCAGCAACAGCTGGCGGGAGAGCAGCGGCGCAGCGACAAGGTGGGTGCCCGCACCTGGGCGGCCATGATGCGCTTGTGGCGTGTGACCATCTGGACGTGCATGCAAAGTTGCTGCATCCCGCCGGCACACTGCCATGGCAAGCCCGCTACCTTCAAGCGGAGAGCGGCTTCCTACTTCTAGTTCGCCGTGCACATCCCAGGGCCACACTGTGCCCTTACAAATCCCTTACACCTTTTGCCCTTACAAGTCCCTTGCACGTGTTTCTGTCCCTCACTCGTATTGCTGCTGCAGGCGGTGGCGGCTGCCCAGGCAGAGCTGGCGGACCTGAAAGCCAAATACGGCGGGCTGACTCGGCAGTACGATGAGGCGGTGCACAAGATCAACCTGGCCAAGCAGGCGAGCATTCAGTCGCTGCTGTGTGTTGGGGCGCTGGAAGGGCAGACCCAGCTGGTGACCACGCGAGCAGCCATGGCTGCCTTGTGCAGTGATGCGCGCACACTCATTGACCGCTGCTGCCTCCTCCGCTGCAATCGCAGGCGCGGGAGCGGGCGCAGGCGGAGGTGCAGCGCAAGGAGGAGGAGGTGGTGGCCCTGGAGGTGAGCAGACGCTGCACCTACTGAGGCATGGCTTTTTAACTGCGTCCTTCCTTGCCCTTTTGGCCGCATGGGTGGCTTGCTCACTTGCACAGCCCCCCTGCATACGACCGACCGGGGGTGGCAGGGCCCCGTCCTCACCGCAAAAACCACCTGTGGTGTCACGAACTCTCTGCTCTCGTACTTGCAGGTCCGCCTCAAGGAGTACGCCGACGCGCTGAAGGAGTACAAGCGAGAAAACTCCAAGTTCTTCGAGGTCAAGGAGCGGTACAAGGGCGCGATTGCGGCGCTGGAGAAGGACCTGCAGGTGGGAGCTGTTGTGTGTAATGTGTCGCTGTGTGTTTGTTGTAGTTGTGTGTTGAGCCCAAGAAAGCCGGGCGTGGGGGCCGGGCGTGGGTGGCAGTTGCTGCTCCGAACAATCACGCGCTGGGGTGCGGGCAGCCTGTGGGAAAGGCGCATCGCGAATGCGCAACACGCCGATTGGTGGGTTGGGTTGGGTTGCTTACCGGCGGATGCTCTGCCATTGCTGCCATCGCTGCCATGCTCTGCCATCTCTGGCATGTTCTGCCATCGCTGCCATTGTGGCCATCGCTACCATCCCACTCACCGCAGGACAAGGAGCGGGAGAAGCAGAGCCTGATGGAGCTGTGCAACGAGCTGCTGACGCGGCTGGAGCGTGAGGGCATCAGCGCCTCCTAAGCGCCCCTGCACAAGGTTCAACCAGGGTGCGCAGCTGAGAGCAACGCTGCGCACCCTGGCCACATGCGTGGCACGAGGGACGGCCAGGGGCTGGCAGCCTGCAGCGTAGCACGCGGCGGACGGGCGTGCGCGCGAGGTCGGCCTGTTTTTGCCTGCTCCAGTGTCATCTTTTTGCCCCCGTCCAAGCTTGCCCCGCCAAGTAACGCAACCAGCTGCGAGGCAGCAGAGAGAAGGCACAATGTACAAAGGGGACGCAAATTGCTGCTGTGCAGCTGCACAGCTGGCTGGAAGCAGGGAGGCTGCCAATGGAAGCACCGCCCCATATTCACCCCTCGCACCATGGCACCCAAGCTCGTGCGTTCCGCTGTTGAGGAGGAGGGAGGCTGCGAGCACTGCTCCGACACTGGTCGTGAGCTCACCAGGCCTGCATGCTCTCCAGCCTGTCACCCTGCCCTACTTCCCATGCTGCTTAGCTTAGGTTCTGGACCCCTCGTTCACAACTGTGGTCATCTCATCAACCTCGGCGGCCGCTAGCCCCAGGCAGTCTGAAGAGGTCCCCGGCTCGCATGCATGCATGGGTTGCGGGCGGGGCAACGCCACGCGGGCGGTGAAACCCTGCGCGCGATCCAGGCCGGCGCACCCCTTCCCGGCGCTGAATCACCACACTATAATCCAATTGCGCGCCCCTACAGCCGCCAGCGAAGGAGCCGCGGGGAGCAAGCCGCGTGGAGCCACTGTCGACCCCCCGGCGCCCTGGGTTCCGTCGCACCCGCTTTTGGAGACGCGCAGTAACTTGTTTCAGCAGCCGGCGAGGTGAGCGGGCCTTGTAGCGGCTGCTCGAGGTATCGGCGCGCGCTCCCCCAGCCCATCGGCGCCTTCCGGTCCTGATCCTGCGCTCATCGCGCGCCGCCATGTGCCTGGAAGGCGTCCGAAGCGTGGCCGCTTGTTGGCCGCGGCCCCGCCGCCACCGCCGCTGCCTGCCGCTGCCTGCCGCAAGGCCTACGGTACCTCGAGAAACGCTTGCTCTCTGCCAGCTCTCGTGCAGATGACCCGACGCACCGCACTACTGCTGGCCCTGGCGGCCTGCCTAGCCGCAGCGGCGACAGGTGAGCACGCTGACGGTCTTTATTGCAGCTCTTGCAAGGCAGCGGAGCAGCTCCCGGGGTGGTGGCAGGCGGCAGCTGGCTGCCGTTGCAGGCTTCCGTGACCCCACCCTTGCTTCGACTGTTCAAAACGTGAAACAAACACTTCAAAGCTATAAAGAGATACAAGACATTATTCCCTGCCCTGCAGCCGAGCTGCCGACCCTGGAGAACCCGGGCGGCCCTCCCTTCCTGGAGGGAGCGGTGTTCAACTGGTGCGAGCTTGAAACTGAAGCGCTGCAAACTTGGAACTGAGGCACTGCTGCTGCAGCAGGCGTCCCCTCGCCGTGCTTGTCGCTGCATGTGTGGCCTCTCGCAGTGTCGCAGCTGCGGCGCTTCTTTGCACACGGCACACAGCTACACACGACTGGCCCACCCCCTCCTTCTCCACCCCCTGCATTCGCATCCCGCCCCTCTCCTGCAACCATGCACTGCTGTCACGCCTCGAATGGCTGCTTGATCCGTACCTGCCTGTCTTAGCCGAAGCCCAGCTCTCGCCCGCCATCTCCGCAGGGATGCCACCGCAGCATTATGTATCTGGGCCTGGTGGCAACAACCACTCCTGCTCTGCTGCATCAAACGCTGCGAACCCTCAACTTCCCTTCCCGCAGGAACGCCACGGCAGCAGAGGCCGTGTCACTGGGCCTGGTGGCAAACAATTCCTTCTCCGTGTCCGGGGTGGATGAGGGCGGCCTGTTCAGCGTGTTCGGCCGCTACCTGTCCTGGCAGTGCGGCGACGAGCCGGGTGAGTTGCAGGGTTGCTGGGGTACCTGCTCGGTTTTTGGCCACATGCTCTCCTGGCAGTGGGGCGGCGCACAGCACCTGCCGGCTTGTGCCGTGCGCCTGCCTGCCATTTGAGGGCCTTGCTTGTGTGCCCCTGTGTTGGTCAGCTGTCCCGACCACTGAGTGCCTTGGTGGGGGTGGGTGCGCGCCTGCCAACCCATGCCCACGCCCCTGCCCCTGCCTCCTGCCCCCATGTGCCAGGCACCTACACCACCGTGCTTGAGTTCAGTTTCCTGTCCAACGTGCCCGGAAAGTCCCACGGCCCCAAGCAGGTACGCACCACCCACAGTGCGTGCCCGTTCGACGTCTTGGCAACACCTCCGGCCAGCCAACCATGCGCTGCGGCGCTCGACAACTGCAGCGCGCTTGGTTTGCACTGAGCTGGGTTTCCATTTGACGTGTGGAGCCGCCGGCTGCGTCCTGGCACTCCCAACCCGCTGCCATCTGCCATGCGATCGACTGCCGCATGCCATCTGCAATCGACTGTCGTACTTCCATCTGCGATCGGCTGCCGCAGGTCTGCCAGTTTGGGCGCATCTCCCTGAACGACATGGTCAGCATCTGGGGGCAGAGCGAGGCCGAGTGCCCGGTGAGGATAGTGTGCCTGTGGCCAACAGCTTGTGGCTTATCCTCCTTAAATGCGACGGCCAGGGCAAGCCAAGGCAGCTTGTGCCTCCTCACTTGCGGCAGCCAGGGCATGCCGAGGCGTGTCTGCAGCTGTGTGGCCGGACAGCAGTCACCCTTCCTGCTCTTCCACCGCCGCCCGCTATTGCTCCCCCGCCCCACTCCAGTTTAACGAACTTTGCTTGCTGCTGCTGCAGAGCGCCACCACCAATGTGGACCTCATCTTTGACCGCCGCCCGTCAAACGCTGCTGCTGCTGCACACAACCAATCAATCAATCGGGTTGCTTCTTCTTTCTTTGCAGAGCGCCACCACCAATGTGGACCTTATTTTTGACCGCCGCCCGCTGGAGACGGCGGTGTGCGGGGAGGCTCCCGACCTCCTGGTAAGCGTACTGTTTTACATTTTGTTGTCGCGGTATCAATAAGCCTCTGTTGTGCCGCACCATTCCGTGTTCCGGAGTGCTGGCTGATTATGCCAGCGGCACACCTGCCTCACCACAAGAAATCCTCCTCCTCCAAATGCAGGCCAACATCACCCTGCCCGACACCGCCAATGACACCGCCGGCCTGGGCGCCCGCAAGCTGCTGGCAGGTGGGCCATGTTTTTTCTGGAAAAAAAACTTCTCGAGAGTGAGGCACCGGCACAGGAGCCTAGCTGGGCCGTTGCCTACCTCGGCGGCAGGGCTGGGTGCGCTGGATGCTGGGCATGGCATGGCACCTGCGATCCATGAGCCAACAGCGGGCACTGACCCGCGCAACGCCCGCACTGCCGACCCGCAGCCGCACCGTTTGCCAACCCGGGCGGCCCTCTCTTCCTGGACGGCCCCAGCTATGATCTGAGCCCCGACCAGAACGATGTGGTTGGTGAGTGAACGGCACTGGCATGCCTGCAGGCGTGTTGTCTTGTGCTGCACGCATGTCGTCTTGTGCTGCAGCACGGTGCATGCCGCACTGCGCACCCAAGCCCCCACCAGAACGAGGTGGTTGGTGAGTGAACGGCACTGGCATGCCTGCAGGCGTGTTGTCTTGTGCTGCACGCATGTCGTCTTGTGCTGCAGCACGGTGCATGCCGCACTGCGCACCCAAGCCCCCACCAGAACGAGGTGGTCGTTGAGTGTCAAAGAAGGATTGCTTACTCTCCCTGTCATGTTTGAAGGCATGGGCCTGACCCACGAGTCCGACCGCTCCGGTTTGTTCATTGGCTGGCTTGACTGAGCACTGTTGGTCGGTTCCTTACTACCTTACTACAGGCATGGGCCTGACCCACGAGTCTGACTACTCGTTCGCGGCGCAAGACCCGGCGGAAGGCCTGATCACCGAGCGCGGTGAGCGACTGGGTTCACTTCACGCATGGGGCCCTTGTTGCCTGGGCGGGGCGATGAGCCCTTGCTGGGCTCCACCTGTACATCAGCGCACGCCTGCCCTGAAACCCCGGCGCGCAGGCACCTACACCTCCTGGGAGTGCGTGGCCGACAAGCCTGGCTGCCTCGCCCTTGCTGGCGCCCGTTTGTACATCACAGCCGCCTGCCCTGTTAACCCTGGCACGCAGGCACCTACACCTCGTGGGAGTGCGTGGCCGACAAGCCTGGCTACTACCGGGCGGCGGTCAACATCAGTGTGTACAATGCTGACGGCGAGGGTGAGCGGCCCACTTGCATGCATTTATTTTTGGCATCGCTGCCGGGGGCATGGGTGGGTTGAACCCCAGGGTCTGCAGCACTGCCTGCGCTCCTGCGTGTGTGCGCCGCAACATCACTGCGTTGTGTGTGACGCAACACTACCGCGCTGCCCCGTGGCGTCGCACTGCAGTGGTGGCCACGAAAGGTGCCGATGCCTGCGAGCTTGTTGCGCTGCCACAGGCGCTACTGACCGTGCTCCATGCGTTGCCCGCTACTGCAGTGGTGGACACCAAGGAGGCCTGCGAGTTTGGATACGTGGACGATAACAACAAGCTCAACGGCTGGTGAGCGGCTGTTGCCGGAATGTGTGGCTTGCAACTTCTCCCGGCTGCCGCCCATGGTCGAGTCCCAACAACACGCGTGTCGGCTGGTGGGCTGCCGTTCATCAGCGCCATTGCTTTGTGTACGGGGTTGAACAGCTTGCAGCTGTATTGCAGCGACCCACTGGGCGAACCAGGGTGCGCCCGCAACTCTGCGCAGCTGCCGCACCCTGCCACGCACACGCCCTGCTGCACCCCTCGCTCTTTAACAACCACCGCCCCGCCTTGTGCTCTCGCTTCAGGGCCCAGGCGGAAGGCGAGTGCCCCACAGAGACCACTGATGAGCTCCACTTCTTCCGGTGAGCCATTTTCCTCCTTCCATGTCCATTTTCCATGACCATTTTGGGGTTACAGCCTGCGCGCTTGAGCTGCATATCTTTTGATAAGCCACTCAGGCGGTGTGGTGGAAAGTTGTCGAGGGGCTGGGGTCTGGTGGGTAAATGGCTAGCTTGATGGCAGACTTGTGCCTGCTTCCTCCGTGCGCGCATGCCCTGCCGACTGGACCAACCTTCCGCTCACCTTTCCGCTCACTTCTGCTTCTCCCATGTGCCGCATCCCTGTGCAGTTTCCGGGACAATAAGAACACGTGCGGCACCTTCACCCCTCCCGCTGACAGCGGCGCTGTGGGCGACCTGATTGGCGACCTCCAGGATAATCTGGCACCCGCCCCGGCTCCCTGAGCAAGCCTGCCAGTTGGAGGCTTGCCAGCTGGAGCAGCGGCGCCCTCGGGAGCGGGGCTTGCCCCGTCACACCACAGCGCAGAGGCGGCCATTTCCACACCAGACCGCTGCGTTGCTTTCCGATTGCTGCCGCTGCCGCTGCCGCTGCTTCAGTTCCTTGTTGCTTCCTGCTGTTCCTGCTCCCCACCTAGATTCAGCTTCTGTTCAGTTTGTAAATCTATGCTATCTATGCGAGTCTGAGCATAGTTACACAAGTTGCAAGCACATCGGGAGGCATTAGGCTGAACAAGAGCAGCGGCTAGACAAGAGCAGCATGCAAGGCTGCATGTTGCAGTGAGGGGGAAAGCGGGCCCCCAGAAACGAGGCTGGTGCAGGTTTTACAAATTTGCCAAGCCTGCGCCTGCGCAGAAGCGCGCAGCCGGCACTCTGCCCACACATGGTTACAGCATTTGGTGGCCAGTCGGGCCCGTGCCTGGAGTAAGCTAAAAATGACCGGCGTCCTGCCGCTCATTTGGGAGGTGGGGGTGCGTCCCAAGAGTCAGTCACCACATGCCTGCAGAGAGGAGGGGGGAGGCGGGTGCGGGTGCAAAGCTGCTCAGGCGCTGCACACTGACCTACAGGAGAGGGGACGTGGAGCAAAGGCGAGCGACCATGGCAGGTGCGGCAGATGCAGAGCGGCAGACGCAGACTGCACATCCTCCCGAGACGCGGTTTGCGCCCTGGGGCTCAGTCACCGGCCCAAGCTTTCGAGCGCAGCGCTGAGGGGCGCAGCCTCCTTCCCGCCCAACAAAGCGCAGGCACAGCAGGCGCAGCGGGTGCAGCGCAGCAGGCCCCTCCTCACATGATGCTGTTGCCGCACTGCAGGTTGCTCAAGGAGCAGCCGACCTGGTCGTAACCGGGGAAGAAGCCGCCGCAGCGGTACGTGTATCTGCACAGAATCCCACGCAGTGCAGCCCATGTCTGAGCTCCAGAACGCGCCCTGGAAGGCAGTGCATTTGGCGCGCGAGCACAGCAGCGGAGCGTGTGACTGCAACGTGCAAGCCGGGCATGCAGCAGCACGCCTAGGGAGCGGCGGGTGAAGGACAGGGTGTGTGGCGCAGCAGCTGCACCCTGCCGGCCGACAGCACCCCAAAAGCCCACAGGGCCAGTCCACAGGGTTCTCCGGAGCAAAAACAGAGTTGGGAGGAGGTGGGCGCTGGCATGGCACAGCATGCAGTGCAGAGCCTCGCACGCAGACTGCGCACCACGTGCAAGCCGGCGCCTGCCTGCCCACCCAGCAAGACAAGTGCGCATAACTTGAACTGTGGGCGACAGTCACTTACTTTGCATCAATCCACCACGTCAGGGTGATGCCGCCGGCGGAGGTCATTGACTTGGCGTACTGGCCGCCAACCTTGGAAGGCCAAGCAGCCGTGGTGTATGGCCGCTCAATGACTGCGAGGACAAATGGGCACAGCAGGAGGCGGGTAGTTGATGCCGTCGTCTGGAAATAGAGCAGGGCGGTTGTGTGTTGGCTGGCGTGAGCTTTGCTTCTGCGTCCCCGACTGGCTGAGTGCACATGTGCAGCAGATGCTGCCGCTCTGATGCCCTGCTGCGCCAGACGCCGCATCGCAGGCTGTGCTTGCATGCTGTTCTATGCACTGCTGTCCCAAATGGCAAATACAGGGCTGCCTCCGCAGCCGGGCTTCATAGTCCCCTGCACTCACTGTGGTTGCGCAGCAGCTGCGGCACGGGACGAGGGCGAGGGAGCGCAGGGCAAATGTGTTGAAGTGAGCGCAGGGAGCAGCAAAAGAGGAAGAGCACAGCGCCAAGACAGCCAGGACTACAAAACCCTGCCTGCCATGACAGCACTGGCATCTGCAGGTGCACACCCAGCAGGGCCAATGAACACTCAGGTGCGCCACGGCGCTAGCACTCACCCCGGCGCATAGGCTGGGGTTGGCCAGCAGTAGCGGGATGCTGGTCGGGTTGGGCGCCTTCTGCCACTTGGTCCACCTGCACAGCGGTGTCATGCGCAGGGAGCCAACAGCAGCGCAGCACTTCAGTCAGGCGGCGGGAAACCCAAAAACAGCACACATGCCTGGCTGCTACATGGTCGGGTTTGCTGGGCGGGTTTGGCTGCTGCCAACCACCGCTGAGCAGTGCTGCTCTGCATCCTCACGTCAGCCAGTTCCGTCTTTCTTTAACTTGTACCCTTCCTCACTCACGTCAGCCAGTTTTGGTTGTCTGGCGCCAGGAAGGTGACCGCGAGGGAAGGATTCATGAAGAGTTTGATGACATCTGGTCCCGCCGCCTGCACGGGTTGGGAGGCAGGCAGGGCGTCTTTGGCGGCAGGAGACGGAGCACTGGCTCTGTGTGTGCAGAGAAAAGGAAACAACGGGGCCGGTCTCGAAGCAAGGTGATGCGCAGGCAAGCTAGCTGAGTTGGTACCGTACTCGTGGAAAAAAATGGTGGGAATGGTGCAGCATGGCGGGGCAGGGCCGCACAAATGCCGCTTGGCTGCTGCAAGTGCATGCCTGGTCGCACTGCACAGCTGCAGGCTGGCAGGGGGCTGCTTCATGCGAGCCGGCAGAGCATGCAAGGCAAACCCGGAACCACCAGGGCAGCCAGAAGCGCTCGCACGTCAATCATTTGCTTGGTGGTCGTCAGCCCGGCGTTGACCACACACTCATACAGGTTGGCGCCAAAGTAGCGCGTGGAAGTGGTCTGCTGCAGATGCCGGGCCTGGGCGGCTGCAGGGCAGCGCAGGAGGGCGGCCAAGTTGCGGAGCGGGGTGGCGAGGCGGCGGCAGCGGCACGCCTCCGCCTCCGCTGGCAGCCAGCGCCAGAGCGCGCGCGGGTGCCACCGCTCGCTTCACCCTACAATTGGCCTCTCGTGCAAGGTGCGGGCGAACCCTGGCCGCTGGGCGCTCGTCAGGGGTGCCGAACTCACCTGCGGCCGCTGCCAGGAGCAGCAAACAGAGCGAGGGCGCTGTGAATCGCACCATGTGCGTTGTCGAGAGTTTTGAGAACTGAGATCGGGGCGCCGGGCGCCTCACACGCTCCCTCTGCGGTATCGTGCCCGCGTCCCGCCACGCGGCACCCCCTGATGATTGGACTGCCGGCCCCGCAGAACAGCTCATTGACCTTAGCAAATTCACCGGAAATCGGCAGCGGCGGCAGCACCGCGATGCGCTGGTAAGGCCAGGTGCTGGCACCCCCTCCGGCCGGACCGCCGCCGACCGCCGGCGGCAGGTCTGCATAACCCGGGCAAAGGAAAATGGCCGTGCGTACCGTGTCCATGCTTAGTGAAACCCAATCATGTCTTCGAGCCACATGGATGCGCCCTGGCTCTGCTGCCCCAAGCTGCCGCCCGGTGCAACCCCAGCTCGGCGTGAACAGGCTCACAGCCAGTGCCACCATGACGAAATGTGGCAGCCCAGCGCCCCACAACCAGGCAGACAGGTGGCCGGACACTGCTGCCCCACTGATTACCACCGCAGTGGCCAGGGCAGCTGCCCTGCTAGCAGCCGCGCAGTAGCAGCAGCTACGGTAGCGCGGCGCACAGGCGGCGCATCGCGCAGGTTTACCAAATAATAATGGCGCGAGAGAGTTGAGCCGGGCGCAATAGTTTGGCTTGGTGTTGCGACTTGGGACAGGCGCCAGGCGCAGGTGTGCCTCCCAGCTCGCCGGGCAAAGCCATATCCCTCGCTAAGCCAGCGAGCGGACACAGCCTCTCTTGAAAGCTGCTTGCTTCTGGGCAGAAATGCTGCCTCTAATCGGTGCATCCACGCCATTGCAAGGCGCGCGCCGCGCTGGCGGCCCTGCCGCCGGCAGCGGCTGAGCGGCGCGAAAGCCGGCGAGCGTGTTTTATTGAGGTGCCTTCTCCTCCCCCTTCCTGCTTCTGTAGCACCCTACTAATCAGCTGTCATGGGTTGCAACTCGATATTGCTGGTCCTGGCCCTCATGCTCCACCTGGCCGCTACGGTGAGCCACGGCTTCACTCCGCTGCTGCCCAGTTGGTGCGCAGGCGTGCCCACACAGCTGGGCTGGCGGCTGCATTGGCAGCAGCTGATCAGGCATCAGGCCCGCAGCGGTGCAACGCGTCCACCGGACACGTGGTTGATCAGTGGTTGCATGCATGCGCCTCCTGCCGTACGTCCCTCCTGTCGGCAGGCGAGCGCACTTAAGTGGACGCCAGTGGGCCCACCCGTGGCTACTAGGGGGTGGAAAGTACTAGTGGGCCCCAGCGGCGCTGGTTATGCCGCCAGCCGCGATGGCCAATATGGTGACTGGTTCGACGAGGTTTACCGGACCACGGACGGTGGCAAGTGAGCTGATGGCGGAATAGCAAGGGGGTATCTGTGTGCCTCCAAAAGGAAGCGACCCGAAACCACGCCTGGTCCCCCCACAACTGAGGCCTGATGCCATGAGGAGGCAGGCTGGGCTAGCTACGGCCACTGGCATGCACCCAGATCTGAGCAGCCTAGTATAGTCCAGTCAGCGGAACACATACCCCAGATCTGAGCCCGACGCCCTCCTCTGGCCGCTGCACGCAGGACCTGGAAGAGTGTGCCGCTCGTCGGCATTGACGGCGTCGATGCCTTTGGGGGCCACATGATCACAGTAGGCACCGGCGCTAATGCTGGCCTGGTTGGCCTGGGCTGGGCAGCCGGCGCGTTCGGGAGCCACAGCCAGCCCCTCTGGTAAGCCCACCACATTGCCTACAACCTCAGGGCAGCGCGTTCGTGACACAAACCATGGCTGCCAGCTCAAGTCACACACCCACTCTGACGCTTCCGTGCCTCTGCTTGCAGGTGGTCGCCAGTGACCGGCAAGTGGAGCAACCACACGCTGGCAAAGCCAGCAAACGTTACTTATCTGATGATCAAGGCGCTGGTTCCTGTCCCTGGCAGCAACCAGGCGTTTGCTCTCGCCTGGGCCGACATCGACACCGTCCGAAACGGATTTGTCCTGCACTGGGGCGGCAACACAAACAGCGGGACCTGGAAGCTCATCAAGCAGGCAAGCTCGTACGTCGACGCGGCACTGGCACGTGCGGCAGGGTCCAGTGTGACGCGCGGTTCCCTTGCGCATTCCATGCTGCACACTGCATGAACACCTCAACTCACCGGAGTTTCCTGCAGGTGAACGTCGACATTGACGAACTCGTGGTCGCCAGCCCCACCGCAGCCTGGATCATCTACGGCTCTCCAGGCAAGGCAGGCCTGCATGGCGGCATGCACTCATGCTGGCCGCCATGCCAGTGTGGGGCCCTGCTGGCCTGTGTGAAAGAAAGAAAGAAAGAATACGCCTTGGGCGTGGATTGATTGCTGGCCTGTGTGCTTGTTTCCAAAGGGTGTGCGACGCGCCACAAGTCTTGACCCAGCCACACGCTCCGCCCCTTGCACGCCGCCCAGCTGACATTGACCGCTGGAATGGCGCTCAATGGGTGAAGCAGCGGAAGGGCAGCGCCGCAGATCTGTACGTTGGTGCCCTCCGGGCAGTGCCCGCGGCGGGCAGCGCGCCGCCGGCGGTATGGATCAAGGTAGTCACCGCAGAGCCAACATGGGCTGAGGCGCTGGTTCTGTGCAGCGCTACCGGCGGCTGCGCTACCAAGGTGGGCCACGCATGCGTGATGCAAGGTCTTGGCGGCCCCGCCCCCTGAGGCGCCCAGCCAGCCATGCGCACTCGCATGCCAAATGCAGCGCGCACCATCCCCGCTCTGATGCAGAAGTCGGGCTCTCGCTTCGAAGACTTTGCGGCCGTCAGCTCCAAGGTCGCGCTCGCCTGGGAGTCGGTGACGAATCCGAAGACGGGCCAGGCCACCGCGCACCTCCAGCACTATGACGGCACCAAGTGGACCAGCAAGCTCCAGATGCCCCTCGCAGACAGGTCCCTCTCGGCAATGCTGAGCATGGCCTCCGCAACCCGCGCTGTGTCGGTGTTTCGCGACTACTTGCCTGACAGCAACACTGTTCGGCTGGTCACCCACACTTGGAATGGCGCCGCCTGGACGCTGCACACCAATGCCACTTCAACAGATGTCCAGCTCTTCTACTCTAATCTGCAAGCCCTGGACTCCGGCAGCGCCTTGCTGCAACTGCGCACCAACCTGTGGCGCCTGGCCTAAGGAGCACCGCTCCGGTGTTATCTTGCAATGTGAACTGGATCTAACTTTCTATACATGCCACTCTCTTTTCTTCGCCATTGTTTGTGATGAGATTCCAATTCCCGGAGCCACAACGGTGCTTTCAGAAAGGCATGAGCAGTCTTCGTTCAATCATCCCCCCATCTAAACTCAGGCCTGCCTGTGTACTTGTTTGTTGAAGCCTCAAGCCCCGATGAAAAACGTGTGGCCAGTCTTGAATGCGCCCTGACTCTACTGTCCCAAGCTTCTACCCGGTGCAACCCCCAGCTCGCGCTCTGCGTGAACAGGCTTACAAGGGTTCACAGCACAGCCAGTGCCACCATGACGACATGTGGCAGCAGGCTGCCCCACAACCAGGCGGGCAGGTGGCCCGCCACCGCTGCCCCGCTGATTGCCGCAGCAGCGGCCAGGGCAGCTGCCCTGCTGACCCTCGAATGGGGCTGCCTGGCCGCTAAGCCGTACATCGGCAGCACACCCAGCAGGAACACAAAGCAGCGCACCCAGCGGCCCATCAGCCAGTGCACGGCCTGCAGCACCACGGCTACAAGGCCGGCAGCGATGCTGCACAGCTGCGCCTGCTGCCTGCCGGGCTCTGCTGCCGCAGCCCATGAGGCTGGCTTGGTGCTGCCGCCACTGCTTCTACCATCCTCCAAGCTGAGTGCCGCCAACATGGCTGGCAGCCCTGCCGCAGCTGCCAGCCCTGCCCCACCTGCTGCCAGCAGCTGCCATCCAATGGGCAGCGCCAGGGTCGACACCTCTCCACTGCCTGCCAGCCAAGCCATTGATGCACCGCTGCTGCCGGTACCTGCCTGCTGTCCAACCAGCCACGCTGCGACCGCGCTTGCCGCCCAGCCGATGGCATGTGCGATTGCCGGTCGCCGCCAAGCTGTGCGCCAGGCTGCCACAGGAGCGCCCTTGGCTTCTCGAGATGCGGCAAACAGCTGCAGGAAGGGCGGGGAGAAGGCTGGTCGGCGGGCCGCCCTTGTCAAGTGGCGGCGGGGGGCTCGTGCAGTCGGGCTCCAAATCGAGCAATGCCTCCTAGTCACGCCACTCGACAGCTCACGCATGGCAGTGCAATACACCCCCACCCCAGCCAGACCAGCCCACCTGGGCGAGTGCGGCCAGCAGCAGGCAGCCCGGGGGACCCAAGTAGGCGGCGATGGAGGCAAAGCGGTTGGGCGACAGCAGCACATACAGCGCAGTGGAGTGGTGCAGCCGCTCTTCCAGGTTATTAAACGTCCGCAGCACCATCTCCGCAGCTGTCAGCGCTGCGCTGGCCGCTGCATGCACCTGCGGCGTGACGGCGCTGCGGGCTGTGCTGGTGCCCTGCCGCCCGGCGGGCCGCTCGGCCACGCCATGCAGGCGCAGCGTGAGTGTGGCAGCATCGATTTGGCGGGCGAGGAAGGCGGCATGCGCCCCCGTGGGCCGCCCGCTGGCCAGCTGGCCTGCAAAGGCTGCCAGAGTACGCAGCTCCGCTGCATGGCTGCGCGCCGCTGCCGCCGCTGCCGGCCCAAAGGCGGCTGCCAGGTCAGCCCCGGCTGCAATGACGCTGCGTACGGCTGGCGGCAGCGGCGCCTCGGACGCCCTCAGAGCCGTTGGCAAGCCGGTGTGCAGATCCAGATTCCTCTTAACGAGGTAAAACAGGTCCATGTTGGGCAGCTGGCCGCCCCAGCCGTGCACTGCAATCTCCGCACTGCCTGCCGCCGCGCTGCGCACGCTGCCCGCCTCGCCGCTGCCTGCCAGCTCCAGCACCAGCGCCTGCTGCAGCGCACCCGCCCGGGGGAAGGTAAACAGGTCGAGACCGCTGCTGTAGGCTGCGAGCCAGGCCTGCAGGGGTCAGGTGGGGGGCGGAGCATGGGAAGCAAGCAACGCTGCGCATGAGGGGGCTCCGGTAGGTCCCTGCTGGCCCTCCCCAGGGCAGGACGGCAAGCAAAGGGCAGGATGGCAAGCAAAGCAGGCCCTTTCAGAAGAGAACACGCAAAGCATGCTCACGACCCGCAGCAGGAACCAAGGCAGCCCAATGCCCCATGCCGCCTGCAGGCCCACCTGTGCGCTGGCCTCGGCGCCGCAGGCCGCATCCGTGAACAGCAGCACAGCGTCTTTGGCCAGCCAGGCGCTGCTCCTCAGGTGCTGCGCAATCGCCGCTCCAGCGGCTGCCGCAAGCGCTGTCGCTCTCGGGTTGCTGGCATCCAGCGGGAGCATGAGAAGGAAGCTCTCGCCGCCGTCGCCGCGCTGTGACCGCACCACACCGTGCAGCGTGCTGCACTGTCGCAGCACTCCCTCCGCCTGCTGCTGCTGCTGCCCCTGCGTGCTGTCCGCTGCCTGTGCTGCAGCTGCCACTGGGGAGCTGCTAAAGTTGAAGCGATACAGGTCCAGGC
Organism: Chlorella sp. Dachan; assembly: GCA_006782975.1. NCBI lineage: Eukaryota > Viridiplantae > Chlorophyta > Trebouxiophyceae > Chlorellales > Chlorellaceae > Chlorella > Chlorella sp. Dachan. The sequence goes on along the minus strand of RRZL01000028.1, from coordinate 37,662 downwards.
CAGCGGGCGCAGCGGCGGCGGCCGCCACAGCAAGCGGGTCAGCAGCAGCTTCTGCGGGCAACTGCTGCAGGCGCTGGAAGGACTCTACGCAGCTGTCCACTGCACCCGACTGCCTGCAATCAGGCAACAAGAGAATGCAGGCCCAGTCAGCGAGGCCAGGGGGGTTGCAGCAGGCTGGGCGCAAGCGTGCATCGCAGCAGGGCATCTCTCCATGCCAGCCAAGCCAACCTGACCACCTCACCTGACAGTGGGCAGAGCGCCGCCGACCAGCAGCGCCTTTTCGTCCAGGTAGCACTGCTTGCCGGCCAGGGGCAGCAGCACAAATGCCGCCACGCCCAGAGCGAGCAGGGCCCATGCTGCGGGCCGCGCCTGCCGCACTGTCGCGGCGGCCAGGCGGGCGGGCAGGCGCTTGGCAGGCATGGGTGCGGAAAGGTTGAGGCGCGCTATCTGACGGTAGGGCCAGCCCGCTAGGCTTGAGGCCTGCGCTGGGCCGGCTAGGCTTGGCCGTCGGAGCAGGCGGCGGTGACTTGTGGCGGCAGCTGCGCACAGGTGGAGTGAGGGGCGCACAGCGTGATCGCCAATGATCACGTGCTCTCTGCACTTCAGACAACGTGCTGCAGGGCGGGCACACGCGCAGCTGCACCCAGTGGCGCACCTGGAAGACGCGCAAAGCGGCAGGCGCACAGGAGGCCCCACGCGCTGCAATCAAGCGATCTGCGCAATACACTAATGTGGATCGTGCATTGCGGCTCCGGGCGTTGTCGACCACCCGCATTGTCCATGCTGTGGCCAGGGGGCAGCAATTGCAAGGGCCAAGCCGTCTCGGTCTTCTAGCAGTCAAGCTGTAGGATTAGCACAAGGCGGCACGCCCTACAGAGTGTGCCGCCGCCATTCGGTGTGGCTCCACGCCTCTGAGCCCCTATCAGCTTGTGCACGTGCTCAGCATCGCTGGTAGGTTCGCTCAGTGGATCCAGACCGCGCGCCGTGGCCGCCGCCAAGCTTGCTTGCGCCGGCGCCCCAGCCGCCGCCTGCGCGAGCGTGCCGACCGGTCCCTTCCGCGGCTCTGCTTGCAGGCTGACAACAGCCTCACCAGATCCCTGAACGGCATTCTCAGCTCATCATGACGCTGCATGACGAGGTGGGACTGCGTGGGACTCGCCCTGCCTCCTGGTGCTGCCTCGCCGAGCGCCGCAGTGGCTGCTGCTCCGCCGCTCCCAACCCCACCCCCCCTCCAACTGCCCCATGTGCCCTGCTCACTTTTGCGGCGCCCCACCATTTGCTTCCAGATCGAAATCGAGGACATGGACTGGAGCGAGGAGCTGCAGGCCTTCACGTACCAGTGCCCCTGCGGAGACCTGTTCCAGATCACGCTGGATGAGCTCGCGGCAGGTGCGGGCAGGAGGAGGGCGGGCGTCAACGTCTGAAGATGGTGGTGGGAAAGTTGTTCTGTCAAGATAGGATCAGACCCTGTGTGTGAGCGGCCACTCCAGCCCCTATGCACCTGGCACCTCTGGTGGTTTCCCTGCCTGCCCCTCGCACCTCGTCGTGCAGGCGAGGAGATTGCCAAGTGCCCCTCCTGCTCGCTGTACGTGCGCGTGATTTACGACCCCCAAGACTTCCAGCAGCCCGCCGCCGTGGAGGCGTGACGCTGCCGGCTAGCTAGTTTGCGGCAGCCACCACAGCAGCCACACCTGCCGCCCGCCGCAGTGGAAGCGTGAGTCAGACGCAACCACAGCAGCTGCAGCTAGAGGTGTGTGCGGCGTATTCCCTTGCACAAACTTTGCGGAAGCGGCGTTAGATCAGTTAGGGCATTACCCAGCAGCATGGCAGCAACAGGCGGGCACAAGCAGCGTGGCAGGCCAGCCGCTGCCGCTGCCCTGCTGGCGCTGCTGGCCCTGTCGGCGGCATGTGGAGCGGCAGCTGTGGCACCGCCCAGCATGAGCAGCAGCCTGCGGCTGCCCAGCGGAGATGCCATTGGCAGCAGCGATGACGGCAGCAGCGATGCCGCCACCATTCGCAGCAGCGATGACGGCGGCAGCTGGCTGTTTGGCAGCCCTCTGGATGGCGAGGCTGATGGCAGCAGCAGCGCAGAATCGGCCAGCAGCAGCGGCAGCGGCAGCACAGCTCCCAAGGCCATCCGGCTAGCACTGGGAGATAGTGACGATGAAATGTTGGTGAAGTGGAGCACGCAGGCTGCACCCGAGCAGCCCTGCGTGCAGCTGTATGCTGCACCGCCGGCGCCTGAGGCACAGGGTGGCAGCAGTGACAGCAGAAGCGGCAGCGGCGGGGCCGTTGGTAGTGGTCTAGGCAGCGGCGGCAGGGTTGGCGACGGCGGCACTGAGCCAGAGCCACCGCCTGCGGTGCAGACTGTGTGCGGCAGCAGCGCACCCTTTGTCGAGCCGGCCACTGGGGAAGCCAGCCAGCAGCTGTCCATAGTGGTCCTGCGGGGCCTGGCGCCAGGTCAGCGGTACCGCTACCGCTGTGGCAGCGACGCGGGCGGCTGGTCGGCATGGCGCACGTTTCGGGCAAAGCGCAGCGCGGTGCAGGTCTCCTCTGCTGATCCGGTGAGCCGCGACCTGGTTGGGATGGCTGTTGGGCGCCCTTGCGATGACCGAGCAGCGTGCTGTTTCCCCTTGCCAGCTGCCTTTGAATGGCATGCAACTTTGCTCCCGTACATTCATCGCCGGGTGGCCTCATCTCCCCTGCCCCACCCCACCCTTCCCTACAATCACCTCCGGGTGGCCCCATCTCCCCTGCCCTGCCCTGCCCTGCCCTGCAGGCCCGGCTGCTGCTCGTGGGCGACATGAACTGGAAATTTACACGCATTACTGTAGCGGCAACCACCCAAGCCCTGCTTGCTGCTTCCCCCGCAGGCCCAGCTGCTGCTCGTGGGCGACATGGGTCTGTACAACTCCCGGGCCTGGCCCGCCCTGGCAGCCGATGCGGCCAGCGGTGCTTACGACGCTCTGCTGCATGTGGGAGACTTGGCCTACGACCTGGCGGGCTTGCAGGTAGGTGTGATCGGTTTGGCTGGCTGGCTGGGGGGTGACTGATGGTGGCTGCGCTGCTGCACGTGGGGGACTTGGCTTACGACTTGGCAGGCCTGCAGGTAGGTGTGACCGGTTTAGCTGTCTGGGCGGGCAGTGACTGATATTGGCTTTGCTCCTGGGCCAGGCAGGTGGCTACCCGTGGGCCAGGCATGCACGCAGGCCTGCAGATGTAGGCATGCAGGGCAGCCCCTTGCGGCCGGCTGCTCCCTGCACCAGCCACTGATGCAGCGCCCCCCTGTCAACCAGACGCATCCATGAGCTGTTGTTGCGTCCTGCCACCTCACGACTCTAGATGTATCAACTCTGCTGGCTCGATGCGCGTCAACTCTGGATGTTGCGTCACCCTCCCACCTGCAGGGCCGCCGCGGCGCCGCCTTCCTGGCGCGTGTCGAGCCAGCGGCCGCCCAGCTGCCCTACATGGTGGTGCCAGGCAACCACGAGTGGCACGCCAACTTCTCCCACTACAAGTGAGCGTTTGCTGTGCCTAGTTGTTCACTACGGGTGAGCTCGCTGCAGCGCTTGTGCTGTTCAGCTGGTTACACTAAGGCAGCAGCTGCTACCAGTGTTTGCTCCCTGCCTGCTGGGTGGCAGCCACGGTTTGGCTGCGGTTGGCTGCGCTGCTGCACCAAACCCGCCCATCCCCTTGGCCTGCTAAGCGCATCCTCCAGCCCTCCTGCCTGCCCACCCCACCCGCAGGGCGCTGTTTGACATGCCGCAGCGGCAGCGGGGCGACAACCTGTACTACTCGTTCGACCTGGGCCCGCTGCACGTGCTGGTGTACAACACAGGTGTGTTTTCCACCTGCTTGTCATAACTCTGTGGCTGGCATCTGAGCAAACCATGCTGCGCTCTTCTGAGAGGCGTGAGGCTGCCTCCGCCGGTGGATTCTTCCTGCAATTGTGTTGGAGCTGTGCTTCCCACCTGGGTCTCTCTTCTCCACTCCCCACTCCCCACTCCTCACTCGCGCCTCCGCAGAAGCCTTTTTCTGGCCCGACAGCTTTGGCGAGGCGGAGCAGCGGGCGATGTACGAGTGGATGGAGGGAGACCTGCAGGTGCGAGCCTCGCTGCTCCTCAGATGCTCCTCAGGCCGCGTGCGTTGCGCATACGATGCCCCTTCAGGCACTTGCATCGAGCAGATGCTGTGCAATTGAGGCCAGCTTTCAAGTCGGTGCAGTCCTGGCTGGTTTGTTTGTGCGCCCAGCAGCTGCCGAGGCGCCACCCAACCAACTCCCTGCCCTTGCATGGACTTCGAGCTGCACAGCGAGCTACTCTTGTTCTCGCCGGCCCAAAACTCCCCCGCCCGTGCCTGACCGTGTGCCACTCTCACGCTTGCAGGCCGCCAATGCCAACCGCGCACGCACTCCGTGGATCCTGGCGGCGGGGCACCGCCCCATGTACTGTGTGGAGGCGCACGGCGGCCGCTGCAACGCAGGTGCGGCTGGGATGCAATATGTGCTGCTGGCTGCAAGCGCGAGCGGTGATGGATCTGCAGTGGGGATCGAGGTGCTGGGGATGTTGCGCAACGGCGGCCAGCGGTGTCCGTTAGTCGAATTTGGTGTTCGTTCGGTCCTGGCTCTCCATAACAGTGGTTGTTTGTGCGCAACGGATGTGCCCCACCCCAAACCACACGTTGCAGAGCACGAGGCCTCCCGGCTGGGCATCCCCTCCGTCTGCCCCCACAACAACCCGGCCGCCTGCCGCCCGCTGCACCCGCCCGGCAGCAGCAGCAGCAGCACTACCTTCCCGATTGAGCAGCTGTTCCACCGATACGGAGTGGACCTGGCAGTGTTTGGGCATGTGCACGATTACGAGCGCTATTTTCCAGCCTTCAACCTCACAGCCTTCCCACCAGGGGGCAGCAGCGGCGGCAGCAGCGGAGGCAGCAGCGGCGGCACTGATAGCAGCCATGGCAGCAGCGGCGGCGGCCACGGCGGCGGCGGCGGCGGCGGCATCGATGATGGCAGCGGGAGTGCATTCGGCGGCTGGGCCACGGTGTGGGAGGAGCCCCGGGCCACTGTGCATGTGACCACAGGCGCTGGAGGCAACTCGGAGATGCGGGTCGGACCCGACCCACCTCCCCAGGTGGGTGCTGGCTGGGTGGGGGCCGCCTGCATTATTGTGCTGGTGCCGGTAGTTCGCTGCTGCCTTCAGCGCCGTGCGCTGCTTCAACAGGTCGCCAGGTATCAAGCTGAGAGCCTGCCACCTGTGCAGCCGGGCATCACTCACAAAACAATCGGCCACCCCGCCCGGCTGCCCCTACAGGGCCCGTGCACGCACACCGCTCCTTGGTGCGCCTTTCAGAGCGGCTATGCCCCACGCGGCGGCCAGTCTTACGACTTCTCCCACAGCCGGCTGGCGGTGTACAACGCCACCCACCTGCGCTGGCAGCAGTACAGCAGCAGCTTTGGGCGGGTGGTGGACGAGTGGTGGCTGGTGCGGCGCACGCCCCACGGCCCCTTCACTGCGCCTGCGTAGCTTGTTGGAGCCACTGTGTGGCGCCCGATCGCTGTGTTCTTTGCTCTGTTCAGTTTGATTGCTCGCCTCCCCTCCTGCTTTGCTGCTGCTGCTCATTTCATGGCCATGTGCACCCTCTGCTGCGTTTGCGCAACTCTATTGTTTCAGGTCTTGACCAAAGAAATGCAGATTGAACTGAGCGGCGGCGGGCTCGGGGTGGGGGTGTTGGGGCTGGCTGTTGTGTCAACTCAGTCCTGGCCACTGCGTATGTCATCAAGGCATCGGCTCAGTTTACAAGCACACCAGTCTATCAGCTTAGGGGAGGCTATAATAACAGCAGCACAGTGTACATAACAAGTTGCAGTCGTTGATAGCAGGTAGGCGCGATGTGTTGCAGCGCGGGGCACGGTTGTCAAAGACAGCCGGTGGTATTCCGCACAGGAGCTACTGCACCCAAAGGCTGTGCAGCAGCTGCATCATGTTGGAACAGAGGAGCTTGACCAGCAGGCGGGAGGTGTCCAAACAGCTCCACAGGCCTTCAAACTCATCCAGCATGTCATCGTTGTTATACACCATGACGACGCAGCGCAGGGCCGGCAGGCTTTGCAGGCGATCCACCAGCCGCTGGGCCCAGCCCTCCTCCAGCTGCTCCCTGAAGGAGGCTTCGGGGGTCAGCCTGTGCTTGTTGTTGGNCCAGCAGTGCTCCCAAGCGCAAGCCAGGCAACTAGGGGCTACATCAAACCCCGACGCCCTCAACCCCTGCGCACATGATGGCGATGTTGCGCAGCGCCGGCAGCTCGCTGAGCATGTCCAGGTTGTGCTCGCACATCAGTGAGGTGAGAGAGACCACAAGCCCCTGCAGGCGCGGTGCTGCGGCCAGCAGCGGCAGGCGCGGGTCGTCGCAACCAGGCGGCACCACCAGGGACAGCTCGTGCAGGGCGGGCAGCGAGCCGGCCGCCGGCTGCACTTTGCCTGCCCAGGTGATGCCTGCCAGGTGCAGAGAGGTGAGGGAGCCCAGCTGTGCAAATCCGGCGCACAAGGCCTGCTCGTGCCCATCGGCAACGGTGCTGAAGGCCAGGTCCACGTGCTGCAGGCCGGTGAGGGGCAGCAGCTGCGCTGCCACAGCCTGCCGCTCCAAGTGCATCCACCGCAGCTGCAGCGTCTGCAAGCCCGTCAGGCAGCTGAGTGTGGACTCCAGCTGCGGGGCCTGGTGCTCATCCTGACTATAGTCAACTGAGCAGGCGACCAGCTGCAGCTGCTTCAGGCCCGTTGCTGCGCACAAGTCCGTGGGCAGCTGCGAAAGCGAGCAGCGGTAGAGGGAGAGGCTGGTCAGGCTGGGCGGGATGGCGCCGGGCTCCAGACTGACAGTGATGTTGCGTCCCCAGAAGTGAACCATGCAGCTGTCGGTACTGTCTGGAGCGGGCCGCTCGCAGCCGCAGGCCACGGTAAGCTCCTGCAGGGCTGGCAGCTGGCCGCAGCTGCTGCCCAGCACTGCACCAGAGGAGCAGATGGCTAGCACCCGCAGCCGTGTGAGCGAGGGCCACCAGCTGCCGCTCAGGTCCAGGTGAGCGTCATGCACACTGCAAGCAGGAGTGATGAGGGTGTAAGGTCAGGCCGGCAAACTACGCGTTGCAGCCAGCTGGGCAAGAAACAAGCGATATCTTCCTTTAGCTGGGCTCACCCGATGATGAGGTGCTCCACACAGGCTGCCTGCATGGAGATGCCCTGCTGCAGCTGATGGATGAATGGCACCCGCTGGGCTTTCAGCGAAAGGAACAGCTCCGGCGACCCGCGGCAGGCGGCGACCAGCCAGCGCAGCACAGCTAGGGACTGCGTGCGGCTGTGGGTTGTCACAAAAATGTTGGGGCACGGGCTGCTGCAGACCAGCTGGCGCGCCGCGCGGCAGGTGGTGGAAAAGCGGTACCTGCAGGTGTAGAGGCTGGTTGATGGTTGGCAGCAGGTAGGTGCAGGGTGAAGGCAGGCGGGGTCGAGACGAGCGGCGGCGGGCGGCGGGCGGCGGCGGCGGTTGTGGCTCACCGCAGCTTGAGCGGCAGCAGCAGCAGGATGACCTCCAGCAGCATGGTGGGCAGGTGGAACAGCTGCAGGCCCGCGGGAGCGCTGGAGGCGGCGGGGGCGGTCCGGCTCGCGCGGCCGCGGCCCCGGGAGCGCGCCATGGCTGGTGTGGATGCTGGTGACGCGTGCCGGGTAGCTGGAGTCGCACCTGGAATGCGTCCAATGCCGGGCGCCTCATTCAACTGCACCGCCGCCGCTGCTGTGATGCCCCAGCAGCCGCTGCATTCATGGGCCACCCTTTGGCGCAGTGACATCTGAAGCCCTCCTCCATGTCACGCTGTAGTGCTACATAGTGCTGTCATATGAGTTTGCAACAGCATGCCACGCCCAGCTGCAGGCCGGCGGCTGAGCCGTAGCAGCTCGCCGTAGCACGTGGTTGAGCATGGCGCTGGGCAGTGCCTGTTGTCTTGCACCCCAAGCTGTGGTTGTGGGTCCGCAGAGTCCAGAAGTGGTTCCAAATCGTGTGGAAGCGCGTGGTTGCCCAGGCACACTACGGTTCTGGCAAGCATCTGGCCCTCTGCCGCTGCCGCTGCCGCTGCCGCCCGCTGCCGCCCGATCACTCAGCAGAGTGCACGGCGCAGCGCGTCGCATTCCTCCGCCTCGGCCCGTGCATCCATGGCGCCCATGCAAGCGCCTCGAGGCTGCCTCGGGGCGTGCCTCGGGGGGTGCCTCGTTCGGCTCGCCCATGGCCCTCTTCACGCCGCTGGACCCTGCAGCAAAGCGCACAAACGATCGCAAACCAGAAAGAAATCCCGGGCGCTCCACAGCGACCAGTCCAGGCAGGCAGCCTAGCTCTTTGCCGCCGCCGCTCGGCACCGCCTAGCCCTCCCTAGGCAGCTAGAGCTCCAGCCATGGCCCACCTCGCCCCCGGCACCCTGCTAAACGGCGGCAAGTATGTGCTGGTCAAGGAGCTCAACCGCGGCGGCTCGGCAGTGGTGATGGAGGCCGTGCAGGCCCTGACCGGCCGCCGCGTGGCGCTCAAGGCGAGCCGGGGGCGGTGTGTTGGTACGAGGCAGGCCGCATCCAGCTGGGTGGCCCAGCTGTGTGGCATGCATGATTGTGGGCTGTGCGCTTGTCCATACTCATGTACCCAGACTGGCCAAGCAGAGCACTCAGCCACTGCCACCCCAACCCACCCTCATGCGCCCTGCAGGTGGTGCAGCCGCCGGCGGAGCGGCTGCCGGGCGCGCTGCGCACGCACCAGCGAGAGGTGGCAGCCGCAACGGCCCTGTCCAGCTCTGGAGTCATTGCTGCCCTGCTGGACGAGTTCACCGAGCCCGGCATGCTCTGCACAGTGGTGAGCTTAAAATGGGGTCACCAACCAGCCCACGTGTGCCGCCTCGTTGTGTGCTGAGTGGGCGCGCCTCCCAGCTGCCTGCAGTGTGCGCCCTCCTGGTCCAAGCTGACCTGCTATATTCCCCTCGCCCTGCTGCAGTGGGAGCTGGTGGAGGGCATGGACCTGCTGGATTACCTCAACTCGCGCGGCGGCGTGCTGGCCGAGGCGGAGGCGGCGCCCCTGTTCGCCCAGCTCGTGCACGGCATGCGGCTCATCCACGAGGCGGGGCTGGTGCACCGAGGTGAGTGGAGTGCCTCTGACGACATCTGGGGTGTGGTTGCTGGGGCAGCCTACCTCGGCGGTGTGTTGTTGGCGTTGTGCTTGAGCCGCCAACCGCTCATGCCCGACCACCACCCCTCACACCGTCGCTATCACACCCAACCCCTGCAGACGTGAAGGGCGAGAATGTGATGCTGGAGGCGGGTACGGGGCGCCTCGTCATAATCGATTTTGGGCTGTCCAAGCGCCAGCAGTCGGCCGTCACGCTGGGCGTGGGCACCATCGACGTGAGTGTGTGGGGGGGAGGCGGGGAGGCGGGGAGGCGGGGAGGCTCGGGTGGGCGCCAGGGTGTTGAGCCGCATGCATGGCACGGGGCCGGCTGCGATGTGGCAGACCCGTTGCTGCTCCAGAAACGCATGGTACAGTCTAGCGTAGCCTCAGAAGGCTCCCTCTGCTCCCTAACCCTTGCAGTACATGCCGCCCGAGCTGCTGGGCACCTCTGCCGACTTCTCGGTTCTGAAGCACCGCCAGACCGCCAGGTCAGCGGGGGTGGGTACACCGCATAGGTTGTTCGCACTGCTGCCTGCGGCAGCAGAAGAGCTGCTGCCCTGCTGCCCCTTGCCAAGCCATAACAGCCTTCCTGACCTTTTTTCGCTCCCCTGCCCCTGCCCGCCTGCAGCTACGATGCATGCGCCGTGGATGTGTGGGCCAGCGGCGTGCTGCTCTACCTCTTCAGCACCGGCGCCTACCCGTTTGGTGAGCAGAAGTGGTTTCCGCAAGTGTCGGGCCAGCAAGGTTTTGCACTGCTTGGCCGCCTGCATGGGATGACAACGGCACCTGCCGCCACATCCACCCCGCCTGACCTGTGCCCTTGCCCTCCCCACCCCATCCCCACAGAGAACCCGGCCTGCCCCCAGAACGTGCTGGAGACGCTGAAGAACATTGCGCGCGGCACGTACCGCCAGCTGCCGGCGCACCTGTCGCCGCAGCTGCGCGACCTGCTCCAGCGCATGCTGTGCCAGGACCCTCAGCAACGCATCAGCCTGGTGCAGGTGGCGGCACACCCCTGGCTGCAGGCACACGGCGCCGCCGCCGCCGCCGCGCCTGCCGACGGCGGTGCAGCCGTGGACGTGTGGAGCCCGGCTGCAGAGGTGGCTGCTGAGGTGGCCGAGCCAATGGAGGCCGAGGTACCGCTGCCATTTGCGGCGCCCACCCCTGCCACCTTCTCTTTCGGCACCCAAGTGGAGTGCAAGCCCACCCCCCAGCTGGTCCCAGCAGCCCCCGCTGCGCCTGCTGCGCCTGCCACTCCGGCCACGCCAGTTCCCTGCACCACGCTTCCCGCCTCGCCCGCTACCCCTGACGCTGCAGCGGCGCGCCACGGGATCTTGGGTGCATTCACCAGCTGCTGGTTCAGCCGGCCGTAGAGCCGGCTCCTGTTTGTGTGCAATTGCACATGTATGCACATACACCCCGTGTCGTGAACTCATCGAGCTCCCTGCCGCAACCAAAACCCAATATGTCCTTTTGATAACGCCCGGCCGCGTGGCTGCTTCTTGCTTGCCTTCTTTTCAACGACTGTAAAGTTATGCCTGATAGATTATGATTGTAATGTAGAGTTATCCTTGCAAGTGCGCACACAGTTCACAATGCAGACAACAGCACCGGAAGCCGCAGCAGGAGCGCCGAACAGCTGCGCCCATCACAGCGAGTCCTTCACTAACCGCCCGCCTTGGATGATCAGCTTGAGCCGCTGCTCCGGCTGCTGCAGTGCTGCAATGTCCTCTAGCGGGTTGCCATCCACCAGCAGCATGTCCGCAAGGTAACCCTCCTGCAATGAAGAACAGATGCAAGTTATGAGCCAGAGCAGTGCAGCTGCACCAAGTGAAAAGTGTAGGCGCCAGCAGCCGATGCATTTGCATACACAGTGGAACGGGTACAACCCCACTAAGGGAGGCGACAGCTCACCTGCACCCTGCCCAGCTCGTGGTCCTGCATGAACAGCCGTGCGCAGTTGACGGTGGCCGCCCGCACCAGCTCCTGCAGCGGTTGGTGGCAGGCAAATTGGGGCGGTTGGAGGGGCACTAGGTGCACTTGAAGGAGCTTTCAGCACTACATGCATCGGCGGCGATGTTTGCTTGCACAACCTCCCCGACCTCCCACGTCCTTCCAGCAACCACTGCTCACCACATTCGGCAGCACCCGGGCGCGCAGCCCGAACTCGCCCAGCTGGTGCGCGTGCAGCTCGCCCAGCAAGTCGCTGCCGTAGCACATGGGGATGCCCTTGGCGTGTGCCAGACGCATGGATTCCAGCCCCTGTGCAGAGGCAGAGGCGGAGGCAGCAGGGGCAGGACGCACATGGATGCTCCGCAGCACTGCAGCGCCACACGTCCAGCGGGCGTGTGTGCCCAAAGATACAGGTCGTCCCCCCAAAGCAGCGTGCCTGCTGTACCCACCTGCTGCACCAGGCTGCCCACTTTGGCCACCAGCTCAGGGGCCATGCCCGCAGCTGCACCGCCTTCCAGCAGCCTGCAAGTAAGGAAGAGTTGGGGACTATGTCCATTGCAGGTCGCCCAACAAAAACCTGGAGGCAGAGCAGCAGCGCACGGCTTGCATGGCGGCGGCGTCTTCAACCACCCTAAGTGCCAGGCAGGCATGCTGCAGCCCAAGCATGCAGCCCAGCCCAGCTCACTGCTGGTAGGTGACAGTGGTGGGCACGAGGTACGTGCCTCGCTGCGCCATCAGGTCTGCAGCAGGGACTGGCCAGAGGTAGGCGGGTGAGGGGGGGCAACAGCAGCCACAGGCCATTCAATAACGCGAGGCGCAAACATGGAATAACCGGCGTGCTCCTGCTGCTCTCATTGTTCCCACACGCCCACCCGCCGCCGCCTCGTCCAAGCAGTTGCCGTGCTCGATGGAGCGGACGCCGCACTGCACCGCTCGTGTGATGGCGGCCGCGGTGTAGGCATGCGCTGCGGCACGGATGCATAATGAAACAGCCACCACTCAGTTGGTTGGGCATAGGGAGTTGCCGCCAGGGTTTGTGGAAATGTGCTGCGCTGCACACTCTCACTGTGGCACCAGTGACAGCAGCGCAACGTGCATAGCGGGCACAGCACCAGGCAGCAGCTGGTGCTCGCTCACCGCAGACATAGGTGCCGCAGGCCTCCGCCTCTTCCACAATCACCCGCAGCTCATCCAGCGCAAACTGGGTGTTGGTCAGCCTGCGGATTAGTGATGGGGCAGATGGTTCTGCTCGTAGGCCGAGCGGCTAGCCTGATCACAGCTGCCATTGCGTGGCACGCTCAGAGTGACAGGGTAGGGATAGCATCCGGGCGAGCACAGACCCACAGCACCGGCTATGTGGGCCACCCGGGGGCCTGCCATCATACTGTTCGATGCTGGACAGGTGTAAAGCCAGCCAGCCAGACCCCCAGCACCTGTCGGTGGGGCTGGCCACGCCGCCGGATGCCATGACCTTGATGCAGTGGGCGCCCTTGCGAAGCTCGTCCCGAGCCGCCCGCCGCACCTGCACGCGCGCACCTGAGGATGGTTGGGAAGCTGAGAGCAGCAGCAAGGCCACGCTGTCCTGTGCAATCCCTGCTGCCGCAAATGCAAACCGATGTTGTGGATCCAGATAGCGACTGCAGCAAAGCAGCCTGCTGGCCCGCACCTCTGGCACACCGTCGCACACGCGGCCAATGCCTCGCAAGGCCGCCCCACACGCGCAAAAGTCCTCTCCCCTGCGCGTAGAGCGACAGCCACTGTGCCTCAAACTCGGCATCAACAGGCGTGCATGCGGCGACATGCGCACCTGTCAGCCAGCCCTCAGTGAAGCGCATCATGCGGCTAGCACAGCGTTTCAAACTGGGGCGCCAAACTATCTCCCCCTCACCGCCGCCGACTCACTTGCCCCGCATGTCGCCGTGCCCGCCCGTCTGGCTGAGCGCGTGCCCTGTGAACAGCAGGCGCGGACCCAGGATGGTACCCTCCTCAACCGCCTGTGCAAGGCCCCAGTCTGCGCCGCCCGCGTCTCGCACCGTTGTGAAGCCGCGCCTGCGGACGGGGGTGTGGGGGAAGGATGCCGGGTGATGTGGAGGGGCGGGGATGCCACCAGTGTGCTGAGACTTGCCTCCAGCAAGCCAGCCATGGCTTGCACGTCAAAGCATGCCCCCCAGCTGCTACTTTCAGCTGGCTCAGACAGCAGCTCCTGGTTCCAACACCGCAACTGACTGACTGGTGCTCACAGAAGCATGCCCTCCAGCACCCTGGCCGCTCGAGCGGTCACCAGGCTCTCCGGCAGGCTGAGCAGGCCCGGCAGGTTGGCAGTGCAAGCGGTGACGTGGACGTGCGCGTCGCACAAGCCCTGCGGGGGCGGCGGCGGCATGGCGTGTTGCATAGCATGGCAGGCAGCAGTGGAAACGTGTAATTGAAATAATGTGCGAGCGCAGCACAATGCACGCCGCTTTATGTATCCCTCTCACCGCCGCCTCATGCACCCCTGCCTCCCCACCACCCACCGGCATGAGCGTCAGGCCCCGGCAGTCAATGTCCTGAATCGTCCATGGCCCGCACTTGGCTGGCTGTCGCACCGTGCCCGCCATCAGCGCGGCCGCTGCTTCGGCAGCTGCTGCTGCCGCTGCTTCCCCTGCCACGCCTGCGGCGGTGGCAACCTGCGCCAGCCGCTCTGCAAGCCTGAGCCGCCATGGGCGGTCAACTGCGGTGATCCTGTCATTCACAACCAGCACAGCCAGCGGCTCGGAGCTGAGCGTGCCCGCGGCTGCATCCAGCACCCGGCAGTTGCGCAGCAGCACTGCTGAAGGGCCCTGCATCGAGCTGGGTGATCTGCAGGAAGATGGGAGGGGTTGGCAGCAGGTGCAGGTGTGGCACGTGTAGCGGGAGAGCGGCGGCGGCAGGCGTGGCGGCAGCGGGGCAAGTGCTGCAAGCTGCGCTGGCTGCTTGACTAGCGCGCATCCAGCTCGCTGCTACTATTGCTGCTCACGGCGCACGAGCCCAAGCTGCTTAACGGGCCGCCTGCGTTCCCAGCCGGAGGAGCGAGCTGGTTCTTGGCCGGACAGGCAATCGAGCGCCCTCCGAATCACAAGTCTGGGCTGTAAGCAACGATTGTATGCCCTGCTGCTACTTTGCGACCCGGCAGGCGGATGGGGGCGGTGACGCCCGCTGTAGCGACCAAGTGCCCTCGGCTAGCATGCAGCGCAGCACTTGGTAGCTCGTGCAGCTCTTCATGCAGAGTTACAGTGATCAAATGTGTCAAATATATAGCGAACCGGCAGTCAAATCAAATGTACAACGGTGCAAGCAGCGGGCGAGAGGGCCGCACAGGAGCGCGCCGCAGCAACAGTGCCAGCTCAGAATGGATAGTGTGCAGCAACCAAAGCATGGCTGGAAAGGAGCGGCTGACACTCATGTGGAGTCATCCGGGCCGTCCGTCTGCCGCGTCCAGAGCCACATGTGGTCCCGCAGCTGCTGCTCGTTGGCCCCGAAAAATTGGTCCACCTGCGCAGCAATGGCACGGACGTTTAGAGGCAGAGCCGCTCGTTGGCACACTGTATGCCGCAGGCACGGACACACGGCGCAGCACATCACGGCGGCTGTGCAAACCGGATCAGCTGCAGCAGTCTCAAGTGAAGCATGCATGTGCACTAGCCGGGCAGGCGCGCCGACTAGGGCCATCCCTGCCCGTTCCCACCCAGCCCCACCTTGCGCCCCTTCTTGTAGATCGCAAAGGTGGGCGTGTAGGTGATGCCGCGCGTCTCGTCCTGCATGTAGTCCACCTGCAGCGAGCAGAAGGGTTGTGATTTCTAATTTGGGAGGCCTGCACTGTTGCAGAACAGCACAGCCCAAAGCGCGCAGGGCAGGCAGCCCCACTGTAACAGCCAACCACACAACCAGCAACCACATCAGCATGCTGCAGCACCGCCAGCAGCAGCAGCAGCAGCAGCAGCAGCACACTTGCCTGCGCGACCGCATACTTGAGCTGTGGGAACTGCTTGGACAGCGAGAGGAAGTGGGGGAACATCTGGTGGCAGTGGCGGCACCACGATGACCCAAAGTTGACCAGCGCCTGCGCGGCAGGGGCAGCAAGGACGGCATTGTGGTGCATCCGGCACAGCTGCGACCAGCAAGCGCATTGACCAATGCGCATACATCACTGGCGTCTGCAGCAACAGGCAGGCAGCAGGCTGGAGAAGCGCTGGAGAGGGCAAGCAGGAATGCGCACCGTGTCGCCGCGCCAGCGCTGCAGGTACTGCCGCAGCTGCTCGTCTGTCCGCAGGCCCGCGATGTGCGGCAGGATCTGGGTTATGTGCGCCTTGCTTGGCGGCTGCAGGGTAGCGATGCTGAGCAAAGTGACGTGAGTGTAACAGCGGCTGCACGACCAGGCGGCGGCAGCGGGCGGCAGCAGCGGCGGCGACAGCTTGCCTGCACGGCGCCATCAGGCGATGGGTTAAAGCGCCTGGAAGGCCGCTCAAACTTGTCTCGGAGCCAGTTCCAGCTCTGCTCCTCCATTCCAAGGGGACCCACTGCTCGAGGCACCGGGCCGGCACGGATGACACTGCTGCTCGCTTTAAACAACTGTGCCAATCGTCACGACAATGCTGCAATAGAAACACGCGCGAACGGAGCCCCACAGGCGCCGCTGGCCACGAAAGAGCTCATCCATCTGGCAACCCGTGCGCATGATTTACCCACACCCGGCCAGCCATCGGGTCACAATCGCGCCTCACCACATCCACACTACCGACTGAACAGCATGGCGGCAACGATGGCCGCGGCCAGCACCTTTGCGGCTGCCTGCACCAGCCATAGCCGGTCTGCCCGTCGCCCCGCGCAGCCAGCCTTCGTTTCGGCGCCTGCCCAGCGCCTGGCGTCCGTCAGCAGCATCAGCGCGGCCAGCAGCCTGGCGCCCGCCGCCGCGGTGCGGGCGCCCCGCTGCCGCGCCGCCGCCGCCGTGTCCGTCCGCAGCGAGATCACCTGTGAGCGCGCGGCTGGGCAGAGTCGATGCCTTGCAGTGGGGTGGGGCATTGGATGAGTGATGCGGTGGCTAGGCAGCAGGCAGCAGCCATGGGCAATGTCGGGGCCAATGTTGATGTCCTGTTCCCACACGCATGCATGCATGCATGCTGCTCTCCGTCTCACAGCCCGCATGCTCGCCCCCTCACCGCCTGCCCTGCTCCACACCCTACATCCGCAGATGTGATGATCAAGCCGGACGGCGTGCAGCGCGGCCTGGTGGGCGAGATCATCTCCCGCTTTGAGAAGAAGGGCTTCAAGCTGGTGCAGCTCAAGATGATGAAGGTCACCAAGTGAGCTATGGGCAAGGCTGTGCAGCTGCGTCCCCCTCTGGCGCGGGAGTGCTAGTCAGGATGGGAGGAGGGTGCAGCATTGCCCCCAGCAGATGCACGCTGTGGCTGGCCATGCATGGCTGCTGGCTGGCGCTTCTTTCCGTTCATGCATTCCACTTGCTTGCATGTCCTGCATTGCCATTCGCTCCTGCTGCCTGCATGCCACCTGCCTGCGCTGTTCGAAGCAGCGTGCCCGCTCCCCTGGTCGGGCATGCTGTCAAAAGCAGCGCAACAACAATACACGCGGCATGGCGCAGGCACATACGGGCGGACAGGCCTTGAATTGTGTGGCCCGCCCGCCCCGCCTGCGCCCCCGCCACATCCCACAATGCACACTTCACCAAAATGTGGCATGGTACATGCATTGCGCCCGGACTGCACATGCTGGTTTACAAACCCACGCTGCATGGTAGACCATGAACACGCATGGTGGTTCGTTTGTGAGGACAGACCCATCCAGTAGCTTCTAGCGTGTCTGTAAATTCTGCCATCTTGTACTGCCCCCAGGGAGGTGGCTGAGGAGCACTACAAGGACCTGAAGGAGAAGCCCTTCTTCAACGACCTCATCGGCTACATCCTGTCGGGCCCCGTGGTCGGCATGGTGAGCTAGCTGCTTGTGCTTCGGTGGGGGGCGCTGCACTCCTCTGGGGTGAAGCATGGTGCCCCGGGCGTGCCCGATGTCAGGCAATGCGTTGCTGCTTGTGCCTCATGCCTTGTTGCCACATCAGCTGTAGGCCCGCGTTCTAGGCACGTATTCGAAGGGCCGCGGCAGCAGAGGCCTGAGGGTCCTGCCTCCCCAACCTGACCTGCAACCCGCCGCAGGTGTGGGAGGGCCAGGGCGTGGTCAAGGCCGCCCGCAAGCTGATTGGCGCCACCAACCCGCTGGAGGCGGAGCCCGGCACCATCCGCGGCGACCTGTCGGTGCAGGTGGGCAGCAGCTGTGCACGCTGTAGCAGACGCCATATGCAGGCCTGCATGCGTTTGCTACACGTGTGCTCAGAAACACACAATGCGCAGCCGTGTGCTGCACATGTTGGCAGCCACCTGCAACCCGCTCTCCCAACCTGTGCGTGCTCGCTGCTGCTTGCCAACTGGAGTGCGCCTGTGCCACACCCCTTCCCTGCAGACCGGCCGCAACGTTGTGCACGGCAGCGACTCGCCCGAGAACGGCGAGCGCGAGACGGGTGCGCCTGCTGTCTGCAGTCTCCTCCCACTTTCCCACTGCAGCTACTCGTGTGGCTTGCCTCGCCTGCACTGCCTGCCAACATGCGTGGCTTCCATGGACACCGTCGGTGCGGTGGGACGCAAGCGTTCCACGAGGCCAGCATCCACATGTGCTCACCCTGCCGCTTGCCTTCCCTGCTCGGCTCCGCAGAGCTGTGGTTTGCCGGCCATGGCATTATCGAGTGGAGTGCGCACATGCAGCCCTGGCTGGTGGAGTAAACAAGCAGCCGCTGCAATACCAAATGAGCACGGCAAGTGCAGCCTGCCTAGCAACCCTCCCCTGCCCCGCCCACCCCACCCCCTCGTTGTGTGACGGCCCTCGGTCCCCGCCCGAACCACCCACCCTGCAAAACGCCCCTGCACAATTTTGATTCCTGCCGCCGGAGCGCATTGGCTCCGCCCCCATTTGGCAACCATTCTTTTCAGTGCATTCCAGTCAGTGTGAGAGGCACAGGGTGAACGAAAGGGTGAGAGATTTGGCAAGGCGGCATGAAAGCGGCGTGATGGCGAGGGGGTAGCGCAGCGTACAGCTAGTGTGCAAGGGGAGGGCAGGTAGGGATTTGGGAAAAGACAAGTGCTGGGCTGTAAAAAAGGCTATCGGGCCTTCTGGTCAGGCTGCCGGATGAGGGAAGGCAGCGCTGCAGCAGCCAAGCGGCGGCAGCAGCAGGGGCAGGTGGGCAGGGCAGGGGCAGCAGCGCTGCTGCCACTGCAGCTGTACCTCCCGTGGAGCGGGCAAGCCTCCAGCTGCGGTTTCTCAAGCTGCTGGCACGTGCATGCCTGCACCCACAGCAGGAGCTGCAGCGTCGGCTGCTGGTTGCCTGCCACATTGGGCTGGGCTGCAGCCGCTGCTGGCAAGCTGCCTATGCCCCCAGCAAGAACTCCATGGCCTGCTGCTCGTCGCCATTCGCCTTTCTCAGCGCCTCCAGCGCCTGCTCCCGCCCGAAACCCATCTCCGCTATCGCCTGCACCTTGGCCTCCAAGCCAACCACCTGCTGCTGCGCCAGAGGAACGAGGTGGGCGGGAGGAGCGGGGCGCCGTTGAGCAGCGCACTTGGGATGCCAGCTGATGGCATCCAAGATTTGGAGCGCTGCGTGAAGAGCCTGTGCACTTGCGTTACGTACTGCTGGGGACGCCGTGCATGATGGCAAGCAAGGCTACGGGTGGGGCTGCATCCACACACGCAGGTTGCAGGCAGCTGCAGCAGGCAGCTCACCGCGTGTGCATACGTCTGCGTCCACTGCTTTGCCGTGGCCTGGTACTCTGCACAGACAAGGAGCACCAAAGCAAGCTCAGCATACCACCGGTCGGCATACGACTCAGTTGCTGCACATGCTGCTTCCAGCCCAGTAATACTGCTGGGCAGCACATGCTTCAAACCGCAAGCGATCGGCAGCCCACCTGCAAGGCTGCTGAGGTACTGCCGCGCCACCACAGCGTCCTGAGGATCGTCTGGCTGCGGCGACGACAGCAGTGCCTGCGGAGCAAGGCAGCGCAATGGCAGAGCCAGTGTTAGCTTCTCTTCTTATCCTGTGTCCCACGCGGGTGGGCAGGCCTGTTCAGCCTGCCTCGTTTGCACAGGCATCCCCCTGCAGAGCACGGCAATCCCTAAACAACTGGGGCACCTGCCCGCACCTGCAGGCTGAGCAGCGCCGTCTTGAGCGTGAGTGCGGGGCTCCACTGGTCCTTCAAGATGTCTAGGCAGATGGCGCCGTTGGCGCTGGAGATGTTGGGGTGCCAGACCTGCAGCAGCAGCAGAAGTGGAGGTGACACACGCGGGTGACTCAGGCGGTACATGCGCCGACCGGCTGCCCGCCGTCCGCGCCCCGCAGGTGGGGAGAAGGGGGGCGGCTTTTGCTTGATGGCGCCACAGCCGGGTGCTGCCCAACCTTGACCTCAGCAGCCATGCAATTGGCAGCGGTGTGCCAGCAGCATGCTAGCCAGCGGCTTGCAACGCCTGCGTGGCGCTTGGCGCAGGGCAGCAAGGCACACTGCAAAGCGCCCAGCTGCTGCCTGCACCTTTGTGATGAACCGCATCTTGGGCGGCACAAAGGGGTACTGCTCATCCAGCTGCAACGGCGGTAAAGAGAGGGACAGTGATGCAAGGCCACGAGCATTATTGAGCAGCGGTGAACGGCAGCAGCAGGGACAGCACGGCGGCACGCAAGCAGATCGCGACGCCGCATGCAACATGCGCAAGCTGAAGCTCAACGCACCAGGCAGTAGATCAAACTGCATCGACATGTTGGCCAGCACCCACCTGGATGTCCACGTAAAACACGCCGCCGTCAAAGGGTGTGTCCCGCGGGCCTGCAGGGCGGCGGCAGGAAAAAACGGCGCTTGAGCAGCTGCAGCACACCAAGAAGAGGCAACCAACGCCGTTTGCCGCAACTCAGCCTCGCCCTGCCGCAGACCAAGAAGAGGCAACCGACGCCGTTTGCCGTTACTCTGCCTTGCCCTGCCGCACCGTTGAGCCGGCCAATCAGCTTCTGCAGCGAGTTCCCCTGCACCTCTATCGTCACGCCGCTCGCCTTGTCCCGCTCTATGTCTCGTATCTCCTTCTGCAGCACCGGCGGCGGCAACACAGGACGGGCAGTGAGCGGCGGCGGCGGCAGCGGCGGCGGCGCGAGACCCTGTGGCTGCAGGCGAGTCCAACGGGTCCTCCATTGCGCTGATCGCCATCTCCAGCTGAGCATCAGCACAGCAGGGCAGCCGGCAGGCGCGGCAGCGACTGGAGAGTGGCCGCGGCCCGGTCGCGGGCGGCGCACCTGCACCCTGCCCAGATCGATGGGCATGTCGGCGCTGCTGCTGTCGGGGGGCCGCCGGCGGTCGTCTGGTCAGCAGCTTGGTTTGCGTGCGCGCTGGGGCACGTGAGGATCCGGCGGCGCGCTGATCGCAATCACACTGGCGAGGGGAATGAAGAACGCGTGCCGCGCTGTGAGGCGGGGCCCCCATGTGCCGCCGCTCGCCGCGCACGCCACGACGTATGCGGCTTTGCACCGCAAAACACTGGCTATCACCATGCATGGTGCACTGCAGCATGTGCGCAACAGCTTTGCTTAGGGCTGTAGGAATGACAAGTTTCTGCTGGGCCACACCAGGAGGCACTGGGCGGTGGCAGCATGCCACAACCGTGCGCCGCCCAGGCAGCTTTTCAGTGAGTGGCAGCTTTCAAGCCATAGTTCGGCTGTTGCCCCACCTCAGGCCCGCTGGCATGGGTGGGTCCAAAGAGTGCGGGCGGCACGGCAGCGCCCCAACAGGTGGCCCAGCAGCTGCTGACGAGAAAGCAGGACTGGGCGCAATGGACCTGGTGGCTGCGCCCCGCATCTGCAGTCCCTGATGGTCTGCACCAGCTCGCTGCTGAGGGAAAGCATGTAGAGTCATTCACAGATGGAAGTAGAGGGTGTGCATGGATCATTGATGAGCAGCAGCAACACAGCAGGAGGGCAAAACACAGCACAGAGCAAAGAGAAAGCCATCAGGCGTCACACACAAGAGCTCAAGCAAGCTACGCAGGCCCAGCCGCAGGTGCGTAACTTGTTGCTTCCCTTCTTGCGTGACAGCACGAGCTTGTGCAACAGGCTGGATTCTTGTGCTTTGCAACTGCGGCTACGCCATCTGCTACCCGTCTCGTTGCGCCTTACAATCCAAGCAACAAGTGAAACTAAACCACACCCGCATTGCTGCTGTCGCCGCATCGCTTCACACCGCGTCGTCTCGAATCGGGTTCCACCCTGTCACCAGCCCGCGCTCCAGTCCATCCAGCGCCGCCATGTCCTCGCCCGACAGCTCAAACCTTAACATAGGGGCAAGGGGAGGGTGGCAAGGTGGCCAGGTGTGCGGTGGGCACGCATCGCGATGTAACCAGCACACACGATTGACCACAGCGCCCAGCATCCGCCGCAGCTGCTGCAAACACGCCCCCTGCTGGGCTGCGCTGCTGCAAAAGCTTGGAGTCGCCAACCGACAGTGGCTCTGAGCCACATTCATCAGGTGGAAAACACCCAACGCACCGCGCCCGACAAAAGCCCAACTGAACGCGTCCAAGTACTCAGCCACAAATCACGCTCAGGCGGGGGCGCATTCGCCTGCAGTGGGGGGCAGGGGCGCACGCGCGGTCGGCGTGCACGAGGAGGGGGGCACCAACTGCCAAGCCAAGCCCGTGCCGCCCTCCACGGCCGCACACACCCAATACGAGTCCACACGTGGCGCCATGCCCTCTTGACTGAGGCACACCCAGATTCCAGCCCAGACACATGGGCGGCGGGCGGGCAGGGTGCTGCCGGCTGGCTCGATCGGCTGATCGGGAGAGGCTGCCAAGCTGCCTAACGACTGCTCCGTGCAGATGGGGGCTGCAGAGCACCCCAGCTCCTTGCCTTCGACTGCGAGCGAGACAGACGGCGCTTGCAGGGCTCCCCTGCTGCTGACTGCCACGATCAGGTGGTCAGGCGATCACTGGCACGGCCCGAGGGCAGTGGGAAGTGCTGCCTGGCGCCGTGCATGGGCTGGAAACTGGCCTGCATGGGCAGGCTTGAAGGTTGGCAGGCCCGCTTGCTCGCCAACGCAAGCGTGTATTCATTGTGATACCAGCCGCGGCAGGCCAGCACCTCAGGCAAGCGAGGGCGCTCCCGCGAGCCCTTGGCAGCGGGCGGCGGGAACGCTCGTGCTGCCATGGATGTCCTGTGCACTGGGTAGCAGCAGGCGGCGCCGGAGCGGGGTGCTGGGGCCCGTGAGCGTCCCGCCCACACTGAGCCCTCCCTTGCGGAGGGGTTTGCGCCCTGCAGGCTCTGCCTGGTAGCAGTGCATGCGATGCCGTGGCATTTGCCGGGCTGGCAGGGGCGCCACCGTGACCCGCCTGGTCGGGGCACTTGGCCAGGAGCCCCACTTTACCAGCGCCCAATTGCCCTCCCTACGCAGGCTTCGTCGCACTCCACAGGCCCAGGGCTACTATCAGCAGCAGGGCGACGGGCCCAGGACGGCCCCTCGGCCGCACTCCGATGGCCTCCTTTGTCGACGAGGCCGTGTGGGCCGCCCAGGACTGGAAATGGGACGCCCACAACCTCACAGCCACCCCCGCTGACGCGCCGGCGGCCGGCAAGGCTCCGCGCAAGGGCAGCGACACCGCCGCCGCCAAGCAGGGCTGCCAGGTGCGGTACTCGCGTTTGCGCGGCTGCGGCTCCCTCGGGCCTGCCTGGGGCTGGCCAGCCACTGGACTGGCACCATGGGCAGTGCTGCTGGTGGCGGGGGCACGCCGGCGCCGCCCACCGCTCGTGTGCCTGCCCGCCGATAGTTGGGGCGAGTCCGGCGCAAGCAGTACCGCCCGTGGTTCCGCCGCCTGTGACCCCTTAGCACTCCCGGTTTTCTCAGTGGTATGTGTTGGGTTTCAGCACCCCTCTACCGACATCCATGCCTGCTGGTGGCTCTGGACCACTGGCCGCAACGGCGGCTGCCGCGGCGCCATGTGCACGCATGCCGCCGGGCTGCCACTGGCACACCGCTGCCGCGGCGGCGGCACATGTGCCCCATCTGCCGCTGCTTGCCATCCACTAAATAGTGCTCCGCCCCGCTGCCCCTGTACAGGTGGATGGCTGCACCATGGCGGTGGGCAACGGCAAGGACTACCACTCGCGCTACAAGGTCTGCGATTCGGCCGTGCAGGGTTGCGCTGCCGCGGGGTGGCGCGGCGGCGGCGGCAGGCCGGGCACGCGCTGCCGCGAGCACGTGGCCGTGCACGATGCTGCTGCCTGCCACGGCTGCGGGATGTGCCTGTGCCGTGGAGCGTGCAAGCCGTATTGCTTGGCGTGCCAGCGCCTGCCGGTTGCGTTTGTGCCTGTGCCGCTGAGCACGCCCCATGTCCTGTTGTTCTGAACGTCGATGATACCCACTGCCCCATCACCCGCAGATCTGCGAGTTCCACCTGAAGGCGCACGTGGTGCAGAAGAACGGCAGCCCGCACCGCTTCTGCCAGCAGGTGGGGCGTTGTTCTTGAATCAAGCTGATGAGGCAGGCAGCAGTTGCGTCCGCGCTGTGGGCTGCACGTCACTCGCCACGGCCGCGTGTGCCTGCCGCCGCTGTGCATGCACCCATACAGTACTTCACCGCCCGCCTCGCCGCTGACTTGTTGGCATGCGCCCGCCTGCTGCGCCTCTCCCGCAGTGCGGCAAGGTCCAGCCGCTGGAAGACTGTGGCGGTCTCCCACCTACTGTTGCTGCCTCTCAACGCCTCGCTGCCATCCCTGTTGCCTCTGACAGTGCGGCAAGTTCCAGCCGCTGGAGGACTTTGACGGAGACAAGCGGTCGTGCCGCGCGCGCCTGGACAAGCACAACGCGTGGCGGCGGCGCCAGCGCGAAATGGCGCACATGCTCAAGAAGACGGGCACCATTGACGAGAAGGTGGGTGTGTGTTGTGAGCGTTCTGGCTGGGCCCGTGGCTTGACATGGCCGGTGCTTGCAGTCCCCGACGCCCTCTGCTGCTGCTGCTGCTGCTGCTGCCGCCCTTGCCTCCAGCTTGGCGTTTGCCGCAGCTGGTGCACTCCGCTTCCCTCTACTCACGCCACTGCACTCCCACTACGCCCCATGCTTTAGGTGCTGATTGAAAAGTACGGCCTGAGCGAGGAGCAGCTGGCGCCCAAGCTTGCGCGCCTGGCCAAGCAGGTGGGCAGCCGCCGGGGGACATGCACTGAGATGCGGCTGCAGACTCGGGCGGCTGTCTGCAACATGCCCGCGCAGTTGCAGCAGGCAGGCCGCCAGGTCGCAGCTGGCTGCAGCCGGCGTGCCCCGCCGCCGCAACGTGCTTGCCCTCACTGGTGCCCAAACGTTTCAAGCCCTTGCAGGGATACACCATTAAAAAGTCTGCCAGCGCCACGGCCGATGGCACCGGCGCCGTCAGCGAGCGGGAGGGCAGCGTGAAGGGCAAGTATGGCATGGCGACCAGCTCCGCCACTGCCAGCGTGCAGGCAGCCACGAAGGAGGCTGGCACCGCCACCGCACCCGCCGCCAGCTCTGGCGGCGTGATGGCCCTGCCGCATGGCGGCACGGCCGCCGCCGCCATGGCCGCCGCCCAGCTTGAGGCGGAGCATCAGGCGCACGCGGCGGCGCTGATGCAGCAGCTGGCGATGCAGCAGCAGCTGCAGGAGGCACAGCTGGCCGCCGCCGCCATGCAGGCGCACGCGGCGGCGCAGGCCCAGGCGGCCGCCCAGGGCATGCTGGGTGGCGACCACATGCTGATGGCGGGCGGGCAGGTTGCGCCGGGCCCTGTGGGTGCTGCCGGCATGAACCTGCTGCTGGACGACGAGTTCCTGGACGAGGTGCGCGCTGCGCTGTGCATGCTGTGCTGTGCATGGTGCTGTGCATGATGTGTATGATGTGCATACTCAGCGTGATGAGTTGCCGGCTAGGTGCCCGCCCGCCTGCACAAGTGGCGCGAGCAGTTCGCGCATCTTTGCGCGGCGGCTTCCCCTGCCTGCGTGCCTGCCGATGGCCTGCAGGCGCAGCTCACCCTGCCACCCACCCTTCCACCTCTGGCTGCCCCCTGGCTTCGCCTGCAGGTGTTCAACCACTCCATCCTGGAGGGGCTGGTGCCCGGCGCAGTGCAGGGCATGGGCGGCCAGGCCACCGCCGACTTCCTGCAGGTGCGCCCGCTGGTTCGTTGTGAGCGGCGGTGGCTCGTTGTGAGCGGCAGGCTGGCAGGGGCGCTGCTTGGCCGCACCGTGCCGCGCCACCTCGCCCGCCTCTCACAGCCCGCCCCCTGCACTTCTCCCCTCCCCTCCTCCACCTCTGCAGCTGGATGCCGCCGCCGCCATGGACTTGGATGATATGGCCCAGCTGGACCAGCTGACTAATGAGCTGCTGGGGGGCCGCGCCATGGGCCCCCCTCCCGCGGCCTCCATGCCAGGAGGCCCCAACTCGCTGTGGCCCGCCCCCGCAGCACCCATGCTGCCCGCCGGCATGGCACAGGCGCAACCTTACAGCATCAGCTCCACCCCCTCCTCCTCGGACACTCTCACGGCAGCCCAGCCGCTGCCGCCGTACCTGGCGGCCCCGCCCATGCAGCCGTCAGTGGCGCGCCCCGGCTTTGGCGCATCCCTGCTGGGCGGCACGCCTTTCTCTGGCA
>RRZL01000027.1:2468662-2502597 GCA_006782975.1 Chlorella sp. Dachan | reverse complement strand
GTCATCGACTGCCCCAACCAAGACTACGTGGAGGGGCTGGCCGCCGCCGCCGCCCCCAGGGGGCGAGGCCGCCCACGGGGCCGGGGCCGGGGCCGGGGGCGCCCCAACCTGCGAGAGGCCGCCGCCGCCCCCTACCGGTACCAGGAGTACACAGACGCGACGGAGGTAGTCGACGGCGATGGCCTACAGGCGTTGTTCCAGCAGCCGGTGCCGGAGCTCCTGCAGCAGGTGGCTGCCTCCTGGAGCCGTCTAGGGCCGCGCATTGAGGGTGAGTGCATCGGTGGGTGGCTGCGGAGACGCCTGCTCCGTCGATGGCCCATGCCCCATTGATCATGCCCCACTCGTGCTCCCACCAGGGCACAACCGGGCAATCGCCAACGTCCAGCCTTACGTGCCCTACGAGGTGTACGTCGCCAACACGGTAAGGCATTGCCCTCTGTAGGCTGGGGACTGCTGCACTGCCACGCCCACCACTCGCCCGCGTCGACCTCCACATGTCCGCAGATGACGATGCTGGCCCAGGCGGACGAGCCAGGGGCGGGCGGCGGATTGCGGCACCCCCTGCTGCTGGTGTACCGCACCATGCTGGCCTTCTTCCGCGTCGAGGCCCTGCAGGGGGTCAACGGCGAGGGCATCACCGACCGGCAGGCGGCCGACGTCGAGGCGGAGGCGCGGGAGCGGTTCGAGGCCCTGCTGGTGCAGTTCCTGGCCACCCGCCAGCCGACCTGCATGTCAAGCTTCTCAGACACGTCCTACCAAAGGCGCCTTCTCGTGAGGAAGAGCATGGTTGCTTTGGTGTTGTCGATGCTTCATGCCACATGATGCTGTCGATGCATCATGCCTCGTGCCGCATGCACCCACCCCTGCCTTGCAGTCGGTCGACGCTCTCAGCTACGACGACGCCGAGGTGCCGGCAGTGCTCTCCCGGGAGGCTGCCAGCGCCCGCGTCGTCAACGCCGCAGAGAAGCGCTTCTGGCACGGCCGGCGCCTGGCCGTTGCGGCCGCCAACAACCAGTGAGTGGCATGGGATGGCTGTCGATTCATGCGTGCAATAGCCTTGGCACCCTTCACAGCGAACGCTTCCGACTGCCGCCATGTGCCCCCCTTTGCATCGACGCAGGCAGGTTCAAGCGGTCGTCGCCGCCGAGCGCGACATGGGCCTAACCTTCCTGGAGGCCGGCGCCGCCGCCACGCTGGAGGCGTACTGCCGCCAGCGGAAGCGGCGCGACCGCGACGGCCCCCCGTGGGGGCGGCCATCCTCCATGTTGGTGAGGGGGGAGGGCGAGGAGGAGGAGGGCGAGGAGGAGGAGGCGGACGGCCCAGGCGGCGGCGACGGCATTCTTCCGGGCCTGGGCAGCGACTACGACGAGGGAGATTGGGAGGACGGGGAGGACACTGAGGAGTGATCGTTGCATGTGCACATCAACGCTGACCTTGAATGAACCACCCGTTGTAACGATGCCTGTGGGCGCGGGCTGGGAAAGGCGACGACCCTGGGTCGAGCTCACGGGTCCTAAAACCCCCTATCAGAGCACGCCACCTAGGCAGCGGCGTCGACGGCAGCCTCCAGATGTGCTGCACGTGCACGCCTGTGGCGTCGACGGCGGTCGACGTTGACCCCTATCAGAGCACGCCACCTAGGCAGCGGCGTCGACGGCAGCCTCCAGATGTGCTGCACGTGCACGCCTGCGGCGTCGACGGCGGTCGCCTTTGACCCGCCATTTGGGGGGTCAAATGAACTCGGATGATTTTTCTCAAAATTTTCCCGAAATCTACTCTCCATGAGGAGTCCAAAGGTACCCTCAAAGTGACGAGATGATGCGGTTTTTTTGGTACAAGGTACAGACCCCCTATTAGCCCCTAATTTTGGGGGGTCAAATGAACTCGGATCATTTTTCTCAAAATTTTCCCGAAATCTACTCTCCATGAGGAGTCCAAAGGTACCCTCAAAGTGACGAGATGATCCGTTTTTTTTTTTGGTACAAGGTACAAACCCTCTATTAGCGCCTCTCGCAAGTGGGGTTGAACTGCGCAAGCAACATTCACACTCTTAGCGAGCGCTCATAAAGGACAGGTCACAGCACGCTGGCGACGCAAACGCAACAACCCTTAAATAAGCAGGCAAACTTGCTAGCCGTGCTACCATAAAACTAGCAACAGCCAGCACAAGCTGGAAAGACATGCTACAGCGGCAGCAGCTCGCAGGCACCGTGTCAGAAACAACACAGCAGCATCGACCCACCTG
The DNA here is from genome assembly GCA_006782975.1 of Chlorella sp. Dachan. NCBI lineage: Eukaryota > Viridiplantae > Chlorophyta > Trebouxiophyceae > Chlorellales > Chlorellaceae > Chlorella > Chlorella sp. Dachan. Next base: position 2,500,352 of record RRZL01000027.1, on the reverse strand, counting down.
CGGGTGCAAAATCACGCAGCATGCGCCAGCTTCCAAGCATTGCCCTGCCTGCAGCAGGGTGCGTCTGCAAGGCTGCGGCGCTGGGCCACAACCGGACAGGGCGCCATATTGCAGGCTGTTGTGCCGGCATGCCATACGCCTGCTGCCGCTCTCCGCACACTGCACATGCCGCTGCCCGCACCGCCGTTGCTCTCTCACCTGCAGGGGTAGCAGCAAAAGCTTACCCAGGGCAAGCAGCCAGGCATGCCGCATCATGCTACTGACACTTCAGCGCATGCGCATAAGCCAGCCCGACTACCGCACCTGGCGGGATGTGGCCGCACCCAAGTCAGCCTTCAAGTCAGCCCTCCACGGGCACTTACACTTGTGCGGCAAATGACGCTAGTCTGGCAGGACCGCAGTTGCAGGCATTGCAAACTGTCAACCTGAGCAGCGGCCCTCACAGCCAGCTGCACCATCCGCAGCCGCTGCAACATCATTACACAAAGAGGCTGCACGTGTTGGCAACCTCACAACTGCACATCAGAGAAACCAGCATACGGGGTGGGCTGCCCAGGCATGAACGCAGCTGGCGGGCCAGCGGCAGGCTGCGGGGCAAAGCCGCCTGCTGCGTAGGGAGCCGCCGGCCCAGCGACCATGCCAGGCTGCATGTAGCCCGCAGGCGCTGCTGCATACTGCTGCTCCTCGGGAATGGGCGGCGCCGCGCCGCCATGGCGAAACGCTGCAGCAGGGCCGCTGCTGTATGGAGCGGCCGCTGCGCCATAGGCAGCTGCTGCCGCCAAGGCCGCGGGTGCAACAGCAGCAGGGTCGGGCGCAAAGGCCATGCCAGGCTGGAGGCCGGAGCCCTGGCTGTCTGTGCTGTACCTGCGCTCAGCTGAGATGCGCAAAGGCGGCATGCCCAGCGAGGGCGGACCGCTGGGTGCCGCTCCCTGCTGACCCAAGCTCCCGTATGCAGCCGTTGCAGGATACGGGGCAGCAGCTGCGGCTGGCTGCTCGTGGCCCGCTGGCATCGGGGACGGCATGAGGACAGTTGACCCGCCTGCTGCTGCTGCCGGCGGCTTCCAAGCGCCAGGCCGCGGCAGCAGGCTGGGTGCCGCTGCGGCCGCAGGCTGCTGGCTGCCGTACGAGCCTGCAAGCGCGTACCGAGACACCACCGAGCTGCGGGGCGGCAGCCCTGCCTGGCTGGCAGGCGCCCCCATGGGCGGCGGCTTCTGGGGGCTGCTGCTCACACTGCCACCTGGGTACGCAGCGCCGGTAGGTGGCGGGGGCGGCAGCTGTGGGCACAGCAGGGAGGGAGTGCGGATACGAGTGATCATGGCCGGTTGACTTTCCACATACGTGTCCAGAAATCTCCAGCAGGAATTCAAAGTACAGCAGCAGTCGCGCTCGCGACTCAACAGCGCTTGCGAGAAGACCCCACCCACTGGGTACACTGCCCCGTGCGCACCTGCTCCGGCTTGGGCGGTTCTGCGCCCCGCTCCCGCCAGCACTTGAGCTCGTTGTCATAGTAAAACACGTTCTGTGGGGAGCCCGGCTGCTGGGCGGAGGCTGCTACAGGAGAGGCCTCGGCCTTTGCCCTGCGGCAGGGGAGCGGGGGCAGCGCAATCAGTCAGCCTGTTGGGCCACACCAGCATCAATAGCCAACCAGCATGACTGGCCTACAGCAGCACAGAGCAGCCATGAGCACTACAATGCCCAACCGCTGCCCAGCACCCAGCCAACACTGCGCACTTGCTGCTCTGCCCTGTCAGCATGTTCTTGATGCTGCTGACGCGGTGGAAGATGCCGCCGGCACCGCCCCCGCCGCCCGAACCGCCGTCCGCGGTGGGAGCACTGCCGCCCATCACGCTGCCGCTGCTGGCTGTGCGCTTGTGCACGGCTTCCTGCAAAAGCACCGGTGGAGCGGAAACAATGTGCTGCATCCGGCAGAACACTCCAGCAGCGCAAGGCAAGCGGCTTGGCTGGCATGCATATCTGCTCCACTCCTGCCCAAGGCCGCACCTTGCTGGCGTCGATGCTGCTGGTGCTGGGGTTGCGCGAGTGGCGTCCGCCGCCGGCGCCTGCAACATTTGGCATCGGCACCAGGGCACGTTTCGATGCAAGCTTGGCACGCTGGCGTTGCAGCGAAGCACGCACATCGGCCACTGCTGCCATGTCAGTCCAGAAGACCGCCCACCACAACGTGCCCGCTCTCCTCACCCGCTGCATCGCCGCCGCCCATCATTGCGGTGAGCCCGCGATCCAGCCACTTGCCCACGCTGCTGACCAGCGCGCCCGCAGTGAAGTTGCTGCCCAGGGACAGCTTCTGGCCCTGTTGAGGCAGGAGGGGAGCGGCAGCAGGCTGCGTCTGCTGGGTGTCATTTGCGCCCGGCCCCGTGTGCTGGATGCTAACTCAGGCGAGCCACCCGGGTGCACGGCAGCCACACAGCCGCAACAGCGAACTGCGTGTGCCTCAGTGCAGCTAGGTACAGCAAGGCATGACGCCTCACTCTGCCGCACCCACCGTGGCATACTGCTGCAGGCGGTCGCGCAGGTCGGCCGCCACAGCGCGGCACACCAGCAGCCCGGGGGGCACCTTGCCACCCAGCGCCTGTACAGAGCGGCGCAGCAGCATGCCATTGTGATCAGCAGGCGGGGGCGGGAGGCAGCGGGAGATGGCAGTGGGCACGTGCCCTGCCATCAGTTGTGTCAGCTGGCATTCCACCTTGCAGAGCCCAGCCGTTCCCACCTGCAGTGTGCGCTCCATGCTCTGGCAGTAGGCGGCCGCCTGCTGGATCAGGCCCAGCTCCGCCAGTGCGTACGCGTGCAGCAGCTTGTAGGGAACCACCGGCAGGTATTGCCCAGACAGCGCCGTGTTGCCTACAGGGCGCGGACGGTGCGGCAAGTCGTGAGGTACACATGCAGGCGGCGCGTTTCCTGTGCATGGTGTGCAAGCCCGCTTATCCAGATGCACTGCACGAAAGGAAGCAAGCCTGGTTGCAAGGCTAAAACGAGACATTGAGCCCTCCCTCAAGTCAGAGCTCACCAACGGTGCGGGACCAGGTGTACACCTCGGTGGCCAGGATGGCAGAGAGCTGAGCGCAGGCGCGCGGCCGCGCAGCAGCGTCAGTGCCCAGCAGCACCAGGGGCTGTGCAGGCGATGCAAGCTTGCCGGCTTCTGCTGAGGCCGCAGCAGGTGCGCCTGAGGCGCTGCCAGCGGCAGCCAAGTCCCAGGGCTGCAGCAGCGCACCTGCCAGCACAAAGGCAACGTGCGCTGGCAGCAGCTGCCCGGCCGCCAGCAGCTGGCTGCCCAGCGACAGCATGGCTGCCTCATCTCCGGGCGTGCGGTTTGCTGCCATCACTGCAAGGTGGCGCCGCCAGGCTGTGGAGTCGCTGCTGCCGCCCGCCCCAGGCGCAGCTGCTGAAGCTGCGGCAGGATTGAACATGCCAGGCTGCGTCTGCCAGACTGCCGCAGGTGGCGCCTCGACGGCTGGCGCAGCAGCCTCAACGGCGGCCGCAGCAGCGGCTGCAAGGGGCTGCTCTGCAGACGCGCCTCCCAGCAGCAGCAGCAGGGTCTGCAGGGGTGCCTGCTGCGCTACGCACCGCTGCACAATGGCACCTGCTGTGCCTGCTGTTGCTGCCTCGCCCAGCAGCCGCGACAGCAGCAGAGCGATGCCCCACAGCTGACCGTCCACAGCCATCCTGCAGAAGCACACAGAAGAGGTGCGTCCTGGATAATGGCAACTGGTGCAGGCAACTGGAAAACCGATTGGCGGCACAGGGCTTGTGCCGTGCAAGATGGCGGCAACACGCACGCCAGTGAGCCGCGCATCACCCGGCACAAGCGCTGCATGCCAACAGCATCAGCACGCAGGGTTCCCGCCCAAGCTCACCTGAGCGCATCCGTGCGCCGACCCTCAAGCAGCAGCTGCTGCACCTGCGCTGCCACTGCTGCCGCTGCCTCTGGTGGCGGAGCCGCTGCCGGCAGCAGCAGCTGGGGATTGCCAGCAGGGGACACCCCCTCCAGCAGAGCAGCAGCCAGCTGAGACTCAGGCGTGGAAGTGGGATCAGCCGTCTTGCCGCTGCCCTGGCCGCTGGCCGGCAGCAGGGAGTAGGGTGCACTGCTGGCGCGGCCCTGGTGTGCCGCCAGCACGCGCAGCACTAACCACAGCGTGCGGTGGCCCTCACATGAGGCATAGTCGGAGGCAGGATCAGCGCCCGCGGCATCTGCCTGCTCGGCGCAGAACTGAGCCACCTGCAGGGAGGCAGGGGACACCGCAACACAGGAGCAACGACTGAGTGCGAGTTGTGGCAGCGATGCAGACTTCACGTCAGCCCCCCAACGGCAACCGGCACAAACCACAATACACGGCAAGAACCTAAGAGAGGGGCTGTCAGGCGTGACCGCTGCAGCGCATTTCTGCAACCGCCAGCCAAGCCGATGTACTGAACTTCCGGGCGAATGCACGCCCGACCAATCTGCGCTTGCTTAGCTCCACTGCTACACCCACATCGTCCCCCCTCCGCCACACAGCCTCACCTTGTCTGGCTTGCTGCTGCTGCCCAAAGGCCCAGGGAAGCTCTCCAGAGTGCCCAGCAGGGCCGACAAGCTGGCTGTTGGGGCGCCCGGCAGCGGCTGCAGCACCTCTGGCGGGCCGCGCTGCAGGGCATGCAGCTGCAGGTGGCCTGCAGCAGTGGGGGCAGGAGAGCATGCCTCTCAAACGAGGTCCGCGCCCAATCGAGCACACAAAGCACCACAAAGCAAAGAGCCCCAAACGACACCCCGCCCCAAGGCCGCCCAGCGTGCTGCGCAAGACAGCCCGCAAGCCCCCACTTGCCTGATGGGGCCGCCAGCAGCACTCGCCCACCAAAGAGCAGCTTGCCAAAGGGTAGGGCAGGGCGGCCGTGCGGGCTGTATCCTGCAGCTGCGCCCCCTGCCGCCCCATAGCCAGGCTGCCCTGTCCCATAGCCAGCATAGCCCAGGGCAGCAGGACCGCCACCAGGCACACCGGCTGCCCCTGGCACGAGGGGCGCTGCCGGCTGCTGCTGTGGGGCAAACGGCTGGAAGGTGGCTGGCTGCGGAACGGCCCCTGCTGCTGCGGTGGCATCATGGCTCCACTGCTGTGGCGCTGGCTCAGCAGGCGCGAGCTGGTGGGGAGAGGGAGAGGGTGAGGGCGAGGGGCGCCACACTGCCGGCAGGGGTGCCGCTGGCGGCTGGCCCCAGGGCTGCGGCGGCTGTTGCTGCTGCTCAAGGTGCTGCTGCTGGTGCGGCACAAAGGGAGCCACCTCCGGGGAGGAGGACACCTGCCACGATGCCTGCATCGCTGGCGGCTCGCCGGCAGCATCTGGAGGCGGGGACGGCTGCCAGGGCTGGCGCTGCACAGCCTGCGCAGCAGGCGCCGGTGCATCAAACGGCTCAGGTGAGGGAGACGGCTGCCAGGGCTGCGGCTGCTGCTGCCAGCTGGCTGTGGGTGGGGGAGCAAACTGCGCTGGTGGCGCAGACTGCACCTCATGCTCAGGGCTGCTTTCTGCGAGCACAGGCTGAGCAGTAGGCTCAAGCCCAAAACTGTCGGCCAGGTCAGCTGCAGGCAAAGGCGGTGGCTGCTGCTGCTGCTGCCCCTGCTGCTGCTGTGCTTCAGCAGCCAGCCCCAAGCTGTCGGCCCAGTCGCTGGTTCCGGCCGAGTCAGCCTGCGCCTGCTGCTGCTGCTGCTGCTGCTGCTGCTGCTGCTGCTGCTGATACACAGGCTCAACCGCGGCGGCCTCCACAGCTGCTGCCGGCGCCTCGGCTGCCGGCTGTGCCGCTGGGCCCTCGCCTGCTGGTGTCTGGCTGTGCTGCTGCCACTGCTGTGCGTCAGCGTCCCACCAGTAGCGCCAGCCGTCTGGCATGTCGCACCAGCAGTAGCCACTCTCATCATACCAGGTGGTGGGCTGGAGTGATGGGCGGCGGAAGGGCAGTTGAATGGTGAGAGGTGGCGCAACGACTGGGGAGCACAGCTGGTGGAGTGTGGCAAGCAGCGAATACAAGGCGACTGCTCATGTTCACAATCTCGCGCTCTGCAACGCACCAGCACTGACCATACCAACCACCTTCAACACACCTCTGCACGCTGCTCAGCTGCAGGCGTAGGCTCTGAAGTCACAGGCTGCTCAGGTGCAGGCGTCGACTCTGCAGCTGCAGCCTGCGCAATAGCAGGCGACGGCTGTGCTGCTGCTGCCGCCAGCTCGTCAGCCGCAGTGGGGCTGCGGATCTCCTGCAGCAGAAGGGCGAAGGGCAAAGCCCATTTGGTTTTGGTTCCATGACAAGCAGGCATCGTGCCACTGCTTAGCGACACCACTGCTTAGCAGCACCACTGCTTCAGCAACCATGCAAACGCCACTCCAGGCAAAGCAAGACGCGGCCCCAGACCGGCTGCCAGCATGCAAGCGCACTTCCAGGAAGTCAAATGCGTGCGGGTCCTCCTGCGGTGCTGCCTGGAATCCGGAAGCAAAGGAGCCGGAGGAGGCCTGGGTGGCAGCCAGCAACTCCGGTGAGTCGAGGTCCAGCGCATCTGGCTCGCGCGGTGCCTGCTGCACCTGCTGCGGTGGGCCCACTGCCTGTGGCTGTGGCGCTGGCAGTGACTGCCCTGGGAGTTGGGCGTGCTGCCCCGCCGCCTGCTGCCACGGCTGCGGCGCCGCTGATTGAGCCACTGCAGGTGCTGTAGGAGCAGCCCCGTCAGCTGTCTGGCCAGGCTGGTCAAAGTGAGGCTGTGCTGCGGCTGCAGGCATGCCCCACTCTTCGATGCCACCGGCTGGCGGCTCAGCTGCTGGCGGCGCTGCAGGCGCTGCAGGCGGACTGGGCAGCTCCCACCCAGTGCTGTCAGACGCCTGGAAAGGCGCCGCAGTCGCCACACCCCACTGCATGGCTCCTGCCGGCTGCCAGGCGGTAGCTGGCTCTGCATCCGCCGGCTCGGACGCGCCACCTGCCCCTTGCTGGGCTGGCTGCTCGCTGGGAATGGCATCCGCCTGCTGGGCGTGGCCGCCCGGCTCGCCTACTGCTGCAGGCTGGGGTGGCGCTGCAGCCTCTGGCACTGCCTCAGGAGGGGCTGCCTCTGCTTCCACTGCTAGCGCCTCATTCGCAGCCGCCGAGGGCTGCCACATCTGTGCCTGCGGCAGCTGCCAAGGCTGTGCCTGCTCGGGCTCGTCCCATGGCGCTGCGGGTTCCGTTGCCTCTTCTGGCTGCTGCGACGCTTGCCAGGTCCCAGGCTGCGCCAGCGGTTGCTGCCAGCTGCTCTGCTGATCATAGCCAGATGTGGCTGGCTGCTGCTGCAAACCCTGCTGCGGCTGCTCCCAGGCTGAAGGCTCCTCTTGTTCCTGCGCTGCCCACTGAGGCTGGTCCTCAGCAGGCTGCTGCTGCTCTTCTCCGCCCCACTGCGCCTCAGATGGCTGCTGCTGCGGCGGCTGGGGCCACTGCTCCTGCTGCGGCTGACCCCCCCACTGCAGCTGTGAGGGCGGTGCAACCCAAGAAGCATCCGCCTGCTGTGAGCCTGCAGCGTCCTCCCAAGGCGCTGGCTGCTGAGAGCCTGCAACGTCCTCCCAGGGTGCTGCCTGCTGCGCCCAGTGTGCCTGCTGCGGCTGCGCCTCCCAGGGAACTGCTGCTGGGACGAAGTCTGAGCTGCCGCTGGCTGCAGGTGGCTCTGCAGCCCACAGCGTAGATGCTGCCGGTCCTGCCTCATAGCCGCCCGAGGGCTGTGAATAGTCAAAGGCGGGCGGCGCTGCGGTTGGCTGTGCTGGCGAGCCGAGGCCATCAAATGCAGCCGCCGCTTCGTCTGCACAGCAAAGAGGCAGTGGCAGGGTTGATGAGCTCCATGACGGTCGTGTAACTAGCAGCCGGTGGCGTGTGCATGTATGATCAGATCGCATTGCAGCTGCAGCGCTGGCTTTCACAAAGCACACAACAACACATCGTCGCCGCTTGCGCTCACCTGGCGCAGAGCCAAACAGCGGGCGGGCCGCCACTTGGAAGGAGGTGACGGGCTGGTCTGGCCAGGCCTCCTCCTCTGCAGCTGCTGGCTGTGCTGGCTGCTCGGCCTCCGCCTCGGCTGGCAGGACAGGAGCCTGGGCGCTGACATCTGCGCCTGCCGCTGCACCAGGGCCTGCCTCCTCGCCAGGCGGGGCCGGCGGAGCCGCAGGCGGCTGCGCGGCCCAGTCAAGGGGTGCAGCGGCTGACTCTGCCGACTGCTCCTCCCCAACCGCTGCAGCTGCCTCAGCGGCTGCCTCGGCGGCCTGCTGCGGGGCAAACGAGGAGCGGCGAGAGGTCGGCTCTGAGCCTCCCAGGTGCAGCACGCTGCCAAAACCGGTGCTCACGCTGCCAGAGTCACCCGAGGCTGTTGGTCGGCTGGGGCTGGGCTCCTCGCTGCTGCTGCTGCTGAACCGCAGCGGCGATGGGGCTGGCATCTGGGCCGCCTCTGCCGCTGGCTGCTGATGTGGCGGCGGCGGGGGCAGAGGCGGTCGAGCAGGCAGGGGTGCATGTTGCTCATCAGGCTGCGGCTGTGGCGGGCGCTGGTCCACCACGAACTGCTGCTGTGGCTGCCGCAGCGGAGACTGGCCACCAGAGGGCGTGCTCAGGCCGTTGCCTGCCCGCTGCTCCACTGGCGCTGCCGCGGCAGGCACTGCACTCTCTGCCAGAGGCCCGCCAGATGCAGGCAGTGCAGGCGCGGCTGGAGCTGTCGGCGAGGCTGCTGCAGACCTGGGTGACGAGGCAGCTGGCAGCACGTAGCGCTGCGCAAGCCGCGGTGACGGCGCGCCTGACGACGGGCCGGCGCTGGAGTGGCCTACCGAGGGAGGGCGCTGGTAAAAGCCGCCCATGGGAGGCGGCCCCACCGGTGCATCGTCGGCTGCCTGCTGAGCCTGCTGTGCTGGCGGCGCTGTGCTCGCTGCTGCCTTGACAGCTGCTAAAGCTGCCGCCGCCCCTGCTGCACCCGCTGCAGGCCTGGCTGCTGGCGAAGCTGCTGATGCCGGTGCCACTGCCGGAGCCTGCCATGCAGACGGAGGGCGGGCGGCAGGGCCGGCCAGCGGAGCCGCAGGAGCTGCTGCCGCTAACGGCGCGCCCCCCGCTGCCCTAGGGGACGCACCAGGGCGGCCTGCTGCTGACGCTGGGTGCAGGGCAGAGGCCCCTGCACTGCTGGCGCTGCTGCTGCGGCTCCCATGCAGCTGCTGGGGCGGGGGTTTAACAGCGGTTGCTGATGCCGCCGTCGGCGCAGCTGATCGCACCGCCGCCCCTGCTCCTGCTGCTGCTGTGGGTGTGCTGCCCCTGCTGACGGTACTCGCCGAACTGCTGCTGCGGCCCAGCATGCTGCCTGCGTACGGCTGCGCAGCTCCGGTGGGCGACACTACTGGTCGAGCAGCGGCGGTTGGCGTGACAACCCGGCTGCCTGAGCTGGCAACGCTGCCGCTCCGGCTCACGGCGTTGTCTGCTGGTGTGGCTGCTGCTGGTGTGGCTCCCGCAATGCTGCTGGCCAGCGAGCGCGGCGGGACAGCCGCTGCAGGTCGGGCCGCCGGCGTGGCTGCGGGCACGGGGCGAGCGGCAGCTACTGGGGCTGCAAGGGCAGCGCTGCTGTACGGCAGCCGCCCCGCGGCTGCTGCATGCGGCGCTGCTGCTGCAAGTTCATGCGTGGCAGGAGCAGTGGGGGCCGCTGGAGGCGCTGCTGGAGCAGGCGGCGGAGGCGGGCTGGCCACCCTTTGACTGCCGACGGCGCTCGACGGTGCGGCGCTGCCCCCGCCCTGGGCGCCGCCGTCGCTGTCGTAGGTCTCGACCTTCTTGCGGCGCTGCATCTGACCTAGAGCTGCGGGCCCTGGGGCAGCAGGGAAGGGAGAAGTGGGGGACTCAGTTGGGCGAGCTCGAGAGCACGGACGCGGGCCTGGGGGCCGCGGATCTCATGTGTGCCGCGCCGATGGCAGCCTGATCGGGGCAGCAGCGCTGCAGAGCTCGCCCCCAGCCAAAGCTCACCCGGTGGGCCGCTTCCCCAAGCCAGGACCTGTCGCAATCGACGCGCAGTAGATCTCTGAGTGAGGACGAAACACGGCAAGGCGATGGCACCCGACCGGTCTGCACCGCCGCCCGGCTGGCGCCGCACATGCCGATCGACATTGGTAGCGGGCGTAGCAGAGCCGGCTTCTTGTGGTCAGGCACTGCCGCAGTTTCATCGGAACAGGCAGATGCGTGCACCTTGCTGGCAGCACTTCTGGGTGTGTGCTGCCGTTCCGTCCTGTTCCCCCGCTCACGCACGCTTGCGGTGCTGCAAGGGTGGCCCGCTGCTGCCATCCGTGTCTGCGCCAATGCCCCAAGCTTGCACTGCAGTTAACCATGCGGTTTCAAGTTACCAGCAGCAGGCGCCTGCGGCAGCTCAGCGCCGCCCGCTTCCGAGCGCTGTGCCCGCATGGCCGCCGCTCACTCAGCTTGCAGCACCTTCGGCCCGCGCAAGGTTGTTCCAGGCAGTCAGGTACCTCACAAATGCACTGCACAGTGCTCCTCATGGCCCTCGCGGCGATGTTGGCCCGGGCCGCGTGTGGCGCCCCAAGCTTTGCCCTGCCCGGGCCGTGCTCCACCAACACTTGGAAGCCGCAATTCACGGTGCCAGAGGACCTGCGCGCCGGAGGGCTCCCGAAAACCCTCGGCCTGCTCGTCACGAGCCCCTTCTGCCCGGCAGACGCATCCCTGCCCTTTGGCAGCCCCGCCCCCGTGCTCTTCTTCTACAACGGCTTCATGGTGAGCCGCGACCAGGGCTCCCGAGACCACCGACCGTGTCGCCGCTGCCGCCAATGCTCGCTTCGGCGGGCGGGCTGTCCGCCTGTCCGACTTGCTTGCGCATCTCCTTGTGCAGAACAAGGCCTCCTGGTACCAGCGCATCGTCCACCAGATTGCAAGCTGGGGCTGGGCAGTGGTGCAGGTGCGGTGGTGATGTGCTGGCCCCACGCAAGTGTCGCTGCCGCTCCCGCTGCCGCGCCTGCAGCCTGGCCCACGCAGCCCCCCCGGCTGAATCAAGCCGTCTGCTGCCGCGCTGCAGTACGATACACCATCGTTCCCGACAGTAACCGTTGCGGCCGAGGTGCGGCTCTTCCCCTCGCTGGCCCAGGTGAGGCTGCCGCTGTCAAGTATCGGGAGTGGGTTTGACAGGGATGGACGCAGGCATTGACTGCCGCGTCCAGCTTCTCTCCATCATCTGCAGTGGGTGGCTGCGCAGGCGAACGACACTGCCAGCCCGCTGTACGGCCTGGTCGACCCACAGCAGCTGGCAACGAGCGGGCACAGCCGTGGCGGCAAGCTCGCCTCGCTCGTGTTCACAAGTGCGTGTGTCAACTCGGCAGGGAGGCTGAGGGAGCACATAGCTGTGAAGCGAAGCTGTGCTGTGTGCACCCTGCTGCTATACACCACGCCTGCTTGCTGCAGGTACGCCGTGCGCCTCATGAATACTCCCTATCCCCTTGCCCTCCACCTGCCTGAAGCCTACCCCGACCTGGTGTCTGCCGCATACCTGGTGGACCCTGTGGACCTCTCGCCCTACTCCCCCGAGTCTGCGGACAACCCATCAGGTAGGGGACTGTGGTAGGATCCAGTTGGTGAACTGGAATGCACTATTTCGCTGCTTGACCGGCAGCGGAACGCCGGTGCCATCAACCCGGCTCCCTGCTGACCCCACCCCGCAGCGGCACGTGCGCTGCGCGAGAGCGGGCTGGCGGTCGGCATGGCTGCCGCTGGCATTACCGGCAGCTGCAACCCCGTGGAGGGCAGCAGTGCCTTCATGTGGGAGGCGGCGGGCAATGGCAGCTGGCGCGGTGTGGAGCCAGGTGCGCATTGCTGGGAAGGGTGCATGGAAGCGTGGCCATTGCGGCGGCAGTGCAAGTTAAGGCGTCTCCCCAGCAGGTGCACTGCTGATTTGACTCAGCCCCTGGCGGTACTGCCCTGCCTGCAGGTGCCGCCCATGCGACGTTTGCGGATGGCGGCTGCCTGGTGAACGGCGCCGCCGACCTGCTCTGCGGCCGTGGACGTGACAGCAGAGCGCAGGCGGCGGCGCTCACATCGACCCAGGCGCTGGCGTGGTTGTGGCAGCAGCTTGTCGGAGAGCAGCAGGTGCGGTACCGAAGGTGCACCAGCGGGCCTGGGTACTGCTGCTGGTTTGCCACATGCTGTCGGACGGGAGCTGTGCTGCTAACTGCTCGACGGCGGCCAACACCTAACCGCTCCCACCAACCGCTCCAACCATCCGCAGACTGTGCCGCCCAGCGAGTCGCCGATGCCCGCATTTGTGCGCTGGGTGGCGGCGCAGCAGGTGGCAGGCACGCTCGAGTTTGAGGTTAAGGGCGAGGAGGGTGCGGCGCTGTGGACGGCCGAGGCGGCACATGCGGCCAAGGAGGGAGGGCTGGAGGCGGCGCCCCCGCTGCCCAGCGCCGCCGAGGAGGAGGCGGCATGCGCTGGGGGCGGCAGAACATGAGACCGAATGCATTGTGCACCCACTGTACTTATTGAGCAACTGCAATCAGAAGCACGAGACGAAGGCTCCTCGCAGCGTGGTTGTGCATGGGCGGCCACATGCGGCAGGCACCTGCTGCTCTGGCGGCGGCGGTGTGGGCAAGAGATCCAGGGCCTCCCGGCGAGGCCCTGCATTGCGCCTGTGTCCCTGTGTCGGTGCAGCCCATCGGGACGGGTCGCCGCAGCGCCTCGAGGCGGTTTTGCCCTCGAGGCAGTTCAGCGCTGCTGACTGCACCGCTTGCTTCTCGGTTCGTTTTGTGGAGGCGTCCCGCTAATCCAGGGGTCTCAGTCACCGCGTCTGACCGCCGCGTCGGGTGAGTCGGGGAGCGCTTCTTCTCTCCAGCGGCCTGCCGCCCACCGCCAGCCCCTGCCTGGTAGCACCGCAGTGGTGCAAGCAGATCCATAACAACGAGACAGCGTTCCGTGCCATCCCCACCCACCCCGCCGCTGCTCCGCCTTCCCCCGTCCCGCAGGCGCCCTGCTGCGCTAGCCCCGCTCCTGGCCGCCGCCCCGAGCCGCCATGTTCCGCAAGCTCAAGGCGGGGCTGGGCGGCAAGGGCAAAGCGAAGTTCCGGCTGGATGTGGCGGTGGAGCGGGTGGAAGGGCTGCCAGCGGGCGTGAGCGCGGCCCGCCTGCAGTGGGCCCGTGGCGCCAAGGTGGCCGTCACCAAGCTGGTGCCTGCCAGCGCAGGTGGGCGTGCAAAAGATAGTGGGAGGATGCTGCACATGGGGTGGCAGCAGGCTGCCGTGGCCGCTGCTGACACGAACGTCTCGCGCTTTCCATCGCACCCCACCCTCCCCCCCTTTCTCAGGCGCGGTTGCCTGGAACGAGGAGCTTAGCCAGATTGCCACGCTGGTGCGCAGCGGCTCGGGCTTCGAGCCCAAGGCCTACGAGTTCAAGCTGCAGGTGGGTGCTGGGGGTCATTTGCTGCTGCTGCTTGGCAGGGCTTCGTGTCCACGGCAGTCTGTGGCAGGCGGCAACCCACGTCGATTGCCCACCGCTGCAGCTGGGGTGAGACCACTCTCACCCGCCTCGGTGCTGCAGGCTCCGGACCGGTCCAATGCGCAGAAGCCGCCCGCCACCATCGGCAAAGCGACCCTTGACTTTGGCAAGGTGGCCGCCACGCCCGGCATGGCGCAGCAGGTGCGCTGGGGTCCTGGCAGACAGGGCTGGTGGGGACGCATGTGCTGGTTGTCGGCGGCAGCATGGGTGCAGCAGTGTAAGTGTATTGCCAACTCCTGACTGGCCACTCCCGCCGATCAACAAGCCCTGCAGATCGCGCTGCCGGTTCCGGTCCCGGGCGGCCGCGCCACGCTGCACCTGCTCGTGGGCGCCACCGAGGTGCGGGTGCTGAGCTGTTGGGATGAGAGCATGCATGAAGCGGTTGGAGGGTCATGACTGGCAGGCACTTGGCAGGTGCAGTATTGTCCTCGTCAGCCCCTTCACTGACCATCCCCATCTTGTCCCGCTGCACCCCTCCAGGTCAACTCCATGGCGCTGGACGACGACAACATGAGCGTGATGACGGGCGCCTCCGGCCTCTCCTCAACCGGCCCAAGTGAGGCGCTGGGGCTGCTGGGCAGAGCCCCAGGGTTGCTAGCTGCGCCTGTTAACGTTGGATCCGAGTCGAGTGCATGTACAGTGCCCTTCCAGTTGGCGGGCCCTGCAGTATTGCCTCCTCCCGCCCGCTGCCAGACATCCATTGCCCTGCTGTCCTGCGTCCCAATGTGCAGGCATGGTGGAGCAGGACCTGTCAGGCTTCCGCATGGAGAGCTCTCGCGACATGGGCGCAGCAGCAGCAGCAGCAGCCCCCGCCACTGCCGCCTCCCCGGTGCGCACGGCTGCGCCCTCCCCGCTGGGCGGCAGCGCGGCCAACAGCCCCCGCAACAGCGTGCAGCCCAGTGCGGTGGTGAGTGCTGAGCCGAGCCTGGTGGCCACTGCGGCCGCCGCCAGCGAGGCTGCCCGGGCCAGCAGCAGCGGCGCTGAGGTGGAGTCCCTCCGCAGGGAGGTGGAGGCCCGTGACGCGCGGTTGGCGGCGCTGCAGCAGGAGCTGGAGGCGGCGCAGCGGCAGCTTGTGGGCAGCAGCTCAGGTGCGGCAGATGCCTCGGCTGCTGTGGAGCTGCAGCAGCAGAACGCCGCCCTGCAAGGTGAGGTGGCGCAGCTGCGCTCCCAGCTGGCGTCCGCCACTGCCGCTGCAGCGGCTGCTGCCACTACAGCTGCAGTCAGGGCCGGCGGCAGCAGCGACGAAGCGGGGGCTCTGCAGGAACAGCTGGCCGCGTCGCAGGCGCGGGTGGCCGACCTGGAGCAGCAGCTGGCAGCAGGCACCTCTGGAGAGGCATCCAGCGAGGCGGCTGCCGCTGCCAAGCTGGCCATGGCAGAGCAGAAGATTGAGCAGCTCATGGTGCTGGTGCAGCAGCAGGGTGCTTCCGGCGGCAGGTGGGTAGGGCAGCAAAAGGGCATGGTTGCGGTTTGGAAGGCCAGGCATGGGCAGGTGAAGCATGCCATCTGGTGCAGCTTGGACCAAGCCTGGACGCGCCAGTCTGGAGATCCAAGCGTTCCTCACTGTCTGCCCTCCTTCACACCTGACACCTGCAGCGGCCGCGAGGCTGAGCTAGAGGCACAGCTGGCGCGTGCGGCGCAGGACGCTGAGGAGGCAGAGGCCATGGCTCAGGAGGCCATGACGCTGCTGGAGGCGGCGCAGGTGTGAATGGGGCGGCTGAGGTCTGTTGCGGTGGTGACGCAGCTGCAGCTGAGCAAAACCATATGATTGGGTTGCTTCCTGTCGACACGCAATGCCCCCAGTCCGCCCTGCTCTGTGCAGTCCGAGATTGGGACGCTGCAGGCCGCCAAGGCGGCCGCAGAACAGGAGCTTGCCGAGCTGCATCAGCAGGTGGGCGGGGTTTCAGGCAGGGGGTGCACCTGTCAGCACGTGTCAGGCCGCTCTTCCCCGCCAGTGGGCCCACTGCCGCCTGCGTCTTCTGGTGGCTTGAAACCGTGCAGGCTAGCAACCCTCGTACTGCCTCCTCTTGCACGTGCAGTCACAGGCCTCCCAGACCAGTAACAAGTGGAAGGAGGAGCGGGAGGCGAAGAAGGAGGCGGACTGGGACGCCCGCCTCAAGGAGGCGTACAAGTGAGGCTGAGGGGCAGAGGGAGTGAGGGTGGAGGTCCTGTCAGGCAGTTCATGATGCTGGCTCCAATGCACCTGCACCTGCCTGCAGCAGCATGAACCAAAGCTTGGGTGTGGGCCTCGCGGCATGTGCGGCCGCGCCTTCCTGCCCGGTTGCCCACAATGGTTGCCTGGCCTGCCCCCATGCAGGCGCATGGAGGAGTCGGTGCTGCTGGCGGAGCGCACGCAGCGCGAGAAGGACGAACTCCAGGTGGGTGTGGTAGGGCACCGGTTGTTTGGTGCTGTATGGCAGCATGCACTGGCCGTGCGTGCACACCGTTTGGTGCCCTGCTGCATTGCCCCCCTGTGGTCTCTTGGTCACACGGCCGACGCCTCACCACCTGCAGGAGCGCTTCACCGTGCTGGTGAGCGAGAAGCAGGCAATCGAGGCCAAGCTGGACCCGGACGCCGTTGACCAGCAGGTGGGATGGGTGGCAGGAGGCATACGTGGTTGTTGTTTGCCTGCTGAACTGCGGGAAGAAGCAGTTATGGTGCTGCACTCAACGATCCGGCCTCCAGACTAGGACGCAGCTGCTGAACCTCACTTTACTGTTGCATTGCCACCCTCCACGTTCTCGTTGCCACAGGTTGCGCTCGAGGTCGAGGCGGCGCGCAAAGCGGCCGAGGCGCAGGCCCGCATCGAGGTGGAGGCGCTGCAGCAGCGGCTCAGGTGCGTGATGTGGACATCCAAGGGGGGGCGCTGAGGAAGAGGCGGTAGACAGCCCTGCGCACGGGCAGCGTGTGTCCTGCAAACGCGGCTGCACTCCTTCAAACCAGCATCCGCACATTCCCCAGTGCACGCCCTGCCTGCTCCTCCCCCAAGCAGGACGATGGAGGAGTATGTGGAGGATGCAGATGCCAAGCGCCTGGCCGCAGCCTCGCGGGTGGCGGAGCTGGAGCAGCAGCTGGCGGGCGCCAAGCGCGGGGAGGAGGACACGTACAGCCAGGTGGGTCGGGGGCTGGGAGAGGATCGGCTCGGGTTTAGTTGGCAAGGGGCAATTGCGATACAGTCTAGGCCACCTAGGAGCGGGACAGGCATTGGGGCTGTGATGCTGCCGTTGACCCCCTCAGGGCCCACCACACTTGACGTGTCTGGCCGTGCGCCCCTGCCTGGTCCCTCCCTCCCGCAGGTGCGCGCCGCCGAGGAGCGTGCCGACGGCCTGTCGCTGGAGCTGCAGTACGCCCAGAGCGAGGCGGCTCGGCTGGCGGCAGAGGTGGAGCTGGCACGCGAGGCGGCGGAGCGGCGGGCCAGGTGTGTGCAGCCGGGGGCTGGGTGTCAGAACAGGTTCGCAGCGGCGTGGCATGATTGCTGGGGCGGTGCAGGCTGGCTGCAGCAAGGTTGCAGCAGCCAGACCGTTGGGCGTTGCGGCACCGGCTGACCCTGCTCCGCACTGACATTCAGCCTGGCCTCTCCCCAAATTTTCTGCAGTGATCACCAGCGGGAGATTGCAGACACCGCCAGCCGTGCCGGCCTGATGCAGCAGCAGCTGGAGGAGGCGCGAACCCAGGTGCGGATCCGCGGTGCATACCGCTGGGTAGGTCGGAAACGCTGCTGCGGACCAACTGCCCCATGTGCCCCACCCAAAGCTGCCCTTTTACTATTTCACTTTGCTCCCCCTGCCCTGCAGCTGCGCCAAGAGGCTGCGGCTGCCGGCGAGCTGCGCTCCCGGCTGATGGCGCTAGAGGAAGACCTTGAAGCCTCCAAGCTGCAGCTGGTGGCGGCACAGCAGAGCGCAGCGCTGGCTGCTGCAGCAGGCGCTGCCGGCGGTGCCGCAGTTGCCGCTACTGCTGAGGCCGAGGCGCAGCGGCGGCAGCTGGAGGCCGAGGTTGCGCAGCGGCAGCGGGCAGCGGAGGAGCGGGCAGCGCAGCTGGATGCCCTGGGCAGGTGCGCCCATGCTTTGAGCGTTGGGTGCTGTCTACGTGCAGCCGGGTCAGACGCAACGCAGGGTTGGCCTGCTGCGAGCAATGCTGCGCCCATGTTCTGTGCAGACACCATATGTCTCCGGCCACCGTGTTTGCAGGGAGCTGGCGAGTGTTCGTGCCAGCCTGGCGGACGAGCAAGCCGCGCGAGAGAGGGCAGAAGGCCAGCTGGCGGAGGCCCAGCGCGCGATGGCTGCTGGCACCTCCAGAGGTGGGTGCAGCTCTTCACATCAAGCAGTGGTGCAGACTTGGTAGCATTGTGCTAGGACGTTTGTATGCACGTGCTCTAATGGCCTGCTAATCGCACCAGCCCACGCCCGCCTCTTAAACCGTAACAGTGGCGGAGCTGGAGGCGGCCCTGGCAGCTCGCGACGCCCAGCTGGCTGCAACCCAAGAAGCGCAGCGCAGCTCCATGGCGATGCTGTCTGCCCGCGGCCGCTCCACAGTGGGCGAGGTGTGGCTGGGCATGAGCCGGGTGTGTGGCGGCAGCTTTTTCTGGGTGCAGTTAGCCTGTCCTGCTGGGCATGTGCCTGCTAGGCACAGCAGTGAACCCATCATGGCAGTGCTGCCTGCCGCCGCAGGAGGGCGATGCCGCGCTGGGTGAGCTGCGGGGCCAGCTGGAGGCGGAGCGGCGGTCGCGGGCGGCCGAGGTGGAGGCGCTGTCCACGCAGGTGGGTGGTTGAGCGCCACAGTTGATGGGGCCCCATGCCAGCTCAACGGGCCTTTGTTTCCCAGTTGTCGCATTGCACAAGGGCATTTGCGTTTGCACAACTGCACGTTGCTTTCACCGGCCTCACATTGTGAGACTCCGCCCACCACCCACCACCCTCCCTCTCCCGCCGCAGCTGTCGGAGGCGCAGGCGCTGGCGGGCTACAGCGCGGGCGAGATGGCTGAGCTGGTGCAGCAGCTGGCAGAGGCGCGGGCGGAGCGTGGCGAGGCGGCCGCCAAGCTGGCTGAGGCGCGCGAGGAGGTGGCACGCCTGCGCTCGGGTGAGGCCTGTGGTGGTCCTGTGTAGAGCCGGCAGTTTGTCTGGCTGTAAGGAAGGCTGCTGTCCATCAGACAGTGCCTGCTCCAACAGCCATGGCAGGTGACCCGTTTATGCCTGGGGCTGCCAGCGCATCACCAAAGCAGCACGGGCCTGCAGGCCTTGGCTTACAACCCACCTCTGCCCACTCACCCACCCAACCGCCCAGCCATGCACCCGCCCTGCCGCAGGCCCGGACGGCGAGCTGCGTGCGCTCATTGAGCGGCTGGAGAAGGATGTGGTGATCCAGCGCAACCGCGCCGATGTCAACGCGCTGTTCAAGGAGGAGCACGACAGGTGGGGCGGGAGGGAGGGGGTGGCAGGCGTGGGGCGGGAGGCAGGGGGGCTGCCTCCGTGCATGCTGCGCAGAGCTGTGGAAGCAGCGCCCTTTGGTATGCGTGCGCCACACTTGCGGGACCGTCAGGCGAGTCGCTCGCAACACTGGTTGGGCGCATTCCGCGCGTTGCGCCTATGCCGCCTCTCAACGGGCTGCCGCTGCGCCCACCCGCCTGCGCAGGATCGCCCAGGAGCTGGTGGAGACCAAGCTGGTGTGGGCGGAGGCGCAGGAGCAGATTGTGAAGCTGAAGCGCAGCCTGGTCAAGGCGCAGGAGAAGAATGTGAGTGAGCGCAGCCAGCCGCGGTGGGGCTAGCTGCTGCCATCAGCTGCTGCCGTGATGAGGCGGTCGTGGTTGCGGTCACATGGTGCGAGACTTGAAGGTACCATCCCGAGCGCCGCCTTTCGTACTTCGCCCCACACTTCAGGTCAAGTTCTCGGACCGCATGACCAAGATGGAGGCCAAGATGTACTCCATCGGCAACGGCACGGGTGCGCGGGCCCACTCATGCATGGTGCACCAGCTTGTTGCATGGAGTGGTGCAGTGCTGCACTGGTGCAGTGCTGCCCACACCCCAGCCGTGCTGCCACCGAAGCGTGGCCCTTTGCTTCTCACCTATCGGTCTCCTTGCCATCAACTGCTTGCAGCCGCGGGCGCCAAGAAGCTGGGGCAGAAGCTGTCGATGAAGGGACGCAGCAGCAGCCGGGACCGCGAGGGCAGCGACACGTTGTCGGCGCAGCCGTCCCCCGTGCTCTAACGTGCTCTGAGCCGCAGCCACGGCCAGCGCAGCTGTGGCAGCAGTTGGCGCAGTAGAGTGTGGATGAGCCGTGTGATGTTGATGCCTACAGCCACCAGGGCTGCAGGCCCTGTGGCGGTGGAGCGGAGGCCTGCCCATTTGGCGGCTAGCCCGGTCTGACAGCGGTAGTGGCGCTCCCCTCGCTCCCTCATTTGATAATGTAGCTAGCAGTCACCCCTCCGAATGCTATTGCCAGATGATTTGATAGATTGCCTGCGAGTTACTGTCAATCCGACAACTTGAACGTCAATGCAGTCAAGGGACCTCGCAAGTGGGGTGGGAGGTGAGCCCCTTGCCGCTGCCGCCACCAATCCGTCGCCGCCAGGTCAGCCTACAGGCGCGATCCAGGCTAGCTCGCCTCTCGATCACACGCCCCAATCACCACATGCTGCGGCTGGGTGCAGCAAGCATTGGCACGACGCTTAGGGGCTTGGCAGCTCTCTCCCACTCGTTCGCGGGCGGGGCGGCGCTTGAGGCTGCGGCGTACCACACCAGCGCGGCAGCGTGAGCTGGATAAGCGGACGCGCGCTGCTTACAAGCCACCCCGCCCGGTTGACAAGTCGCCGCCGCTGCCGCCGCCAGCCCCCACCGCTGTCGGCCCGCATCCCCACCTTGTGCTCCCCTTCCTGCCCTGACTGCCGCAGCATGAAGATCTACACCAAGACCGGCGACGGCGGCGCCAGCAGCCTGTACAGCGGCGAGCGGCGGGCCAAGGACGATGCTGTGTTTGCCGCGCTCGGCGATGTGGACGAGGTGGGGTGGCCAGCATGCCGCAGGCTTTGCCTGGGAGGCCAGCAACGGCTTGCATCATGTTCAGCGTGCACCCGGTTCTTCGGCAAGTCCAAGGTTAGCACTGCTGTCAGCAACACTTGCCCTCTGTCAGCGGCACTTGCCCTCTACTTCCACCCCTCTGCCCGCAGGTCAACTCCACGCTGGGGCTGGCCAGGGAGCATGCCCGGGGCCTGGACGCTGGGCTGGCATCCCAGGTTAGGGAGCCGGAAATTGCAGATGCAGATGCCTCAACCTGTCAAGTACTTATGCCAGATCACCGCGGTGCTGGTGCTTGGGCAAGGCGCGTCGCCGCAAGCTGCATGCGGCATTTCGCCGCACTTTGTCAGGCCGAAGGCAGCCGATAGTGACCGCCTGCCCTCCTGCGCCCCACAGCTGGAGACGATTCAGTCACGGCTGCTGGACGTGGGCGCAGCAGTGGCCACACCGCGGCCCACATCAGCTGATCACAAGCTGCAGGTGTGCGGGGTGGCTCGGTTGCGGGTCAGCCGTTGCGGTGAAGTGTCGATGTCACACAGCCTCAAACGTGTGAGCTTGGACCCCGTCTGAGCTGCCCCGCATGCCTCTGCTGCTGCAGCGTACGGCATTCAGCGATGTGCACACCGCACAGCTGGAGGGCTGGATCGACGAGATGGACAAGTCGCTGCCGCCCCTCACCCAGTTCATCCTGCCCTCGGGTGCGGACCAAGTGTATGCTGAAACGCTGAAATTGGCGGTGCGGGGTAACGGTGCCAGCACGTGCGGCGGCGTGCAGGGCATGCCTGCGAGCTGCACTCGTGGTGCAAGCTACCGCTGCCATACGCTTGTGCTGCGCGCATCTGCTCACGCGGCTGTCCCCCCTGGTCCCGGCTGTTGCTGAAGGTGGCCTGGCGGCGGCGACGCTGCACGTGGCACGCAGCGTGTGCCGCCGCGCTGAGCGCTCGGTGGTGCCCCTGGTGCGCCTAGGCCCTGTTGTTTCTGTTGTCACGCGTGTGCTGTTGGCACGGCGATGGGTGGGGGTGTGCTGTCCTGCTGCTCTGCGATGTTTGGCTGAGGCTCAACAACTGGCCCACCCTCCCCACTGCACCCATCCATGGTGCCCCACCCCAACAGGTGCGGGAGGAGCTGACCGATGCAGCTGTGGGCATTTACCTCAACCGCCTGAGCGACTACCTGTTCACGGCAGCACGCTTTGCAGCGCAGCGGGCGGGCGAGCCAGAGACGGTGTGGGTCAAGGCGGCGGCGCCGGCAGACGGCAAGGCGTGAGGCACACTGCGCTTCGGCTGATGCGGCGCCCAACCCCAGCCACATTTCATGCACTTGAGTGATTGACACACTTATCGCTGAGCGAGCACTGTGGTGCACATGTGTGTGTAAATAGCCAGATCGCAGGCACAAGCAGGTGCCGGCTGCGGTCGAGAGGCGGCAGCGCAGCACGCCCATCGGCGGGGATGTGCAGCGGCTCCCACAGCTCCTGGGCGGTGCGCGCATCAACCTGACGGCATAAAGATTGCGCTAGACAGGCGGCGAGGCGCCGTCCTCCCCCAGCTACCCGACCGAAGCGTGGAACGACGGAACGCGACGGGGCGCGCCACACCTGGCAGTAGTCATGAGCAGCGACGGTGGGCAGCGCGTCCAGGACCGGCGCAACGCCCTCCCCCTGCCCCGCCTGCCGCCGCCGCTGCTGACGTCGCCCGCCCTCCCGCTACTGCTCTGCATCAGGCAGGGGCCGGCGAAGAGGGGACGATCGACGGCGCTCGCGATCACGCTCACGGTGAGGACGGGCAGCAAGGCGGCGGACGGTTCATTGTGTTGCGGGTTCATGGGCCCAAAGTCGAGCTCATCGTGGCACTGTCCCCATCTGCGCAGGCGGCGGCGCAGCCGCAGCCGCGAGCGGCGGCGCACCTCCAGCCACAGCAGGAGCCGTGGCCGGCCTGACCGAGGCCGCAGCCGCAGCAAGGAGCGGCGAGACAGGCGCAGCAGGAGCCGGGAGCGGCAGCGCTACCGCTCGCGCAGCCACGAGTGGCGGCATGGCGGTGGCGCCCCCCGCCGCTCAGAGCAGTCTCCCTCCCGCTGGCAGCACGGTGAGGCGGGCAGGAGGGCTTTCCTGCCAGCGCTTGCCAGCGCAGCTGCTGTTGTTTGATCTGTGCACTTTCTGTTTCAGCTGCCTGCGTGCGGCTGGCGATTCTCAACCGTGAGATGCCTCTGCACCCACGCTGCGCCCACAGACCGCTACCGGAGCACCTTCACTCGTGGCGGGCGCATCAATGAAAACGTGCCGGCAGGTCTAGTTGTTCAGCCGTCTGCGCGGCTGGGCCACTACACTCAGGCGCTGCTGGGTGAGCCGGCGGGGGGTGGTGCAGCCGGGGAGGAGTTTGGACAGCGCGGTGCTGTTGGAAAGCAGTCGATGGGCAGGACTGCGGCTCAGCAGTCCATGCGCTCATGCTGCAAGCTTGCAGCTGTCCGTCATCTTAATGCTACTCCCGCACACTGCAGCCGGCTTTGACAACGATGACGAGTGGGAGGCCAACACATATGGATACGATGGCGATCAAGGGGAGGGGCAGGCGCCCTCGGCCACGCTGCGAATCACGGTGGGCTCACTCTGGGAGTTTGGCGGCACGCTGTCGTGCAGCAGGGGTGATCTGGTGCTGTGCCATGGCCATCCCACTGCCCCTGCTCCTGCCAAGCTCTGCTCTATTCCCCTTTCACTTGGGGCCGCTCCTGTGAAAGGAGCCTCCAGCGGCCAGCGCTGCGCCAGCCGCCCCAACACGGCCTGCATCAACAAACGCAGCAGGTGGCTGAATGAGCCAGCTGCTGACTGAGAGACAGCATCCGTCACGCCTGCTGCAGGGCCTGCCCGAGGATGCACGAGAGGGCGATCTGGCTGCCATGTTTGAGCCTGTGGGCGGCATCCGAGAGATCCGAGTGCCGCACGACCCCGGGAGCCAGCACTGCAAGGGCTTTGCCTTCCTGGTGGGTGGCCGATTCATGGAGGTTTGTGTTGTCAGTGATTTTGCTGGGTGCTGGGCAAGGGCGAGGAGGTTCATCCACTGGGTGGATCAAGGGGGCAGGGCGGCACAAGCACCGGGTGGACAGGGTGGCATGGCTCGCTCGTGCCCCAGGTGGGGACCACACCCTTGTGTCACCCACACTCGTGGCGCTTTCTTATCTGGCCTTGCAGGAGTTTGAGTCTGTGGATGCAGCTGCAGCACTGATGGACTCCGACTGGCGGGAGCAAACTTTCTATGGCCAGCATCGCCTGCGCTTCGAGTGAGATTTCGCTGCGCGCAGCGGGAAGACCTGCCTGCACATGGGTTATGGTGGTATGCTGGGGCTGGGCCTCCAGGCTGCCGACGCCTCGCCAGTTCACATGCAATCATCATGCGCTGCTCCTCACCCCTCTGCAGGTATGCGCGACCCCGGCAGGACACCGCTCATGCTGACTGGGTGTGCGAGCTGTGCCAGGCAGTCAACTTTGGCAGGTGGGCAGCCCGACAAGGCGCGCATGGTCCTGTCATGATCTGCCATGCTGTGCTGGCATGCCGCAGGGCGCTAGCATACACCTGCTGAGCGGCAGGTTTAGCCAGCAGGCGTGCCGGCGGCGTGCATTGCTCAACTTGCCGCAATAACGCTGCCCTCGCCCCGCAGGCGCGGCGAGTGCTACCAGTGCCAGCGGGCGCGCACGCCCGGCGCCCGGCCAGTGCTGAGCCCCGCGGACGAGCCGCCCTCGTGCATCCTCCGAGTGGCTGGCGTGCAGGTGGGAGCATTTCTGTTATTTCAATGCGATTGCAGTGGCACTGTCGCCTCTGCTGCGGCATCTGGCAGCGCCCGGATCCGCCACTGCCGCCCTACGTGCGGCCTCTGCTTTGAAGAGTGCAAGCCAGCTGCCGGTCTCACCCTGCCCTCCTGCTCTGCCTCCCCCACTGCCGCAGCCGTCAACGGATGAAGAGGCGCTGCGCTTTGCCTTCGTGCCGCACGCGCCAGGTGTGCTATCAGGCTGCATTTTTCATGCTGTGGACCGGCCAGCGCAGTCCAGGCACACTGCGTCGAGCGCCGCACAAGCTGCACGCTAGCAGGTTGCAAGCAATGATCCCCCTCCTTGCTCCGGTTGCAGTGCGCGACATCCGCATGCTGCGGGACCGCTTCACTGGGGAGCCGCGGGGCGTGGCCTACATCCAGTTCTACAGGTGAGCATTTGTTGGTGGGGCCTACCTGCCTTGGTGGGTGCTATGCATCCAGCTCAATGGTCTACGACAAATCTACCAGCAAATTTACAGGCAGTGCGGCGGTGGGCGAGCCGGCTGTGGGGAGCAGCTCGGTCGTGTTGTTGAGCAAAATGAGAGGTCTGTCTTACCAGCATGACCTCTTGTACCAGCAGGGGGGTGTCCTGCTGAAATGCCCCCACATGCTTAGACCACCTGTTCCTCACTTGCCAGCGCAAGCGGTATCCCCCACCCACCTGCAGCATCGAGGATGCAAGCAAGGCGCTGGCGGCCTGCCAAGAGCGGCGGCTGGACAGCCAGCCCGACCACCCGCTGCGCATCAGCTACGCACGGGACCGCTTTGCGGGTGACCCGCACTACCAGCAGGTGGGCTGGCTTTGATTTGGGGACAGAGCTGAAACTGTGGACGGAGCGGGCTGCTTTTCGCGGCGGATTGGTAGATGCGGTGGGCATTGCAGGTGGAGGCTTTACTCAAGGTTGCACAACCCTGCCTGCTGCATCACTGCGATTTGTGTCAGTCGCGAGTTACCTTCTCATGCATGTGCTCTCCATCGCTGCTTGCTCGACGCAGTACCTGGCGCAGCAGCAGCAGGCACCCGAAGCAGCAGCGGAGGCGGCGCTGGCCTGGGCGGGGTGGCAGCCCAAAGAGTTTGGCGGGGAGGGTGGGGCTGGGGCAGCTGCCGATGATGACGACCCGCTGGCTGCCTGGGAGCGCCAGCAGGCGGCAGAGGCAGCCGGTAATGCGCCTGGCCAAGCAGGTGCCTCGGCGCCTGAAGAGGGAGAGGTGCCTCGCCAGCCGGGCGACGCAGCTGCCATGGCGGCAGCGGAGGCAGCAGCAGCAGCCGCGGCGGCGGCGGCCCAAGCAGCAGCAGAGGAGCATTACGATCCGCTGGCGGCAGCCGCCGAGCTGCAGGGCGCAGGCGAGGCGGGGACAGGCGGCCTGGACCAGCAGCGGGCTGCGGCAGAGGCGGCTGGGTTTGTGTACGATCCCGACAGCGGCTACATGCGGGACCCGGCATCGGGCTACTACTACGATGCAAACACAGGTGGGGGCCGGGGCTGGAGCATTGATGGGCACGATTTCACGGGTGCAGCTGCCATGCCTGGGTGATGCCAGCAGTCGCACCGGCACGGGCTGCTAGCTTGGTGGCGAACCCGTTTGCCCAAGTGGCTGCGCTGACCCCGGCCTCCTCCCGCCCTACCGCCATGTGCAGGCCTGTACTGCCACCCCACGCTTCAGCAGTGGGGCAGCTACGATTTCGCCAGCGGGCAGTTCATTCCCCACGATGCGGCGGCAGGTGCGGCAGTCACTGCCGCCGCTGCGGCACCTGGTTTTAGCAGCGCAGCGGATTCAGCGCTGGCCCTGGGCGGTGCAGCGCTGTATGCCGCCAAGCAGGCTGGCCCGGCGGCGCGGCAGCAGCAGGCGGCCAGCTGGCACGCTGCGCAGCAGTGGCAGCAGGGCGACGGCAGCGCCCCTGCAGCTGCGGGCGGTTACGAGGAGCCAGCCGGCCCCGCACAGCGGCCCCGACGAGGCGCTGTCATTGGCGCCGCTGCACAGCTGGACCCCCAGGGTCTCATGATTGCAGCCCAGGCCGCCGAGGAGAAGGCTCAGCTGCTGCGCAAGCAACGAGAGATGCAGGAAGCCAAGCGGAAGCGGGCCGAGGCTCGGCGCCCGCAGCAGCAGCATGCGCAGCCGCACCCAGGCGGCGGCGCATTAGCAGCGGCGACAGCAGCGTGTGCGCCAACATCAACACCCAAGGGTGCAGTGGCGGCACAGCCAGGCGGCGGCCAGGTGCATGGCGTGATTCACGAGAGCAGCTGGGCCGCCGCACGGCGAGCACAGCAGCAGGCACAGCATGGGCGGCAGTAGGCTGCTGCATTGACTGGTCCGTTTGACGTGCATGCCATCGAGGTGCTTGCATTGCACTGTGTTAGCCGGCACGAAAGAGGCAAGGCGCCTGCTGCTGCTCTGCTCGCATTGAGCACCGGCAGCGCTGACGGGGCGGCGGTGGCTGAGATCCAGGCGGCCTGGCCAGCCCAGTGCAACAGTCCTGCTTTGCAACGTTCGACTAACAGCAGCTGGACTAGAGAGTGTGGGCACTGTAGCACTGGGGGCCGGGCCTTGGACCCTCCCGTAGTTTCACAGCCACCTCCCTACCCGGGCAGCATGGCAACCCCTGTGGGCCAGCGGATCGAGGAGCACGTGCCGGCGCCGCCGCGGCCTGGCGAGCCGATTGCAGGCGCGCCGCCGCCACTGTGTGCCGCCGCTTAGCCGCCCAGCTGCCGCCCAGCTCAGGCACTGAGCCTGAGCGTGCAACGCACATCATTGCAACGCCATGTGACCTGGAACCTCGCAAGCAAGTTATTGCCGCCTGTCTTCTGCCACAGGCTCACCGGCGCCACCGCCGACCGCCTTCCCCGCCGGCGGCGGCCGCTATGCTGGCGAGCCAATCAGCCGCCTGCCCGGGGCGCAGGAGGAGGAGGAGGCATACGAGGGCAGGACGGTGGCGGGCTTGCACATCCCAGGTGAGCGTTGTGAATGCTGTGAGCCCGGCTGCCCTGTCGGGAGCGGGAGCATCAACACAATGGCAATGGCAGCAGCGGCGGCAGCAGCCGGTGCCCCCTGCACTTCTCACCTTGAGGTGCTCCCTGCCCGCCCACCCAACCATCCCTCGGCAGGCGCCTCCACGCTGTACAGCCTGCTGGGCATCCTGCTGCTCGCGGCAGGCCTGCTGTCAATCATCATGCCCTACAAGGTGGGCTGGTGATCGAGCAACGCAGCACGGGGCGGGGATGCATCGCAACCCGCCACCAGCACAGCAGAGCTCAAGCGGCATAGTATGACTTGCCTCCTCCGCTGCGAGCCGTCTGTTTCACCTGCCGCCGCACCGACCCTCCCCCCATCAAACCCCTCGCAGCTGACGGACCTGTTCTTCCGCAACATGCACCTGCCGCACAAGTACGAGGACATCGGTGAGGGCGCCTGCTCCCCAGCAAGCATGCTTCCAGCGCATGACCGCCAGGAGGCCGCTGTCCCGCCGCTCACCTCGCCATCGCCGAAACGCCGGGAGTTGTTTATGCCTGCCGCCTGCTGCAACACCTCCTGCATGTGCAGACCTGCTGTTTGAGGAGCTGTGGCGCATCCTGGGCGCCTGCCTCCTCACCGGCGCCGTCACCTGCTACGCCGTCAAGGTGCCTGCGCCCACGCTGTTTGTGGAGGGAAGCGCTCCGCCGGGCTGCTGTCCAGCGGCTCCTGCTGCTGCTGGGCTCGAGATGTCAAATGTCTGCTGGTGCTGGAGCCCCGCCTGTCCACAAATGACACTGCTGCATGCCGTCCACGGCAAGCCACTTAAGGCTACGATCCCCACCCCAGCTGCCGTCCCCTCCCCTCCCTGCCTCCCAACAGATCGGCGCCGACCGCCAGCTGCTGAACAATCCCAGCGTGCAGCGCCTGCAGCACGGCCTGCTGTGGTTTGCGCTGCTGGCGGTGATGCTGCACCTGGTGCACCTGCTCTTCGTCAAGACGCTCACCCTGTGGGGCCTGCTCATCGGTGGGCGGGTGTGGGGCAGGGAGGATGGTCGTGGGGCAGGGCGGATGGGCAGATCACCGCTCGCGTGTTGCCCAGCCGCCGCTGCCCTCAACATCCGTGAAGCGCACAGTGCCAGCGCGCACTTCCTAGTACCATCCAGCGCCACACAGTGCACCTGCATTGTGCCATCCACCCTGCCGATCCGCAGGCGCTGTGGTGATGGGCCCGCTGGTGCTGCTGCCCTCGGTGCACCTGGGCCTGAGCGGCGGGTTTGTGTTCACCGGAGAGGTGAGCGGGGAGGGAGGCTGTTCAGGCAGCCACGCAGTTGCGCACGCAGGTGTGGTGGGATGCAGGTAGTGCGTTTGGTTGTGCGGCGCGGCCGCAAACCGCACCGCCGCTGCCGCCAATCCAGCGGCTTCACCAGCGCCAACCTATGTGCTGCCACGCCACAACTCCCCATCCGCTGCCCTTCTGCCTCCCGGCAACACACTCGCAGGCGCTGAACGCCTGCTTCCGCAACATCTTTGCACCCCGCCGCGTGAACCGTGAGCTGCGGGGGCAGAGTTGGGGCGGGGAGGGCGGAGCTCTGCTGGGCACAGGGCTGTGCCGGAGGCAGCCGCCCCTTGAAGCGTTCCTGCGGCGACCGCTCCATCCCACCATGCCGCGCTTCAAGCAACCGCGCTCCTCACATGCAAACTCTCCTTCCCCCTGCCCCCCTGCCCCCCTGCTACCCCACCTCAGTGTCGGTGTTCCTGTATGCGCTGCTCACGGTGCTCTTCACTCTGGCTGGCCTGGCCTACATCGTGCTGCCCCAGCTCACGCTGAAATGGACCTTTGGGTAGGTGGAGGGTGAGGGGAAGCAAAGGGAGTGCTGCCGATGACCGGTTGACGATTGATTGATGCTAAAGTTGACGTGCCACCGGTGCCACGCTATTACAGCACCTGATCAGCCTGCCTCCCTGCCCCATCCCCACCCCCCGCCGCAGCTACCACACGGGCAAGCCCGCCGCGTTCCTGTGGCAGTGGATCGGCTCCGGCCTGTTCTTCCTGTTTCCTGCCATCACGTACACGCTGCAGGCGCGTCTGCCTGCACCGCTTTGCTGCTGCCACTGCTCCCTTGTTGCCGCCACTGGGGAGCCACTGGGCATCGCTAGGACCGCACGCCAAAGCACAAAGCAGCTGACTGTGCAGCCAACATGCAACCAGCATTGGCGACCGCGTCGCCTGACCCTCTTCCCCAACCGCAGGAGCGCGCCCTGGTGGGCCGCCTGTTTGGCACCATCCCCAAGGCGAGAGGGGTTCAGCATAGGCTTACATTGGGGTGACGGGTGCACGTGCTGCTCCGCATGCACACTTGGACGGGCATGCCCTGCATGCCGCAGCGCTGCGCTCAGCTGCAACAGCCCGGACAGCTGGCCACTTCTGGTGACGTCAAGAGTTGCGTAGGCCGCTCATTGAGCGGCACCGTTGGCTGTGCAGCTCTTGAGCGCCGCCCGCCACGCCCCCCTAGTAGGTTCTGAACGTGGGCCTGCTGGTGGGCGCCCTGTTCCACATTCTGGAGCTGGGCTCACTGCTGGTGGACGGAGGCATCCAGGTGAGCTGCTGGTGTCTTTCTTCTTTCCTGGCTGTTTCCCCGTCCACGTGAGCGGCTGGGCTCCTGCCGCCGCCGCACTGCTGGGTTTTGGCGGCAGGCTCTGCTGTTCGCCGGGCGGCAGCCACATCTGCGGTGGCCTGCAACGTGTGGCAGCGCAGCTTTGGTGTGCAGCAAGATGCTACGCCGCAGCTGATGCTGTACACCTTCCGTCCACTCCTGCCTGCAGTCGCGCTGGCTCCTGCCCTTCCTGTTTGTGCACTGGCTGCTGGTGCTGATGGCGTCCATTGTGGGGCTCAGGTGCGGTGTCACGTGGCGTGCATGGCGGCACGTGTGCTGGCGGGTGTGCCAATCGACCCCACAACAGCGAGCCGACCAGTCTGGTGCTGTAGTCCGATCGGAGTCCGGTCACACCAAAATGTTGCTGTTTATCCCTTCGCTCTGCACCTTGCAGCGCCTCCCCGCACGCCCATGCCCCTTACGAGTACGAGCCCCTGGCCGGCGACCGCGTAACTGCGGTGTGAAGCCCCAGCTTTCGGAGGCTGCATGGCGCAGCAGCCTGCACCTGCTGCGGCACTGCACACGGGCGGGCCAGAAGGCCTGCAGCAGTGCTGCAGCAACACCTGTCGGTTTTCACTCGCTCACGCTGCCACGTCCATGGAAAAAAACCAACAGCTCAATCGTCCTGGTTCATTGCACAGCCCTGCCACCTGCATGCACGCCGGCTATGTATATCCTGCGTTGCTGCGCACGCTTCACTCATTTTGCGATGTTTGTCACAAAACACGTTCAAGCGGAAAGTGTGCGGACGAGTGCGGGCAGGAGGGCAAAACTGCGACAGACGTTGCAAAGTGTTCACGCAAAGCCGGCTGGCACGCGCTGGGAAGCCTCGTGCAGAGCCAGGCCTGCGCTTGCAAGCAGCTGCGACTGCCAGCTGTCCAGCGCATGGGCTCCGCCAAACCATCGGGTGCTTAGTCGGCATGGGGCCGCGCCGCCTCCGGCTGTGCGTAGCGCGAGGGTGTGTCCACAGCCTGCAAGCGGGAACAGAGCGAGGAGAGGCTCCGGTCAGACAGGTGCGAGCTGACCCGAGGAATGGTGCAGGGCGAACCTAGCGCTGATGCCCCAAGAGGCGGCAGGAGCACATGCCAGCCACAGCCCGATGGAGTGCACTGCAGCAAGGCAGCACGCACACCAGCTTGCTGCGACAACATGGGGCACACATATATAGCAGGCATTGCCCAGCAGCCCAACGACCCAGCACGCCCAGCCTAGGGGGTGGGGGGTGCGGCTTCACACGGGCAACACAAGAAGCATATGAAAGGGCAGGAAGCCCAGGCAGCAGCAGCTACTTGCGGCCCTCCCCGCCTCACGTGCATGCAGGTGCAGCCCACGACCAGGGCCAGCACAATGACCACCAGGATGATCAGGCCCTCCAGCCACATCACCTGCAACGAGAGGGAGGGGGTAAGCCAGATGGTGGACAGGCAGGTGGTGCTAAGCTGTAAGCCCAGGTGTGTGGGCAACAGGGTTGCGCCTGCCACCTGCAAGTCGTGCTGCGCGGTCTCTGCGCTCACAAACACAGCCCAATGGATGGGACCCAAACCTCCATGCACTGTGCGCCTGCCCGCTCGGCTCTGCCCCAGCCTTTCCCGCTCACGTGCTTCTTGCACAGCGGGTCGCAGTTGGTGTAGTTGCTCGTCTGGTTGGCGCGATCGGCCTTCAGCAGCCCGACGCTCTGTGCCGCCACGCCCAGAGTGGCGGCATCGCCCGCCTCAGCAAGCAGGCGCCGCCGCTGCTCGCCCTCGCCGGCGGCGGGGCGCGCGGCATGCACCAGCAGGTGCGTGGGCGCA